>JANVCC010000019.1:29042944-29166119 GCA_025345505.1 Todiramphus chloris collaris | reverse complement strand
CACCCTGTACTGCACACTGTACACCCCGTACCACACACCCCACACTGCACACCCTGTACTGCACACTGTACACCCTGTACTGCACACTGTACACCCCGTACCGCACACCCCACACTGCACACCCGTGCCTGAAGACACACAGATGCCTGAGGGTCAGGAATAAAGGGTCCCCACAGCGCGCAGCCCTCTGCGGGGAGCTGTGACCCATACACGTGCATCTGGGTGAAAGTGCTGCTGGTTGTTATAACTTACTGTTCTTCTCCTATAGGAATACCCTCTGCCTGTACAACAGCACTTATCCAGGCACAGTTCAAACAGCCTAACTTTGGGATGAAAGCAATTCCCTAGGCACTTCACCCAGCTCCAAAAAATTCCCACTCAAATGCACGCCCACCATTCATTTCAACTCGGAAATATATCTGAGGATTCCCAGCTTTTAAAAGGGGAGTCCCACTGAAGACCATCCTCAGAAATCTGTCCCTGAAAGCAGGACTTAAGCACTGGAATCGCTGAAGCGCTGAGACACTACAGATCCTTTGCAAAACCACATCTGCCTTTTTTCAAAACCATAGCCGACAGACAGAGGAAGAGAACGGGCACGGTCGTGCCAGCACGGCCTGCAGGGCACTGGCGAGATGAACAGAAAGCTGAACACCACTACTTAATGAACAGTGGTTTAGAAGGTCTGCCAACTGACTCCTGATATTATTATTATTAGCCATACTAGTAACAACTATCATTAGTTATCAGCTCCTGTGTGCCACACCGCAGGCAGAGACACACACCAGTTTACGCACTGGTCGTACTTTCTGTGCTTGTGCTGTACAGGTTTATATCGTGTGGTTTGTATTGGGATGCTTTCTATCCAGACCAGCTTTCTTTCTGAATATTGGCCCAAAACATAATGTTTGGAAGAATTTATGTGATCCTCTGTTTCTACTGATAGGTAGACAAATCAAATCATCAAATCATCAACACATCTTTGCCTCTCATCACGGGCTTACTCTATCCCAGTTCTGCCTCTCCAGCTTTTGCAGAAGCATCTGCGCACACCACTGCTTTGTTCCCTCTCTATTTTCACTGTCCATTGTTTAGGTTTAAGCTTTGTTAAGCTTAAATGGTTTAACCACGTTGGCAATAGCAGAACTAATGGTCCCGGAGGTACAAGTCTAACAGCTAGAAATGTACTATCCGAAACAACTTCTGTCTGCAATCTCAGACAGTCCTTCTGAAGTATCAACTGAAGTGAGAGGGTGGTCAAGCACTGGAACAAGTACCCTAGGGAAGGGGTCATGGCCCCAAGCCTGGTGGTGTTCAAGAACTGTCTGCACAACACTCTTAGATACACAGTTTAGCTCTGAGGTTGCCCTCTGCAGAGTCAGGAGTTACACTTGTTGACCCTCAATGGGTCTCTTGCAGATGGGGATATTCTGTGTGCTGAGCCAATCCAATAACCTGCAGGTGCCGGAAGGGTTAGTGCAGCTCCCTCCCTCTCCAGGTGTGCATTCCTCCAGGCCCTGTGCTCATCGGACCACGCCGGAGATGACTCAGCTCCCTGGTCAGACAGAAAGCAGCATGGCTTTTTTCTGGACCACTTCAGCAATCTGAAAGGGTCTCATGGGGGTGTCAGGTCAGGCCCGGGCAGAGGAAGAGGGGCAGGATCAGGTGAGGGCAGGAGAGACCAGCACTGTCCTTTTTGGCAGGAGTAAGCTGTGGGCTCGGTCAACTCACCTTGCCTTGTCCTCAGTGCAGCCCAGAGCTGTGAATAGCAGAATGAATACTCACTACTGTTGGCTGCTACCCTTTTATGTTTCCTCACGCAGCAAAGGCTGGGAAATGTTGGGGTTCGTTTCACTCCAGTCACATCCTGCAACAGTGAAACCCCAGAGAACAGTCGTCCCACCTTGCTGATATAACCTAGCTGAGCAGGGAAGACCCTGGCACCCACTCACAAGCTTTCTCATAACTTCTTGTGTGATTTTTGTAATGGGGTCAAATTATGAGACCCTGAGCCAGCTCTGGGAACCCAGCCTGGTGCTGCAGTTGGCTGTCTCCCGAAGGCCAGGATTCAAAACTCTTCCTGCTTCCTCAGCAGCTGTGAAGTTGGAATTGAAATGGAGGAAACCAGCACTTTGGTTATCAGACTTTAAAATCTGATTGTTCATAAACCGCTTGCAAAGAAATATTTTATTGTGCTGGAAAACTGGTGTTTCCTAAGGTATTAGTCATTGCAACTTAATTAATCCTTGGTTATCAGTGGGCTTTTTAAACCCAAGTCCAGGGCAGCATATAGGGATTCCTAGATTAAAGACTTGTACAATTTTTGGTCACCAGATTAAACGCCTTGAAGTAAAGCTGCTTCACCTTCTAGAGTTGTTCAGCCTTGTGTAACTGTCTCTAATAGAGGGCCCAAAAAGTCTAAGTGATTTCTAATAGCCACAGAGCAAGCATGCTTTGAGTGTGGACATCCTAGCCCTGCGTTTTGAAGCTAAGCACTTTGGTCAGTGAATGTGATCTCTGTCTAGGGATTGCTTCTCATCCATTTCTAGCCACCCTGCCTCTTTTAGCTCTCCACCTGGTCCTTGAATCATGGGCTGAAATCTGAATTTTAAGGAAAGAGAAAGCAAAATAAAGTGTCAAGTAACTTACAACATGAGGATATAGGTACACTGATAGCCAGGATGATCCAGGCAATGTCCATCTTGCTGAGACAGATGGTTGCTCTGTGCTGGGGTTTGTCCCCCTCGGTGACATGGGAGATGTTTCCTTGCACCCCAGGTTTCCAGGTGCCGGCAGGAACCAGTCTGTTTAGGAAGTTCCCGGTAGCGGTGGAGCCAGCCGTGGAAACGGAGTTGGACAACCTCGTGGCAGGCGCTGCGGAGAGAGCGCTGCCCAGCAAGGTCGCGTTAGTCACCGCGCCGTGCGGCGTTGGAGAGGCTCCCTTGGGGTCTCCCACTGCCGGGGGGGAGATGCTGACGTCAAAACTGGTCTGAACCGAGTGACCCGCTGCTGCTGTTGCAGATCCAGGGCCAGCAAACAGAGGGACATTTGTACTGAGGTTCAAGGTTACCCAAGAGTTGTTTTTGCTCAGCATATCCCATACGCCATAGTGAGCGGGTTTAAAAGGCACCGACACTGCTTCAGGCTCAGCTGATGGTACAGCAGTTGTGGTGGCAAAGTCTGCCTCCTGCACCACTAGCTCGGCCCCGTCCCCTCGCTCTGCTTCTGTAAGGCTTCCCGAGGCATTACGGTGGGGAGGAGGGTCTGAGTGAGCAGTTCTTGCCAGCCCTGTGCCATTTGGAGCGCTGGACGCTGTGGACTGGGACTGAAACGGGTGCTCTGTGAAGGGACTCCTCAGGGTGGGGAAGGGAGAGTGCAGGGTCGTCTTTAGGTAAGGCTCTGAGGACTCTGAGAAGTTGCCTTTGAAAACCTGGAACGTTTTCCCCTTGGGGCGAGTCTGTCCCGCGTACAAAGCGCTCTCGTTGTATAAATGATACGTTTCCTTTTTGCCGAGGCGAGGGCCGCTCGCTTGCTTTTGCCCCGTGGAAGGAGCTTCCTCCACTGGGCTGATGGGACGGGGAATGGCACGAGTGGACGTGGGAAGGGGCTCTGCCGCGTGGTGGCCTTTGTGGTGAGGTGTTGTTCCCATGGCTGTGATAGTGGTAGTGTCCATTGGGAAGCCCTGAGAGGAGGAGACAGTGGGAGACAGTACCTGAACAGAAAACACCAGCTCTTCCGTCAGTGCCAAGATCAGTAGAACACCTGGAGGGAAAAACACAGAGAGAGGGTGAGACACCCGGGAGGATCTAACAGATCAACAGGGAACAACAGCATGGCTCACGCATCTGGCGGGAAGGAATACCTTCCCTGAATACCTGCAGAAGGACAGGAGAGTTAGCATCCAACTTTGTTGGTCTCTCTGGGAAAGTAGGAAGAGAAAGGAAAATCTGCAGGGACTGCTGGTGTCCCTGTGGCCATGGGAGCAATGAGGTGGGAACGCAAGGGTTGCAGGGAATCTCTGTGGCAACGGGAGAGAAAAGAGTGCAGTATGGACTCAGGAGAAAGCTGTGAAGTGCCACAGGCAAGTGATTTCCCTGTAGAAGCTACTAAGCATCCTACTTTTTAGGGGTAGAAACAAAAGATGATTTTGTTTTCGCTTTGACCAGGAGGCCTCTGGATGAATGGCTGCATCATTATGGGGAACCTTAGTCCACTCATTCTTTTGGCTGCAAAATCCTCAATTTGGCTGCTTCCAGTCTTGGATGCCATTAAGCAATCTGTTTATTGAGTGAGCAGCTGCTTAGCCCTTGCTGAATTAGGTCAAGAAGGAATGTCTGGTGTGAGGGCTTCCTGGGTTATCTAGGCTGTCCTTTACTTAGTGACTTCATAAAATCTAGTCACTTATTTCAGAGTATAAGATGTGGAAAATTTTCAAATGTTAAAAATGAACAGGAAAACACAGCTATCACAGCCATTTTAAACCCCCATGTGATTATTAGGGGTCTAACTCAATCTAATACAACTGCCCTTCACACCCACGTACAAACGTTTGGTTGTAACCTGCTCTGTGCTCCCAGGTTCTGTGGGGTTGGACTGTGTGAAAGCTGCTTCTCACCACACTCTGTGGTGCACATCATTTCATGAGGTGCCAGATTCCCACTGCTGGCAACATCAGTTCTTTCACTTATTCCTAGGCTAGGTAATGGACACGGGCAGCTGCAGCAGCAGAAGCCTCCCTGGGATGCAGGGCTAACACACCGTGAGCTGGTGTGACCTGCAGGGACCACATCAATCACACGTCACCATTTCCATATGTTGAAGCTGTCAAGTGTATTGTGGATCTCTGCCCACGAGGAAGCACATGGAATAAATCCCTTTTGCACAGCCCACTGAGCATCATCTGATGGCACCATTAGCATTGTGCTAGTGTGAATTTCAACCAGTGGTGTCAAGGTGAAAAATACTACAGTCTTAACAAATCAGGGAGATGAGTCCATCGAAGCTGCAGGACTCCAAACTGGGTAATGATCACCTTCAGCCAAGGCTGAGGAGTACCCTCCTGCCCCCTCCTCCACCCTGCCCAGGCTTGACGACTTTCTCCATGAGCGCTGCTATGCCATTCAGTTCTACCTTACTCGGGAATTTCTGTTACGGGCACCAGCAGAAAAGGAAGACAGGGACTTGGGAAAATGCAAGAAGATCTCAGATTAGGTGTGCCCACCGGGCCCCAGGGCTCTGCTGCGTGTTGGGCAGACACAGGTGCCAAGCACCGTGTGCGTTCTGAATCCTGTGCATCGTTCACACCCATTTGCGAGCAGCGGGAGCTCACCTAAGGAGCGGTACCTGTTCCTCTGACCCAGCTGAACGCTCTACTCGGATCACTAACCGTCATTTCTGAACCACGACAGCGCAGAGCTCCGCAAATAACACAATTCCACTTGTCCCGAGCAGCCTCCTGTTACTTTGCAGTGTCCAGAAGATGAAAACACTGACTGGATAATGTAGTGGAAGCCAATTACCAGCAATGCACTTTCCACTGCCTGATACTAAAATTAGCTCTTTTTTTTTATTATTTATTTCTGAAATAAATATCTCTGCCAAACAAACCATTGTCTGGGATACTGCTTCCCAGCTCCCGGCCAGCTGCAGACAATATGCTCCTAGAAGAACACCTCATCAAAGAAAAAAACACATTCTGTACGCTCAGACGCAACCAGGAGAGTGGATCATCCTATTCTCATGGAGCATCACTCTTGGAAATGAAAGGCAAGAGTAAGCTTCACATTTTTTGGCAGCATTTATTCCAAGGTCAAGGTCAAAGCAGATATTCTAGTGTCCATATGGCTAATATTTCATGCCAAGACAAGTTGCTGCCACAGAACAAATTCAAAGAGGAAAGGATGATGATTTATTTGGGATTTGGTGTGTGGAGATAATGTTTCAGGAAACTTTAGGCCTGCTGTTCTGAGCACAGAAGATAAAGTACATTGGCAAATCTAGTGAGATACTAGACTGTTGTGCTTGTAATTGTGCTAAAATTTTTTTTGGCTGTTCATTGTGTAACTACTTTCTCTCACAGCTCACATGCAGGAAGACATCTCTATTGGGTTAGTGCTTTTCTCCAGGATATTCCTTAGGGAATACGGAAGTTGTCAGGTTTTCTGCATATTGTGTCCTGGGGTTAGAAACCCTGATCCTTGGCTAAAAACCTACCTCATAATCCATTTCCACTTCTTGAAATACTGATAGATCAGGAGCTGGCATCTGTAAAGATTTATAACCTCTCTGGGGCCGTTTGTTGCGGTAGCAGGTCACCACACATCAGGCACAGGCAGACAGACACATTCAGGTCATACCTTCAGGTGGCTTGTAAAGTATCAATAATTATTCAAAGGAAACACTACATCAGAGGTGATTTATCTGGCAATAAATACTAACCCCTGCGCTGTTTGGTTGTCTCAGGCTCTGCAGTCAGGTTTTGCTCATCTGCTAGGCTCCCTTTAACAGCCTCTACAGAGCCACTGTGCTCCCACAAACTACAGCTTCTCAGGACCCTTGTTTTTCCTGGTTGAATGGACCCCAGTAATTCCTTCAGTGACAAACGGAGCTAATCTACGCCCCTAACTACTGAAACAATATTCAGCTTAGGAGATCATTGTGAAAATAACCAGTGCTGTATATTTAGAGAGAAACAGCTCATAACAAGGTCTTCACAGTGGTCTTTGCTGGCCTTTTTAAGTAGAATTAATTTGCTTTATAATTGATCAACAGCCACCTGGAAGGCAAAAGTAAAGATGGAACTGGCATTTTCAGATGCTCTGCATCATCACCTAAGCATGCTCTGGATGGATTTTGGCCACAGGCAGACTGCTACTGAAAGGAAACCTGGTTGCCATGGGCAAAGTTTTGATATCCCAGGTGAGATGTTACAGAGCAGATGTTCTTGGTCCATTCAAAGCACAGTCTCACAGCTCTTTGTCAAAACCCTTCAGTTTCGACTGCCTAAGACTCCTAGGACTGATCTTACTGAGAGCATGAGCATTTTGGGGTAAGGACTGTCAGTCTGCTGGCATAATGGTAATACAGACTGATGTAAGCACATTACAGCAATAATAATAATAATTAATTATATTTTCAAAAGTCATTTCACACCATTAAGTTTTTTCATAAGGGGCCATTTCTCAAGTATAGGAGCTTGTGCTCAGAAGGGGTCAAACTGGCTTGGCTTTTAAATGCTGTGTGTCAAATTCCCGCTTCTGGAGTCTAATTTTATGACTACATTAAAACCATTCAACCCTAATGAGAAGGCTGATTGACCTGACATCTCTGCGTGGTGTGAACTGTGGTCTTGCATAGTGCACTAAGAAGGGAATATTGAGTACAAAATGAATTAACTCAAGGATGAAGCACAGCACAGTGACAGCAGAGTGTATGCAGAAGGTGCCAATGTGCATTTAGCCATAAGAACATCCTGACAACATGGTGCAACGGTTCAAATCTCAACAGGATCTCCCTGCAGTGCTTCTTCCCATTGTATGCTCACATGAGGAGTCCAGAAGTGGTGTGTGCAGCTGTGTACATGAAGACAACGTTCCTTTACAGAATGTTTTCAAAGACTGAGCTTGAGGTCCTCAGTGAGTTTCAGAAAAGCTGGGTGTTAGGAGTATTTTGCTTTCCCAAACTATGAAATCAGCAGTTGTACTGTTTGGGAACTTCCTCACAACCCTTTTATTTGCATGCAGGAGGCAGAACTGACTCCCTCCAAGCCAGAAAACCAGCAGTTTGGGGCCTCAGCAGCTGACTGGTTTTGACTGTTTTATCTCAGGACCTTGGGAGCCCCTGCTAGGAGCCAGTGTCCTGGCACAGTACAACCTTAGATAGCTGGTGCTGCGTGGGACACTTCATGGGCACTTTGAGAACAGCCTTTCTGCATGACATGGCAGGGCAGGCACGCGGCTGCTGAGTCAGCTCATGCGTTCAACCTCCCCGGGCACCCCTCTAAACAACACAGACTTACATAACTCCTGATCTAAAGCCTGTGGAACAGTTCCCAGTGACTTTAGAGGGCTTTGGACCAAGTCCTAATTGCCAGAGATACAGTGGAAACTTTTGAGCTGCACATTCACATCTCATACAGCAAAGGAATATGAACAACAAGCTCAGTCTGGTGTTTGACCCCTTCTGGCTTCTGCTACCTTGGACCTTGCAGCAAGACAAACAGAGCCACCCTGAACAGTGCCTGGCAAACATTTTTGCTCCAGGAAGAGCCTTTTGTGCAAAGACCTACTGCTGGACTCATTATTTCAGACTGCCATGGGCAAGGAAGCGTCCTACAAAGGACCCATTATCTGCAGACCTAGGGCTGGGGTGCACATGGGCCGTGTGTGGGATGCTGAAGCCTCTCCGTGCTTCTCACAGTCCTGACTTGATAATAGTGAGGGAAGGTTGTGCAAAACCTGGTCAAAGCAACAGCAATGTTATTGTTGTAACTAAAGCTTTCTTCACCATTAACTTCCCATGCATCTCTCAGCAAGCCTAAAATGTTACAGGGAGCAAAATAATAGATGGAAACAGGGAGCAAAATGATAGATGGAAACTTTTGTTATGGTCATTTCTGGTTTGGTCATTTCTTTGTGATCTGCCAAAGCAATATGATTTTCACTCACTATAAAGGAGCCCTTGTACAAAGAGTTAAAGCAAATTTCATCTCCATTATTGGTGACAGAACTGAGGGAAGAAGTAGGTTACTCTGCACAGAAAATTTCTCTCCCCTGCCTGTCTTATCAGTGGCTGTCAAGCCAGAACTGCCAGATATTAACTTATAAGTTATTGCCCATTTCCCCTTGTAAGTATTAGACAGGGTGATCACCCTGGCTTCAGTACACAAGTTGTTGGGTAAAATGCTGGGAAAGAGACACACAGAATAACAGCTCTATTTGCAGGAACATAAACCAGCAGCAGCAGCAGCAGCTCTGGACATCACATGTACAAACACAAATTAAGCAGTGCTCGCCGACACTCCCTGTTCAACAACAGCAATGGGAGCTTTCATGTGGCGAGATGTCCCAGCCATTCAGTGATATAAAGCCACTGCAGAACACTACTGCTGCCTCCAAGATGCACTACCATCACAGATTTCGAGAGAGCAAGCCTGTAAATCACAATTCATTTCTGGTCCTGCAGGGAGTTAAACAAAGGGTGATACAAACAGGACAGTGTTGTGTAGTCACAGAGCAAGCAGCTCCCGATTCATGCTCCCGCTGCACTAGAGACCCACAGATACTCTGGGAATAGGTGCTTTAGAAATGCTTCAGATCCCCTCTTCAGCTAAATACATGCAGCCAGCCAAGCTGCAGAATCTGGTGAAAAGGCTTTCTGACAATCTAGGACAATGGTAATTACTGAGAGGAGGGTAATAAAAAGCTAGAGCCTGACTCTAGCTGCTTGTTCAAGGTAATCACTTACCTGAAAATATCATTTGGACTTGTCAGCAGACATCCTCACCTGCTCACATCACACAGATTTGGAAGCTTCGTCCCTCAGCAGAGAAAGAAAAAGCCCATTTTCCCCTTGAGGAGGCAGCTGCAGGCAGGAGTTGCTGTTATTGTTGGAAGTGGTTTGGAGGAATGAGGACAGAGCCAGCCCAGGCAGGCGTGTCTTGCAGGGCTGTGCAGCGCGAGGGCTCGCTCCTTTATGGAGCACCTTTGCAACTGCAAGGCAGGGTTCCTCACGCGGCCAGTCCCCCTCGCTGCCAGCGGCTTGAAGGGCTGCTTGGTATTCCAGCTTGGTTCCCCATCAAGTCCTGATACAGTTTGTCTGACACGGGTCCATTGACATGCCAGAGGATTGCTGGCAGTTCTCGTTTTCTGGGAACAAAACAGCACCGCGCACCCCAGCTGCACGCCCTTGTGAGGCTGTTCAGCCCCTGTTCCGAGGCAGAGGGCCCTCCCTCCGCCTCACTGCTCAGCTTTTGTCTGTGGATGGATTTTACAGAGCTACCTCCTGCTTCTGAACCTCCACCAGACTTTCCACTTCATTCAATTATCTCTAATGATATTAATATTCCTGTCAGAGGAAAATATGGGGAATGAAATAGCGATCCTCTTCTCTCCTCCTCTTTCCTGGCATCGAAATGCGTGTTCTGCATTTTATTTCTTCACCCCTCAGTGGTGAATGGGCAATTTATACTTTGCAACCAGAAAGAAGTCCACGCACCCTGTGACTCCTAAAGACATAATCCTGTCTCCCTTCTTCCATTTCTTCTTTTTTTTTCCCTGTTTCTTACTTTAGCACAGCTGGGTGCCCACAAAAACACACTGCCCGAAGAGCACAAAAATGTGCCCTGTGTGGCCAGCTACCGATCCCTCAAAAGGCACAGGGAAATGGTGAGGGAGCAACAAGTTGGGAGCTTCCTGAGAACAGGGTAGGAACTCCCAGAAGTCAGGGGGAAATCCCCACTACTCAGTCTCTGATGCAGAGTCCCTGTGATATCCAGGAGGGATGTAACAGCCCGAGCAATTTGTTACATGGGCTTCTTGCAGAATTCATTCCTTGTATTTTGCTAGAGAGAAAAGCCAGTTTCTTCTTCTCTCTCATCACACCAGGTGAGACGTTCCTCCTTCTTTCAGGCCTTAGATACAAGCATGCTGCAGCCAGACTCCTTTTGTGATACTGTGGCCAAATCAGACAGGCATGATGCTGTGACAATTGGTTTGAGATTCAGCAGCATTAGTGGCTATGGGGCCTCTACAGTGGCCCCAGTGCTGATTTTCAGGGACTGAAGTCCCTGTCAGGAAGGCCTGGCAGGTATATTGTATCTCGAGTATATTTTACCTGTAGTTACACAAACTCTGTTTTCACAGCCATGATCATTTCATGGAGGACATGGAAATGCAGAGTACAAATAACCTTAGATCTGCTTTGCATCTTTGTGCTCATGCTGATGATCCTTTTCTCCCTCTGCCATTTGCAGTTCACTTTTCACCCTTACTATTTCCAGTCTGAAGGTTTTTCTAAATAAAGATATTTAGTGCGTTATAAAAAAATTTGGTCCTTACAAACATCAGCTTGTTTAGCAGTTTCTAGAGCTCAGGTCTGATTAAGAACTTGCTGCTGAAACAATGATTTAGCACTGGTCTGCAGCTGGTGTAACAAGAGAACCATGGCATGTATTTTAACCTTTGCTGGAGGATTTGCCACATCTGTAAGCAGTAACTCACCACAGATTTCTTCCCTGTGTGCTGTCATGGATGGAAACTTATGGCTCAGAACTGCAGAGACCATCATTTGCAATTTCAGATGAAAACTCTTCGTAAGGATAGAGGCTCTGTGCATTCCCTTGTCCAAAGACACGTGGAACAAACCAAAAATAATTTTAAAAGCAGAAGAGTGTTCCCTGGGCTGACAGCTCCCCCTTCACACAGAGCCTGTCCAGCCCCAGCTTTGCGATGCACAGCCCTTCCCTTCCAGCCTTCCCTTGGCAGCACTTTCTGTTGGCAGGATGCTGTTGCCAAGGGAGACAGAAAGGATGTGCAGCTGGCTTTTCTTTCACCTGCACTTAGTGCTGCTGATCCTATTTATGTTACTGCAGAACCTTTGGCTTCTAAGAGCCCTACCATCAATGTCACCGGACCTTTTGAAGAGTTTTGACAATGACACAAATAGCTGTGGCCTCTGATAAAAAAGCTTAAAATAGGATCTTGCCCAAGAGAGGATGGAGTTGGTGTCACGGATGCTGACTCAAGCAAGATTATCCATTTCACAAGCAGCACTAAGAAGGGGAAAGAAGGATTCAAAGCCATCTTAAAAAGGTTTCTGACATCGTCCCAAAACAGTGAGTAACTTCAGATATTTAAAAGTGACATGCTTAGTCTAAGGCAGCCGTGGCTCTGGCAGGCAATTCACCCAATCCCCAGAGAGGCTCCTCTCTTGCCATTAGCCAAAGTTGTCACACAGAGGATGATGAGCTTTAGCAACTGTCCAGCATTCAGGGGATGAAGCTTAGGTGAGATGGATCCCACCTCATATCCCTCCATCTGGCATTATCATAAAGCAAGGTGAGGACTTGTTTACTAGCAGGAAATGATAAATAGAAGTGCTGTTTGAAAAGGTGAAATGTAGTCTCTGTATTGCAATACTTTCCAGGAAGGGAGATCCCACTGCTGTGGACATTTGGAACCAGTTTCTACTGAATGCCAAACAACAAGCCTTAGAGAGCAACACCAGTGGTATGAAGAATGGACTAGAGCAGGGCCTGGCAGCCTTTCCACAGCAATGCATCAGGAAGCCCTTTTCTTTCCCAATTGGTGGGTAATGGGCAAGCAGTAACTCAGCTGCAGTTAGGAGCTGCTGCCTCTCCGAGAAACAGCGCTACTCATCAGCTGCGCCTGACCCTGCGAGGCAGGATGCCAGGCTCCTGCTGAACTGCAAAGCAGCAGGCAGCATGAGGAATCATCCATAAGCCTTTTTCCAAAAGCTCACAGCTCCAAGACTGCTACACTCCTTTTAAAATCCTCCCACTTGCAGTTGGAGGTAACCGAGTCAGAAGCTTTTGATTCCAGCACCAGATAAGCTGTCTTTTCCAAACCTAATTTCTTCAGGACTAAGCCACCAGCTCTAAGTAATTTATACTGACTTACCTATCAATCAAGGACACTTATTCTAGACTCTGGATACTCTTTTGTTACAGCACAGTCATTTTTAGTTTGTCTTTTCTATGGAAACAGGTTGTCTATCCCTCTTTCACAGTAACTTCTCATCTATGGCTGATTTAACATATATTGTAACAGGCTGTCTGACAACTGCTGAGGAGGCCAAACAGAGTGCCCTACTCATCCATTCCCCTGCTTCAATGAGGCAGACCTTTCTCTTCTCTACTTGCAAAAGCTGTGCTTAAATTCTCCAGCAGCAGGTACAGAAATGTTGCTACTACAGCCAGAAGGGATGTCACAGTTATGCACAGGCTGGCTAACTTCTACAAACCTGCAGATACTTCAGTCATTTCAGCTGTTCACTGAAAGTAATTGGGATGATTTATTATTACCTATGCCACCTTCAAACACATTATTACTTCCAAGTGCCTGGTTATCCTTGTGCTTGATCTCCAGTGAGAGCTTGTAATGAGGAGCTTGCACTGATGTGAGCAGGTTACCACACAGTTAGAAAGCAACTACTATAGCTACATGCAGGAAAGCTTGGCTGTGGTTTTGACCATTTCCCAGAGTCACTAAATGTGGGGTGTCTGCTGTGTGAGTGTGTGTGTGGGTGTGTGTGTGCAGTTAGCCACTGTCTTGGTTTATCATCTGGGCAAGTGAGAACCAAACCAGGGCAGGATCAAGGGTGTCAGCATCTCCAGTATGGGAGACTGGATACTGGTTTGGGGGTACAAAACTTCAAATTCGAATGGGAATAATTCCCCAGGCGGACTGGGGCTATAAAAGGTAGTGCAAGTTTCTCCTCTGAGCACAGCCCAAGGATGCAAGGTTACACATAAATCAGCCAGAAAGGCTGTGACGTGCTGCTTGTATCATCTGCTGCCTTATAGAGGGTGAGCAAAGCCTCTGGAGTGGATGCAAGGTTGCTAGGGAAAGGAGTGATCTGTTACTTTTCCTTGCTGTTCATCCTTCCTACAGACAGAAACAGCTCTCTTTTGGCTTCTGGAACAGAAGTTTGTATTGCCTCTTAGCTGTCTTGCGTGGCTTCAGCTACACTTGATTTCAGAATACCCTGGATGTTCATTGTGGTGCTGGGCCATGTGGGTGCTCTGGGAGATGCTAATGGCCCCGGGGCTCAGCAGAACTCTGCACAGGCTGCACACAACGAAAGTGCATGCTGGAAACCTGAGAGTGTCAGGGGTGTGCTGCATTAGGACAGCCAGAGATAAAAGGGAAGGAGCAAATTCCCTTCTGGAAAATATCAGCTGCCCACTTCAGAGATGAAGAAAGGGGTCTTTTGCTCCATTAGGTGAATTGCAAGGTTGCACAGGTATTGAGATATGGATTTTTTGCCATCCTTTGAAGCTGAATATTGGTCTGGAAGGAACAATGGTCCAACTTGGTGTAGTAAATCCTATGTTCATGTGAGTAAGGTCATAGCAGTAGCTGGATATAATTTGTGCTCATGAGAGCAGGACTCTGCTGCTTATATTTCACGCAGTGCTTTTGCTCCCGAATTAGATTCAAGAGGTACAGATAAGCAGTATCATACACAAAGAACAGGAAGGTGAGATGATGTGGTGATACAGCGTACTTGATTAGTCAGGGGATCAGGAATTCAAGTGGAAATACATACGAAGTGAGGAAGAGGATCACACTCGATAAAAATATGCTCTCTCAGCTCTCCAGTTCATTCACTTCTGCAAATGTATTTACTATCCAGCACGAAGGCAGTTACACACCACAGTAAAACCTTCCACCTTCTGTGATCTCTTTTTACATGCACATTTGCATTAAAACAAAAAAAATACCACTGCCAATATATGTGTGAAACTCGGGAGTGTTATTGTGAACACGCATTACTCTTGTCTTGCCATAGGAGCACACTGCACGTCCAAAACGTCCTTTACATTCCCCACCGTTTAAGTGCTCACAGTGGACTCAGGTCGTCAGAGTTCCATCCTGCCTCAAACGGGACAGGCTGCCACTGGCATACATGCTGTGCTGCTTTGCACCATCAACACAGAGTCACTCTTTGGAAGAACAGACATAATAAGCATGATGAGCATAAGCCCTATTGCAGCATTACTTGCACAACACTTTACCAATAAGATACTATATTGTATCTTTACTGATACTCTATGTCTCTCCCTTCTGGTTAAATCTGCCTCTGTTTACATTCAGGAGAGAATCTACTTCACCCATTCCTGAAATGTCATCACCTCCACACTTAATTTTATTTGGGAAGGAAATTGGACTGACAACCCTAACAACTTCTGATTATTCATGGAACAGCCCTGGTGCAGAGATTAAATGTACCAGCTTTTCCTTGTTGCCCTGTCAGCACACAGCCCTTCAGGGACCTTCTCTTCATGTGAAAGTTAGCTCAGCCTCAGTGTGCGTTCATCCTTGACATCGGTTTCACTAACACTGTTTATGTTGTTGGTGATATGATGTGGACGTCTTATCTCTCTCCTTCCCTCTCCAGCAACTGCACTGGAGCCTTGTTTTATTTCCGTGAGGCTATTACACCATTCCCAAAGCGTGATACGTGCTCTTCAGCTGCTGCGGAGTGGGGCTGGAGTCTGTAGGCAAACCTGATAGCAGCTGTTCTCCTGCCTCTCCCCTGCACCATCTCCCCTCCAGCACCACTGCGCCACGGAGGGCTGCCCAGCCGCCCTGGGTGGCTACCGAGACATGGCTACCATGTGCCCAGACACCTCTGCCTTTACCCCAAAC
Organism: Todiramphus chloris collaris; assembly: GCA_025345505.1. Taxonomy (NCBI): domain Eukaryota; kingdom Metazoa; phylum Chordata; class Aves; order Coraciiformes; family Alcedinidae; genus Todiramphus; species Todiramphus chloris. The sequence goes on along the minus strand of JANVCC010000019.1, from coordinate 29,150,727 downwards.
CTGCAGCCCGGGTGCCCTGAGCGGAGAAAGCATCACAGGAGCAATGTCCTGAGGTGCTTCTTCTAAGGCTCTGCTGCACACTGCGTCTCTAGCCCTGTGATCTGACCTCCCTGCTCTCGAAGGCAATTGATTTTTACACGGTGAAAGTGCAGAAATGCCAGCCACGTAATGGGAACGTTTGATTTTTGGTAGTTCCAGTGCCTACCTCAGTGGTAGCACCTGGATTCACTGCACTGCCCTTAATGCATGTGCCCGCCGGGGTCCCAGGGAGGGCTGGAGACTTCCTGATGCCTTGGCAACAAACTTCCAACACAGCTGTGGCTGTTTCCTCGGAAACACCGCCAGTGCAAACGCACCCGGTGGGGCACTCGGGAAGACAAATGCGTCTCTGAAATAGCTAATAACATGTTTTTACTGCTTACACTGCTCTGAGCCAGGCTTTCCTTGGTCTGGACTTAAAATTTATTAATATACAAAACATAACCTTGAAACTAGGGCTCAGCAGAGCTAATGACAACCAAACAACTTTCTGTTCAAGCACTGGAATGAGCTACAACTGAACATGACTCTGGGCTCTCCACAGACAGTTGCTGGAGGAGCTGTGTGGCACTCAGATGTTCTGTTCCCATGAAATGCCACGACAATACTGACATAAGTGTCTTGTTGTCACACTTTCGCCTTATTACATTTTCCCTTTCCTCTCTCTCCCTTTTTAAGCATTCTCAGCTGTCATTGTACTCGAGCAGGAAAATTATTCCCACAGTAAAGTGCACTATTGGAAAGCAATTCTGTTTGGAGACAGAGCACTAAGGGTGGCACGGCAGCATTAAAGCTGCAGTAGAACATTAGTCTGTGCATTAACTACCATGGCTAAGAGAATATATTAGCAGCAGCCCTAGTAAAGGTCAGGACATGGAGATGAAGGAATATCAAGGAGCATTATACCAGGGATATAATTTTAAACCAAAGTGCTGAGTTTCAGCCCCATTCAATATGAGTTGAAATAACTGGATGGAAATAAATAATGGACAGCTTGCTTGAGGGACCAATCCCAGGACCATCTATAGCAGTGTCACAAAGTGACACGACAGGCTGGGTCGATGGGCCAAGGCAACGCTATGAAGTTCAACAGGACCAAGAGCAGGGTCCTGCACTTTGGCCGCAATAACCCCAGGCAGCGCTACAGACTGGGGAGCGGCCCAGTGGGGAGAGACTGGGAGTGCTGGGTGACAGCCGGCTGAACATGAGCCAGCAGTGTGCTCAGGTGGCCCAGAGGGCCGATGGCATCCAATAGTGTGGCCAGCAGGACTAGGGATGTGATTCTCCCCCTGTACCCAGCACTGGTGAGGCCTCACCTCCAGTCCTGTGCACAGTTCTGGGACCTGCGCTTCCAGAAGGACACTGAGGTGCTGGAGCGGGTCCAGAGCAGAGCAACGAGGCTGGGGAAGGGACTGGAAGGAAAGTCTCATGAGGAGAGGCTGAGGGAGCTGGGGTTGTTTAGCCTGGAGGAGACTCAGGGGGAACCTTGTCACTCCCTACAACTCCCTGAAGGGAGGCTGCAGTCAGGTGGGGGTCGGGCTCTTCTCCCAGGCAGCTGGTGACAGGGTGAGAGGGCATGGCCTGAACCTGCACCGGAGAGGTTTCGGTTGGATACCAGGAAGCAATTCCTGGCAGAGGGTGATCAGGCATTGGAATGGGCTGCCCAGGGAGGTGGTGGAGTCACCGTCCCTGCATGTGTTTAAAGAAAGGCTGGATGTGGCACTTAGAGCCAATGTGGTGGTGTTAGGTCACAGGCTGGACTTGATCATCTCAGAGGTCCTTTCCAGCCTCAGTAATTCTGTGAAGAGTCCCCTGGGACATGTGGTCGCTTCTGGACAACTCCTCTGTAATTAGATTATTCAGCACACAAATGACTCTGAGAGGAGAACACAGGAAACACTAAAGGAACCAGCAGAAGTAAAACACGGTTGGGAGCTGAAGACCGATGACGAAATGCGAAGTAATTGGCAATTAAGAACTGGAAGGAGTAGTTGGAGGTGTGGAGAAGCTCATCGTTTATTCTATCTGGATGCTGGGTGGGCCACCTGAAGCTGCCATGACCACTCAGCACAACTGCTACTTGGGTGCTTCATTCCCCTCTTTACCTAGTTTGTTAGCAATTGACATTTCAGTCAAATATGAGATTTAAATAAAACTCAAGTACTTGCAGACCAAAGGTGTGGGAAACAGCTGCTTGGCCCGTTTATTCACAAGCAGCGAGTTGTTTACAGTAGCTACAACCAAGTTACCTGCTGTGAACCAGGGCCACTGGCTGAAGTACCAAAGGTAACAAGAAACCCGCCTAAAGTTGTCAGTGGCATCACCCACGTGCCAGAAGCATCACAACACTTCAGCAAACTGGGACCAGGGTAGGAGCAGGCACGTAAAGTGGAGGAAGCCATAAAATCAACACGTGCCTCTGCTGTTCCAGGCCTAAACCAGAGGAGATTTTTGAGGGGATGTGCAGCACGCAGCTCCTCATGCAGGTACATCACCCCCCCTCTCTGCCGAGCTTATTTAGTGTATATTTATTCCAAAGGGTCCCTGCTGGGAGCTGCTCTCACACACTCATTCACCGTCAATCACAGCGCCAGAAACACAGCAGCACCTACAGCAGCTTTTCTATTGCATTACAACTATTTCCTTAAGATGACCTTGGGTCTGAGATATTTATCAGGAGGGGAATAAAGCAAAAATAGGAAAAAATGACACAGCACCAGTTTGCAACAATTTGTTTGTGAAGGTGGTGTGATGTGAGCTTGCAAATCACCGGCATAACACTTTGTACTTGCTCTGGCAATATAAAGCATCTCTTCCTCAGAGATCCGTGTCAACTTCTGCCTCTGTCTAAATTAATGCTTCCAATTAGTCTTGTTTTATCGCACATCCATCACTGGAAATTCACTGTTAGGGCTTTGAACAATATAAATCCATACACTGGTAATTATGAAAAAATACATTTAGCAACACATAAATGTTTTATATTTATCAGCAGTGCCTTGGGTGCTTTACAGGATTATTTTTTTTTCCTGACACATTTTTAATTTCTACAGTCAGATTCATCTTTGGGTTTGGTAACTAACTGAAGTCTAAAGCTGTATAACTCTTTGGACCAGGCTCAGGTTTGGACACTTTGTTTTTTCAGCACGTCTCTTGAAAAATCATCTAGCTACCATGCATGTGCCCAAAGCAGTCACTGATCTTTCAAGCTACGTGGCGCACATCATGCAGGGGGAAAAAATATCCAGACATTCCTTGAAATGATATCATATTACATAATTCATCCAGCACTGCTTCCAAACTTTCTCTCTTTTTCACAGAACCACAGAATTGCTTAGGTTGGAAAAGACCTTCAAGATCATCGAGCCCAACCTCAACCTAACCCTACTACCCTAACAACCCACCCGTAAACCATGCCCCCGAGCACCACATCCAAATGATTTTTAAATGCATTCAGGGACAGTGACTCAACTTCCCTGGGGAGCCTGTTCCAGTGCTAACCAACCCTTTCTGGACAGAAGTTTTTCCTGATGGCCATTTCCCCTTGTCCTGTCACCTGTCACAGTGAGAAGAGACCAGCCCCACTCTCGCTACAGCCTCCTTTCAGGTAGTTGTAGAGAGCAATAAGGTCTCCTCAGCTTCCTCTTCCCCAGACTAAACAGCCCCAGCTCCCTCAGTCGCTCCTCATAGGGTATGTTCTCCAAACCCTTCACCAGCCTTGTTGCCCTTCTCTGGACCTGCTCCTGTACCTCAATGGCCTTTCTGTATTGAGGTGCCCAAAACTGAACACAGTACTCGAGACGGGGCCTCACCAGTGCTGAGCACAGGGGCAGGATTACTGCCTGCTGCTCACACAGTTTCTGACACAAGCCGGGATGCCGTTGGCCTTCTTGGCCACCTGGGCACACTGCTGGCTCATACTCAACCAACTGCCAATCAATACACCAAGGTCCTTTTCTGCCAGGCAGCTTTCCAGCCACTCTTCCCCAAGCCTGTAGCGTTGCCTGGGGTTGTTGTGACCAAAATGCACTAGGACCAGGCACTTGGCCCTATGGAAACTCATACAATTAGCCTCGGCCCACCGATCCAGCCTGCCCAGGTCCCCCTGTAGAGCCTTACCTTTTCATACGTAAAATTTTTGGCACATGTTAAAAAATATATGTGGAATAGCTTAGAAAGGACTGAAAAGATGGTGAAAGGGAAGAACGTACTTAAGGCACCATCCAAAATTATGTTTCCTTAATAAACCTGTGGTTTGAAGAGACACATAGCTGTCACAATAATTATTTAACTGAGCTAAACCTTTTCAGGTTTGGAGTCAGGCCAGATGGGTACTTCCCAGAGGCAGAAGGAGCAATGTAAGGCTCAGCCCTGAACTGAAGTTCCCTCACTGAAGCCTGGGGAGCAGCAGGACACAAACACCCTCTCACTACTGGAGCAGCTGCTTGTGGCAGAGCACGATTAACAAGTCAACATGATGACAGTGATTCTTACGAATTATTTTTACCATGGTTCATGAAAACAAAAGAAATATTTATTTTAAAAAATGAAACATTATGTGGAATTGTCAGAAAGCAAAACAACTGCCACCAAGCTTTAATCCAAGCAGGAGCTCATCACTGATTCTTTATTGCCCCATCACCTATTACAGTGGCCCTGGAGGCCACCCATAGAGACCGCCCTCAAGAAGACCCTTCTGATACAAGAGGACTGTCTGCACAGCACTGAGTTGTATTAAGAGCTCTAAATTGCTGCCTAACAAAGACCCTGGTGCAAGTGTGGGACGGGGATGGGATGAAGGGCAAAGGGTGCAGCTGGAAAGCTCTGCCTCTTGGCTTCTGGAGCAGCAGCAAAAGAGATGTGCCCAAGGGCAGGCCGAGTCACTGGTGGCACAGGTCATTAACAAGATCACATCAAACCGGGCTTCTCCCTAGACTTCCCTCCCAGGACAGCACTGTGGAGCTGCCAGCCTTAAACGAACACGCAGATTGCCAGTGGGAGGAGGAAAGGGAGGACAGAAGGGGAAGGGAGAAACGGCATTATACTTTTAGATGGTAGGACAAAATAACCAGTTCTAATCTCTGTTTAAACCCGAATCATTCATTCACTCACTCCCTCTCAGCCACGAAGATGATCAAACTCGCCCTCCACACAGTAGGAGCTGCTGATGGCAGTTACACAAATCCATCCTAGCAGGCGCCGGGTGGCGCACGTTTACACGTCTTTCCGTGATGTGTCTACGATTATGCTGAACAGTGTTCTTGTCCAAAGATGAAACCTCTGGAGTGACAGGCTGTCCCTTCTGGGTACCCGGAGGCAGCAGCTGCAGGGAGTAAGGCTGGGCAATCTGTGTTATTTCTAATTAACATATACCTTATTTTTTTGCTCATGTTTTCATTGAGAAACAGACTAGAGAAAAATGCAGTCTTTTATAGTTTATGTTTAGGCTTCTCTTCCAGTAAACACATCAAAGTCTTTCATTACTGTGGCCTTTCAGTGCTTGAAAGAACCTTGATAGGTCCTTTCCAACTCAAACCACTCTATGACTCTATAATGTGTTGGAAGATAGAAAAAACTACTGAGACAGGCTGCCCAAGAAAGACAGTACCGTGGAACAGATGGAGCACACTGAGATGGTCCAAAGTGTGCGCACAGTGTGGTCTCCACTGGGACAGGACATACAGACTTTCAAGGTTCTTTGTTACAGACCGTGGGCAAAATCATCTCATATGGGGGGCATCATCTTGACATACAGCAAAATCTCCTACTACATATGCACGGCACGCAGCTTACGAAGACAAAATCCATTTAAAAGGATGCCTGCTCACGTGAAGACACAATTGCATTTGCTTAACTCTAAATGTACATCATAACGACTGAAGCTCAGCTCAGGCAGAAGGATTGAGCACTGACTCCAATTCACCAGAAGTACAATCATCTTGACCCGAGTGGGTGAGAGCGCTGGCTGACACACTGACCTCAGCCAGACCCAGAGGGCCTTGCTGCAGCACACGGCTCTCTGACCAAGCACAGAATTGTATCAGGGATGTCAGGGGGTAGCTGGGCCATGTGGGGAGGCTTCTTGTGATGGTTTTGGAGGGAGAAGGCTTGATTTCATAACTGCTGTTCAGCTGCATTTTGCCTGATGCAGCACATGACAACCCAGAAATGGGCAGGGGCTGGAAAAATCCTCTTTCTGTAGATAACGCTCTGGGTTTAAGGGTTTTAACGTGCCTGTTCCCTTTAACTGTTTACAGCTTACAGTGATTTTCCTTGGGTCAAGCAGCTTATTTGAAGATGAAGGGGCAGATTTGGTGGAGTCTTCTGTGGAATTTAACGCAAGGGCTCCGCTTGACATAAACAGCAAAATTCACCCACGAAAAACCCAAGTCAAAGGCTGGCTGAAACCCACTCAATGGATTTACACGACTGTTCCCACAACATTTTGATGAGATGTCATCTAAACTTGAGTCCTCAGTTTCTAAAAAGTTAAAATTTGTCTCTCTCTGTTGTCACCAACAGGTCAAGTCAAAGCCCCAAACTGACACTTAAATGGTAGTATTAACTCTTTAACGCCCGCTCCCTGGAATGGGGAAGAGATATTTGAGAGACCCCTGCAGATCACAGGCTTGGAGCATTGCTGTAGGGAGGGAAAGGAAGAAGGAAGAACAGAGGAGATGCCCAAAGACAGGTGGTAGGAAGAAAGACAGAGGAAGGAAAAACAGGAACAGAGAAAAGTAGGAGTGGAAAATGGCAGCCTATGCATGTTTTCTTACTGAGTGATACTGGTTACAAGAAATATGTCCAGAATAAATATTACTACCTGCAAAGATTAGATGCTATATGTGGCCAAATCCTACTCGTGACCCTCACACAGAGCTCCCATTTGCATGGATGAGGTATTTACTCCATGCTGAATGCACAGTATTTATACTTCAACCCATGGGTTGACATCAGAGCTGGAACCAGGCCCTTTGTGCAGGGTAAATCTGACATTCCTCCTTTTGACCCCTGTTTAACACTCTAGGAAAACCAGATTTCTTCATGCATACGTACAAAATGTGCCAAGATGAGCTCTGCCTTCGGACTGGCATTTCACTGGGGCTGTGCTGCTGTATTTCAAAGCAAAATTTGGCCTTCAACTCTAATTGCTCCCAACTCTAGAAATATCAAATTGATTTTCTTCAGACATGAACTGTTTTCTCCTTCATCACTGAGGTCTATAAAACAAGCTGAGTTCAAATTTCCTAGTGTCAGCTCTTCTTGAGTTACGAGGGCAGAGAAGCTGCCACTGGAACAAATAAGAATGGCTGGTTTCTCTTCACACCCACACATCACAAAAGCAGCCAGCCTCCTGTTGCTGGGAGTCCTCAAAACATTCACCTTTAGACCGAGGCTGATCTTGGAAAGTACGCTGCCACTCCCTGAGGAACTTCCTTGAGAAGATGAGGAAAGTGGGGGGAAGCCTGGAAACAGAAACAGATCTGAAGCCGTAACAGTGGTGTGTTTCTGCCAGAGCAATTAGCAATTTCCACGCCTCCAGCGCAAATGAGCTCTGTAAGAGCCTACATGCTCCTGAGTGGGGCTGTGGCTTGCTTCTTTCCTAGAAGAGACATTTTTGCTCTTAGCATCAGATAATCATAGGCTGTTTAGGGTAATTTTAATCTGTTAATTTTAATCTGAGGATTTTGCCAGACAGCAGCTGGGCCACGATGACTATTTCAAGATGTTGCCCAGATCCTTACTCGCTGCCTGCTCTGGCAGCCCCATCTTTCCAGCTCAGCCTTGCAGCCCAGAACCAGGTGAGCAGGACCCCACGCTGCTGCTCCCAAAGCCTGCCCACTGCTTTGACCACCATCCCATGTATTTATGGCTTTCATACTGAGACACGCCAGTCAGAGGAGGGGCCCTCGCCGTGTCACGCACTGCAGGGATGTTGTAGTTGTTTATCCATTCTCTGACAAACACCCCCCCCATGCTTGTATTCTGCAGCTTGGAGAAGAGCAAAGGAGATTTTTAAAAACTCTGAGCCACTGGAAGCAAAAGCCCCAGCTCCAAACACTCACATTGGAGAGTTCAAGGAGAAACTGAACTGAGAGAGTTGGGGTTGTTCAGCCTGGAGAAGAGGAGGCTCTGGGGAGACCTTGAGGTATTTCTGCACTTCAAGGGGCCTGTCAGAAAGATGGGGACAGACTTTTTATCAGGGCCTGTTGGGACAGGACAAGGGGTGATGGTTTTCAACTAAAAGAGGGAGATTTAGACTGGAGACAAGGAAGAAGCTTTTTATGCTGAGGGTGGTGAGCCCCTGGCCCAGGTTGCCCGGAGAGGTGGTCGATGCCCCATCCCTGGCACCACTGCAGGTGAAGTTGGCCGGGGCTCTGAGCAACCTGCTCTAGGTGCAGATGGCCCTGCTCCCTGCAGGGGGTTGGACTGGATGGACTTGAAAGGTCCCTTCCAACCCAAACCATTCTGTGATTCTATAAATTTGAATTTGGTGCATAAAAATCAATGGTCTTTGTTGCATGTAAGGCATAGCCTGACTAGAAAAGATGGTTTATTTCTAGCTGTCCCATTTTTGCTAAAAATTATTTGCACTTGAAAATCTCCTGAGCAGCCTAACTGCGTGCACATCCTTAGCCAAAGGCCCTGATTACAAAACACCACAGAACTTCCCCGTTTCACACGTCATTCCTGGGACAGGAAATCTCTAGTACAGCACCCAGACACCGAGGACATCACGTGGGGCCACCATGTGAAAACATGCTATTACTCAGTTGTCATGCTGTCAAAACCTGCCCCTGCTCACTGCTCTAGTGAGCCATGAATTACTTGCTTTACTCCTGATGCAGATCTCCTGGCACATACAGAATCCTGAGGCAGAAATGACTCTGTCTAGATCACCAGGAAGAGGGGATCCTGAGATGCTGAAAACACAAGTTTTTGTGGCAATGGAGGGTAAGTGCTATGGGCAGAAGACAGCACTCTCAAGGAACCAAGTGCCTGCTCTGCCACTTCTGCTTCTTGCTTCCAAGACAATAAACTTGTATAGTCCTCCTGTGCCATCAGGATTCCCTGACAGGTTCAGTCTCCCCCTGATGCTCTGACAATGATTGGGATGTAACAAGAAGCAAGGAGGAGCAGGATCTGCCTTTCCACGAGGCACCTGCGATGGTCATGGTGGTGACGGAAGCAGAACCAAGGGCAGATGTTGGCCCTTTATCTTTTGGCTGTTTTGATAAATTGAGTATAATAGTGAAGCTGTTTCTCTGTAGCAATGTAGATTTATGGGGCTTTGCTCCCCGAGGTGCAGACCTGTAGCCCCCAATTAGCTAATGAGTCTGACGAGGGAATGCCGAGAGGGGGAGAGACATGTTAATCCAAGGGTTATCTCTCAGACTTTCAGTGAACATACAGTATTCTCATATGTGAGATGTGCTGCCCTGCCTGTCCCTTCTCCTGGAGGACTTGCCAAAGGAACCTTCTTGGGAAGATGTAGCTCCTGGGAGCACAGGGACAGAGCCTGTTGTGTCCCCATGGTGGCCTGGCCTCCTCCCACCCAAAGTGGGGCTGGACACAGCTGATCCAGCCCACTTATGCCCCACTCTGACCCTACAATGAATGGGGCAGGGGCTTAAATAAAGGGACTTATTATGCGATGCTGCAACCAGCTGGCTTTTTAATAGTATAGTAACATATGTCTGTCTGTCTGTCTATCTACCTACCTACTGTGTACGCTGTTTTGTATCTAATACAGAAATAAACACAAACGGTATAATAGATACACAATAAGATATAAGAAGATATGGCATCATTACAATAGCTCAAAACATTTGGTGCCAAATTTCACTGTTGCTTTGCACAGCCAGACATCCTCCAGTTGGTTCAATGTATTTTGATTAAAATATTTGGTGGAGAGAGAAGTACCCAGCCGGGTGCCCTTGCAGGCAGGCACGCAGCAGCCGCATCAGTGTGGGTGCAGTGAGCACCCAGTGAACAGGTTCCTGCTGAAGGGTAGCAGCCCCAGCTGACTTGCCTGCTACTGAGCGATAGCTGGGGTGGAAATTAAATAGATGGAACATTTCCCTGCATGTACAGAGGGGGGGAATAGGGAGGGGGAAACAGCTGATACAAAGCAATGGCTGCAGAGCAGTAAATATTAGCATTCATTTTGCTCATCACAACTGCACATTCATTATAGCTTTCCACGTACCAAATCCATAAGTCTGTATGTGCTGAGCCAGTGGCTTGCCATAGCAAGCAGCAAATAATGAGTGATGTATTACCTCTCTTATAATGGATTGGTTATTTCAACCGTACTTGCCTTGATGTGATGAAATAAGTGACAGCAATTTTGCTAATACATGGGTTTTATGCTCTCCCTCTCCTTTCAGATAGGGCAGAAAGGTGTCCTTTAACATTTAAAGCCACGGAAGAACACAATATGCATGATGGTAAATGACTATAATGTAGTATGCCATAAACTGTAAGTACCATCTGGTTTGAAAGGAAGCTGATGTGAGGTATAAAGAAGGTATTTTACATGCTATAGAGGTAATAAATCTAGAGTTTGCTGGAGGATTTAGATCTAACTGGAAATAAATCTATTGCAAATATTTTTGAAGTATTGTATAGCTGCATTAAGAAACAACCCTGCTGCTGATCTGCAAGCACTTCTGGTTCAGTTGGTGATAGTACAGCCTTGCCAGTCAAATGCTGATCCTATCCATCAGTTTTCTATACCAGACCGATGATGGGAAATGTGTGGCATGAGCAGTGTTGGGCACGAGCAATGTTACTATATTCTCCATTAAAATACAACATCCGATTCCATAGTAAAAAAATGCTGGTTAATGTCACCTGCTCAATAGAGAAGAAATGGGATGGGGTGAATGCATCATGGCCCTCTTCCTTCCCTATGCTCTGCTCGCCTTGCTCTGGAGGCCAAGCTGTGATCAAGAAATTGGAAAAAAAAAGAAGCAGCCAGAAGCAAGTTTCCATGAGCCTAAGTCAAGGTCAGGTTGTCTGGGGCTCTGAGCAACCTGCTCTAGTTGCAGATATCCCTGCTTACCGCAGGGGAGTTGGACTAGATGGCCTTGAAAGGTCCCTTCCAACCCAAACTATTCCGTAATTCTATGGTTCTCTAAGTCCAGTACCAACACACAGGAACCTTGCCCCAGGGAGCTCAGAGCAACACCAGCAGAGACAGCTTGTGCAAACCTGGGAGACACAGGTGGGATGGAGACTCCTGCAGAGCAGTCCCTCCCTGCCTGCAGGGCACACAGAGGAGAAGGGCCTTGGTGACAGCTCCATGAGGCTATCATGGGGAAGGAAATTGCAAAGCTGGAGGACAGCAGAGGTGATGTCAGGGCTGGCAATTCTTAGGATAACGTGGATGACCCCATGTTAAAAAAGATCCAAGTTTGCTCAAGGCAACATGCAAAGATTCAGGGTCTGATCCTGAAGCCACTGCCATCAGTGGAAGGATTCACACCAATCTAAGTGGCTTTAGATAAACCCCTTAGTTTGGCTCTCACTTTGTACAAGCTCACAGGCCCTCCTCTGTCCCCAGAGAATGGCAGTGGCCCTGCACAGCTCTAATCTTTGGCAGGAGGATGAAATTGTGCTGGGAACTCAGATTTAACTCCCACAGCATGAGGATCACTCTGCCCTTCAGCAGGGCTGGAAGCTAAGGCAGCTGTTAAATGCTGCCTGCAGCCAGCTGCTCTTTCCCCAGCTGCTGCGAGTCTCCTCGCCCCTCAGAGAAGAGGCAGCACCAGTCAGGGATATGGCAGCTCCCCCTCCTTTTCACTGGCTCAGACGTGGAAGTCTTTGCCCACCCCGAGGCTGCTTGATCCTCATCTGGTTATTTATTTTCCAGCATTCCTGTTTTCATTGGGGTTCCCCGTAGTCAGGGTTTTCTGGGACCCAGCAGATGGGATCCTGCAGCGGCGGTGGTCACTCCTGGTGTTTATCATCAGCAGCAGTACTGGGGTTTGCCATGGAGGTTTTCATTCTCCTGATGAATGCTGACTAGTCTCCTTCCCTTCTGCCACGTTGCTTAAGTCACATTTGCCCTCAGAGAGCAACGCGGCAGTGACACGAGCAGGGATGGAAAGCTCTGTCATATGGAGAGACCAGGATGCAACGTGATTGCCATGTTAACCAACCCAGTGCCCTTTGGAGGCCTGGCCCACATCCAGCGCAGTGCCAGCCGTGCAGTGCTCTGGGCACAGGCTGCGAGTCGGCAGCTTCTACCGAAATGTCAAGCAGCCTCCCTCCTGCTCTTGGGGCTGCTCGGCAAAGGGCCTGGCCAGATATGTGCCCCTCAGCAGCACCTGCAGCAGCACTGCTCACCCGCCCTCCTGGAAAGCCACTGCCATCACCACAGAATCCCTTGAGGGGCAAGCAGGCCACGGGTACCCCTCACCATTTTCTACAGCTAACATCAGGTGCAATAAGTCAAAATATCCAATGCACATCTGGCCTCACCTTGCTAACAGAGAGCCTTGTCTGGTGGGATTGCTTTCAGACCTTGGAGTGAGACGCAGGCATCTCAGGGAGCCTGGTGTGCCTCGGCTTGGCTAAAACCAAGGACTCAGTCTGCAGCTCTACAGACTGCTGAAGCCCAAGCAGCCCCAGCTTCTAGCACGGACCCACCTGCCAGTGAAGTTCTGGCACCCGTCTGCAGTCCACTGAGACATGGCCACCCATGGTGGCCAAAGGCACAGACTGAATCCCTCTTCCAGCACTGGGCTGCCAGTTATCCTCCTTTCCTGGTGCTGTCACATGCGAGCTGGGCTGGAGCCCAATGCCAGGTATGGTGCAGAAAACCCAGAGCTGGGACTTTGATTTCAGTGGCTTCCTCAGGCTTGGTAGCAGTTCAGCCATGGCCAGTCTTGTCCTTTCAGCAAATGAAGGTTCATTTCCTTCCCAGTCTATGTTTTGTCTTCTCCCTAATCTATCAGTGAAGCTACGTAGCTGAATTTCCATGGCAACAGACTGGGAGGTCAGAGAGAAAGTATGAGGCAAGATCAAGCATCTGAAGGGGAATCGGGAAAGGGAAGGAACAAAATTACTTAAAAAAATTAACAGTCATAAAAGAGGGAACTACGAAAAGAAAAAAAAAGATAGGTCAGATAATCTGCTCCTGGTATGAAGTGTCTATTTGGTCTCTGATGAAGCCAGCACCAGTGAAAACCCCTTTTGGTACATGCAGAAACCCAGTTTGTCTCTCTGCTTCCTTTGAAGTCAACAGCAATTCCAGTAGGAGCAAGATATGGTCATCCAAGGAATCGCAGGGGAATTCCCAGCCATCAGGAACATTTCACAGTGTCTGCCTTTTCTTGTTTCGTGTGAGCCCATCGCATGTTGTCACAGGCCTCTGGTGACAGAGAGACCTCCACAGCTGGTGGAACACACAATTTTCTAACACCAATGCATTCTCCCTTTAATCATCTTCTGAAAGGTGCAGTGATCACAGCCTAAAGCTATCTTTAATTAGCCATCAGTCATTTGCTCCCTGGCATGGCCCTAAGCCAGGTTCCCACCCCACGACCAGGGGGACCAGCCGCCAGCACCCCCAGTGTCCCATCCCGTGGGGTCAGCAGGGTGAGACCAAAGGCGCACAACACAACTTCAGAACCTACAGTTCTTCAGAGAAATTCAGTGAAGGACTTTGCACGAGCCCCCCATCAGATGGAAGCTGCCGATTCATTAAGCCCCAGGCTTGCTGCCTACACCCAAGGAGCAAAGCGTGTGGGTCCCCCCAGCAGCACTCCCTCCCCTCCTTCCCATGCCACTGGCATGTGCTGCACATCAGAGGAGATGAGAGGCTTTGGGGTCTCTGTGTCTCCACGGGATTCTTCTCCCTTATTGAGGAAAACCAGAGGAGGCAGGTGGTATCGTACCCCAAAAACATTCAGGTGATGCTGGGAAGGGAGGTGGGCAGCTACGGAGAGAAACCTCCAGCTCCTGTCTGGGATTTATAACTGGTATGGGCCTTTGTGACAAATTACTGCTTTTTTTTTCCCCCGCTGCTTGATCTGAGAGCATATTTGAGTCAATCTGAATATCAAAGAAATTTGATAAAGGCGGTGGGGCAAGGAGTAGGGCAGCGACTGATAGGAAAGTAAGAAATCAGAGAGTCAGTACAGGGATGGTCTAGCAGATAGGCCAGATTAAAAGAAGAAAAGAAGAGGTGACATGCCTGGCCAGCAGCAAAACTGCTCAACTTAAATACGCTTATTTTTTCCCACTTAATTTTCTCAAATTGACATTTCATGGTCTGTTCATAGGCTACACGTAGTCACTTTGACAAAAAGGGTTTCTGACACTGGGTAACAGAAGAGCTACGACACAGCTTTGCACCAAAGCACTGTGGAGCAATCCCTGCTGCGAGACGGTTCCTCCGAACCACATCTCCAGAACAAATTCAGAGCTTGACCTGGCATCCCAGGGATGCACATTTAGCCAGATAAAAGCATAAACAAAGCCTATCAGATTAAATGATGCTCTGCAACACTGAAACATGAAGGGAATGTACGTGTGCATGGTGGGGCACAGCAGAGCTACTGAAGTGCTCCAGCCTCTTTGTGGTATGTGGCTGTTGGTGGCTCTAGCAGGTGGAACATACTCAGTTCCATAAAAAGAGCAGGAAGAAAGAGTATGTCCACAGCCTCTCTGCAACAGGACCACACGGAAGAGCTAATCATGCCTGAAAGACCAAACCACAACTGCTTTTATTAATATTACCTTTTCCCGGCAAAATACTCCTTGTCCATAATTCCAGGAAAAGCCTAAGAGGTGTGAAGAGAGCACATCAGCTCCACGGCGTGTTCCCCACCACTCTGACTTTACAGAAAGCCCTCCCTGAGGCACAAACCCAATCCACACACAGGAGTATGGACCACAGCCTGCCCTTAATACCCAGGGATTCAGCAGTAAGGGGTTCCAGCACTGTCACCAGGAAGATGCCTGTTCGGAGGCTTCACTACCAATGCCTTAAAGGGGGTAGCAGACACTTAGAGCTGTAAAAATTTATGCATATATATCGTGTGTCTGTGTGTATCAATATGTATCTGCATATACTCATACATACAGACACACAAACCTATAATTAGTATCTTCACATTCCTGAGTTCTTATGCTGCCTCTGCAATGGAATTAACATTATTATTAATTAAACTTTTCTCCTGTCTTGAATTTAAAGATAGAACATATGGTGGCTTGTATTACTGGAGCATAAAATAATCAGTCGTTGTTTAACTCTGAGCTAAAATTCCTCTCCCTTTCCCTCATATGCTGTTTTGAGGGTTAGCTTTGCTGTGATTTTCCTCCCTCCTTTACTGATACTGAAACATTCTTACTTCTGATTCTCCTTTCATTGCTGCTGTTGCTTTCATACATGTTCTTCACAGGGTCATGGGCACCGATGTGCACATTTTCACCCCTCTATAAACTGGCTCTCATACCAGTCAGTCAAAATTACATTTTGGTTAAAAAACGACACAACAACGTCATTTCTTCCATTCAGCTCTCAGGCTGGTTTTGCAACGTGCCAGTTAATGGAATCTTGACTTGTTTATCTGCAGTTTCCAGGTTGGATTATAGCTGCATTTAGGGGCTATTTTCCACTTCTCTGTTTTGTTGAGCAGCTACTCCAAACTTGGCAGCTACTGAAAAGTTGCGCGCTCTTCTCACAACTTGTCATCTTCCATCTTTATTCAGGCACTGCACTTGGCTACCTTTTGAGGCTTAAAATTAACATGTTATTATTGTTTCTGAAGACCTTTCAGACTTTGACTCCTACCTATTGGAGAAATTTTAATTTCTGTTTACGTACTTGCTCATAATTTGGGTTCTGTTTCCAATCTGTCACTTGCTAAACCATCTGTGCCATCTGGAATGTGCCTGGCCCCAGTTTGGTGCAATTCTCTTCTGTATGAAATTTATGAGATTCAGCCTGCAGATGCTTTCACTGCTTCCCTGACAAATTCCCTTCATTTGGCAGCTTTGAGGTTTGCATTTTTGTCAGCTTCTTTGACTGCTTCTTGGGTGGTGTTTTAGGCTATAGGTGGCAGGGAGGTGCCTTACAGAGAACTATTCCTACTTCTTAATTTGCTGACTAATCCCTTTTCTGGACTAAATTCCGCTCCTAGGACCGAATGTTTTGATGAGCAAGGATGGAAAAATTTGGTCCAAAGAGCACAGGTCTAACAAAACAGCCAATAGTAGAAACATATTGGATTTTATGTGAAAAACGAACTTCTTCAGAAGTTTTCTCTCACTACCATTCAAACTGCAAGTTCCTAGACAGAGATCATCAAATGCAAACACGTAGAGCTAAGTATGTTAACACATATTTTAGAACCTTATAAAAGTGAGCTGATTTCCAAGGGGTTAATCCCTTCCCAGGAGAAGTAATTCGAAGAAAACGAGAAAACCCAGGTAGAGAAAACCTCCTGAAGTCAGTTGGTACCTCAGCCCATCCTGCTGTGCTTCCCTGTTTTTCTCTGTCACTCCCCCATGGCTGCCATGGCTCAATCTGCTTGACATTATGGCACTAAACCACAGTTCTGATGGTTGGTGTTTAGTCTGCTTGATCTTCATCAGAAAACATTCAAAGCAATCAGGTGGTCAGGGAGAAACCGGACCAAACCAGGCTGTGCTCTACACTGAGAATAAGAGAGGACACCACTCAGAGCAGACTCCACCAGCTCATGTTCTTACAGCTATCAGCACTGCCACGTGGTCTGTGCAGCCATCCCAGCTCTTGGGAAAAGCACAGTAATAGGAACGCAGCAAGCTGAGAAGAGGAAAGTAAGCAAGTTTTGCTGGTTAGATTTTCATCCTCAGTGCAGGCACTCATGGAGCTGCATGCCCTAACTTTACTGCCCCTTCAGGTAGGCTGCTATTGTGCTTACAGTGGCACTTAGTAATAATGAAACACAGAAAGAAGCCATACAAGGTTAAAAGGTGCTCTCTGAACTTCTATATGTTAATGTCATTAGCATAAAAGACTCCTTGGGAAGACCCAAAGCGCTGTGGTCTGGGTTGATGCTAACGGACAGCACCCCAGCAGGAAGCCAGTGCTGGAGGAAGCTGGTCTGCCAACCCAAACCTCTCTCCTCCTGTTATAAAGCAGTATCTGACTGAACTACCCCCATTTTGCACTTCATTACCATGCAGTCTTTTACAGGGCTTGCCTGCCGTGCAATTGCACAGCTTCAGAGCTGCAGAAAGGCACCTTTCAGGGTATCAAAGCTTCCCCCTAACCTCCTGGCTGCTCTGTGTGCCAGGGAATATTTCACCAGGTCTCAGCACTGCTCAGAAACACCCTGTTCCATGCTCCTGTGATAATCCCAAGTGAACAGAAAATCCATCGATCCCATGTACCATGAGTAATGAGAACTGGGGCTGCATATCATTCCTGCAAAGTTATATGGGTCGGGAGCTTAAACATGAAATGAGTTTCAGTGGATTCAGCACTCGGCCTCTGGATAATGCAGCCTGTAAATTGAAAGTGCCTTTAAAAGATGACCTTTTTTTTTTTTTTCTTTATTGTGCTCAATTAGTGTTGCTGTAATTTAAGAACAAAGCTGATACTTCTCCTGTTGACAGGACGCTTAGGAGTGTACTGAAACATACCACGTTGTATGTGTTGTACCTTTCATTCTCCCATCAATTGTTATGTTTCCCTTTAAATAATGGCTCTCCCTTGTGTACTTGCATTTTCACTTTTGATTGTTGGCAATTAATTGTTATTATCATAAAAAAAAAACCCTTCTGAAACTCTTCTATGATGAGCTTATTTATCTTGTCTCATCTGTGACAAGTTTTCCTTATCTGGTCATTAGCCTGTGATGAAAGCAACAGCTCTAACACCTCAGTCAAAAACTGCCTACTGGGAACATCCCCAGCTCTGCTGGGAGGGGTTCATCTTTCCTTAGGTGACAGTTACTGCAAAAGATGGCATTCAATTGTTTGATCTGTTTTCTTAATTCTAGTCTTCTACACTCTAAGAAATAGCTAGGGGTAGATGCTACCAAAGGTCTTGAGGTTTTACTGGAGTTGCATGGTTTCCTACGCATCAAGTGATAATAAAGAAAAAATAATTTTATTTCCTTTTCAGCCAATGCCATCAACATTTTAGTAACACACTTAGGAATTACTGGCAGAAACAGACTGATTCTTGAATGAACTGCAAAAACCAGTTTATAGAGATGCGTATGTAGGTGGCTTCCACAAGCTCACGCTAGCCACCAGTGCTTTCTGCCACATCTCGGGCAGGAAGGAATTGATCTGAGTTCACAAGGTAGTTTTGAAAGAAAACAGAATGTACATCCTTTCAGGGTCCCACTCAGCTGCAGGTCAAGAACTGTTCTGACCTTTTGGAGAGCTGGTAAGAACTCCTGCATTAAAATGCCTAACACAGTTAGTTCCGTCCTTACAAGATGGTCATTTTGTTTCTGAGAGCCCATTTCTGCGTGTTGTTTGTGGGTGGACTCCATCCCAGGCTTCCAGTTCTCAGCGCTGGGTGGGACTGAGAGTGCCTGAAACAAAAATCTCCGGTGGGGCCTGACAGGAGTGTAAATTTGGAGTGGGGTTTTGTGGCCTTGATAGCTGCTGCAAGAATAAAATATTTTTATTTGTAATCACTGAATCTAAATCTTAGGTAACAGTTTCATGTATGGCAGGAAGTAGCCAAAATGACACTAGCCTTGTAACTGTGGAAAACATACTGTAGAAAACCAAGGAAAACAGATAATAATTTCATCTAATGGAATATGCCAAGGAGTAAAAAAGAATGCCAATTCTTGACGAATTTGCCAAGTTTCTTTTCAAGTCTCTTTCTAATGCATTTACAATGCATCATTTTTTCTAATGCTTTTTAGGTCATAAAAAGAAAATTGGTAGGATAAGAACTGTTTTTTCGCGTCAAGTTGGGCACCCTGCCTTGTTACAGAACTGCAGTCTGCTTCCTTCTCACCATGCTGTCACCATCAAAGGAATGGGATGTGAAAATTTCCCTTGCTGGAGCGTGCTGCTATTCAAAGCCCTTTGTAGGTACCTCACAGCAAAACACAAGTGTCTGCTTCCAGATGAAAAGGGAGCACACGTAGTTATTTATTCAGGATGGCATTTTGCAGCCCCCAAAGAGACGCGTGTTTGCTCGTACACACGCGTGCCCGTCCGTCCATGGGGGGGGTGAAGGAGCAGGGCGCTCTCCGTGGGGCTCTCTCCTTCCCCTGGGCGAAGCTCAGGCGTGAGGAGGACTCGCTGGCTCCTGGCTGGGATCTGCCATCCCTTCCTCTGTTACCAGGCAACATTATCAGTGATGCTGCACATGTGTGCTGGACATTAATTACCCCTTCCTGCTCACTGTTTATAGTGTCACTGGTGCATTTTCCTTCAGAAACACGGAGCGCTGTTGAGTCACTGCGATTTGTGGGAAGGATGCCCGTGCCCGTAAGCTAACCGGCCCCGGGGTCTCCGAGCAGCCAGCCCGTGCCCTCTCTACCCACCCAGATAACAGACGTGAAAATGTTACAGTGGACACAGGACAGGATTTCAGAAAGGGAGAGTGATCTACCTGTCATTAACCTGCCTCTGCTTTCACTGCAAGACGTAACACTTCCAGTCTCCGACAAGAACGTTCAAGAAAGAGCGGGGGGTCTGTAGTTCTTGTAATCCCGAGAAATCTGGAATTACCCCAATTACCAAGAAGAGACTGTAAAAAGGAATGACTGTGCAACCACCTCCTCAGCATCACTGTCACTACTCTGACAGTTTAATTAAACCTGCTGTGCACTTGGTTATCGGTACCTTGCATCAGTAAGGAAGATTACAGATGTTTAAAGATTCTTGGAGCGGGCCCATCGCAATGTGCCTCGCGCTGCTGCCTGGGGACGACACCAATTAACAGAGTTTACCGTTCTGAAGACACGTGAATAGCTCAAAAGGAAATCCTCATCTTCAGATGGGATCTTTATGCCAGTGTATGAATGGAGTTGACCAGCAATAATCACCTTTACTGCAAAACACATGACCCTGCCTGTAGGAACGTCACGCTCATTACATAATGCTCCACAGCTTCTGTCCTCTGCTTTGCTGCCCGACATAGAAAATGAAGAGGAATGTGAGGGGATTACAAGGTAACAAAAGGTAAAAGATGAATTTTAAATGTATTGTGCCATTTTTCGTTAGCGAAATGCTCCTCTGACCCTTGTCTCGCACACTCTGGTGTAAACCTGGAGCAGCTGCTGTGGTGCGTGTGGAGTTAAGGAGCCAGGTCCTTCCCCATGGGAAGCTGGCTGCTCTCTCCTCCCCGGGCTGCAAACGCAGGGAGCTGTTGCAGTGGTTCCTGCCACATGTTGTGACTTCCTTCACACTCTGAAGCAGCCCCATTGAAAAGCTCTGCTTCACATTCTCATAAAAATATGTTTCTAGCCCACGGGAGCCTTTAATGCTGCAGTATCAAAAGGCAACTAAATGAACCCCCAATGCATTTTCTAATCTCATATTACTTAAGCCAATCTCAGGATTTCTCGGAGCCAAACCAATGATTTTCAAGCATTTAGGACTGCAGTGACTCCAACTGGGGATGCGATACCCACTTATTTAATTTACTAAATGACTTTATAACAACTGCTCGCCTGCTCACATGTCTGCTCCTCACCACCTGGTTTTACAGCAGCAGAGCCCAGACCTGTTCCAGTGCAAGGCTGCAGCACAGGTTCAGCCAGACCCTCCACCAGGACGTTTCTGATCCAGCCATGCAGCACTGACAGTATCCTGCCTTCACAAAGCAGAGCCTAGGATATATAGAATAAGGAAGGCCTAGGCCCTCTTGGAAATAACTCTGGCAGAGGAAGTATAAGAGAAAAAGACATCAATGGCAAAAGGAAGAATAGGGAAAACGTGGGCCTACTGCTGAATGAGGTGGGAGTTCTGATGACAGAGGATACAGAGAAGGTGGAGCTACTGAATGCCTTCTTTGCTTCAGTCTTCACTGCTAAGACCAGCCCATGGGAACCCCTGACCCTGGAAGTGAAGAGAGAAAGCTTGGAGGGAGAAAGTCTCTCCACTGGTCAATGAGGACTGGGTTAGAAATCACATGGGTAAACTGAACACACACAAATCCATGGACACCAATGGGCTGCACCCACGAGTGCTGAAGGAGCTGGCTCTACCACTCTCCATCATTTTTGAAAGATCATGGAGAATGGGAAAGGTTCCTGAGGACTGGAGGAAAGCCAATGTCAGTCCAGTCTTCAAAAAGGGCAAGAAGGAAAACCCTAGAAATTACTGACCAGTCAGCCTCACCTCCATCCCTGGAAAGGTGATGGAGCATCTCATTCTAGAAATCATCTCTAAGCACATGGAATAAAAGAAGGCTTTCAAGAGTAGCTTAGCACAGATTTACTAAACGGAAGTCACATCTGAGTAATCTGACAGCCTTCTATGATGGTGTGACTCAATGGGTGGATGCAGGGAGAGCAGTGGATGTTGTCTACCTTGACTTCAGCAAGGCTTTTGACACTGTCTCCCATTACATCCTTGTGGGTAAGCTCAGCAAGTGTGAGTTAGAAGAGCAGATGGTGAGGTGGTTTGAGAACTGGATGAACAACAGAGCTCAGAGGGTTGTGGTCAGCGGCGCAGAGTCCAGTTGGTGACCTGTAACTAGCAGTGTTCCCCAGGGCTCAGTACTGGGTCCAGTCTTATTCAACATCTTCATCAGTGACCTGGATGAAGGACAGAGTGCACCCTCAGCAAGTTTGCTGATGATAAGAAACTGGGATGAGTGGCTGCTACACTGGAAGGCTGTGCTGACCTTCATGGAGATCTGGACAGACTGGAGAGCTGGGCAAAGGCAAACCTAATGAAGTTCAACAAAGGCAAGTGTAGAGTCCTACACCTGGGGAGGAATAACACCACAAACCAGTACAGATTAGGGGTAGACCTGCTGGAAAGCAGCTCCAAGGAGAAGGACCTTGGAGTCCTGGCGGACAATAAGTTATCCATGGGACAGCAATGTGCCCTTGTGGCCAGGAAAACCAATGGTGTCCTGGGGTGCATAAAGAAGAGTGTGTCCAGCAGGTCCAGGGAGGTTCTCCTCTACTCTGCCCTAGTGAGACCACATCTGGAGTACTGTGTCCTATTCTGGTCTCCCCATGTTAAGAGGAACAGGGAAATTAGTTCAATGGAGGCTACAAGGATGATTAAGGGACTGGAACATCTCTCTTACGAGGAAAGGCTGAGAGCCCTGGGGCTGTTTAGCCTTGAGAAGAGAAGACAGAGGGGATCTTATGAATGTTTACAAATATCTGAAGGGTGGGTGTCAAGTAGAAGGGGCCAGTCTCTTTTAGTGTTGCCCTGTGATAGGACGAGAGGTAATGGTAGCAAGGTGACACATAGGAAGTTCCACCTCAACATGAGTTCAAACCTCTTTCCTGTGAGGGTGACAGAGCCCTGGAACAGGCTGCCCAGAGAGGCTGTGGCGTCTCCTTCTCCAGAGACTTTCAAAACCCACCTGCATATATTCCTGTGTGAGCTGCCCTGCTCTGGCACAGTGGTTGAACTCGATGATCGCCAGAGGTCCCTTCCAACCACAACCTTACTATGATTCTATGATGATAGTAAGACATGCCTGGCCCAGGGATGCCAAAGAGGCTGACAGAGTAAAGGCAAGGCCAGGTAGTGAAGAGAAAAGCCACCTCTGAAGTCCAGGAGGTTGAAGCACACTGGAGGGGTCAAAGGTTGCCTTTGACCTCCTTTTCTTTTCTGACGTGCCAGTCTCTCTGGGAAGATGCAATAAAACATCACCTCTGTCTGTTTTCCTGGCCTACCTCTTATTTACAGCCCTTAGCAGACAGAGGGAATCAGGAGAGAAAGGCACGTTGAGTAGTTTGCATGCAACTAGGGGGAAGAAACACATGGTGCTGTCAGTGTCAGCAGGTTGTATCTGCTGGAGCAAAACCCAGCTCTCATGAACTACTGTGATGAGATCTAGAAAGTAAAAAATGCACCTGGAGACCTGGATGTTGTGCAAAAAAGCCAGCGCTAGCTGGAAGAGGAGGGTGCAGGGAGGGAAGCTGACCCAGAGGTTAAGCTGTCTTGCCAGTGTAACAGGCTGGGAAGAAGATGGCCTGCAGCACATTCTGTCACTGCTCTCCAAACCAGTAGCCTGTGCTCTAATGTTCATGCAGAGCACGGCTTGGGTGGCCTGGCCACAACCCAGGGGCTGATGGGTGCTGCTGATTTAGAGAGCTCTAGGAATACTAGAGCTGTCTCTATTAGCAAAGGCAAAGCAAAGCAGAGGTGGTCCTGGCACCCCTTCCCTGTGGGATGGTGGCACCCAACTGGGCCAGCTGCAGGCTAGACCCATGCCTGTGGGCTGCCAAACACCTCAGGCAGTGGTGAGGGACAACAGCTGAAGAGTGTTGAAGAGGGAAGGTTCGCCACAAAAATAATCATTTGGGAGACTGGTTCTCTGTTTTGCTTTGTTTCCATATGGATTTCTCATCAAAACATGTGCGGTTTTGCTGTTGCTGCTGTATTTCAGACTTTTTTTTTTTTCTGGGAGAAGTGTGTTTTGTCTCCCAACTGCACTGTTTATGTTCTCCTCAGCTTGCACATCAGCTGCATGGCAACAGGCTGCAGGTTGCCAATAAACACAACCGGAAGCCGATGAGACAAGAGCACCTTTGAAGGTTCAGGTGCAGTGTTCTCCTCGGGGTGACATGCCACACCAGATTAAAAGCTCACTGTATATCCAGACACTGGTGATAATGTGGACGCTTCATCCAACACAAAAGCTACATTAGAATGGTCACCTCCTGATACAGGAACCTCAAGGTGGCTTAGCTTTTAGACCCAAATGAAGAGCAAAGTCAGGACCATTTGACTGACTTACACTCTCAAAGCATCATTCCTAGGGAGAGCTTCTAAAATCATCCAGTTTTTCGTTTATGTGCTGTCTGGTTTGTTCAACTGCACGTATCATCTGTAAGGTCACCTCTTCACCTCACACACATAACTGGATCTCCATCTCAGACCTCCCCCTCCCCAGTTCTCCCTCCGTTCCCAAGTAATCAAGTGAAACCCCATGATGTTAGATGCAAGTTGGATTTGATCTCAGCTGGATATCTCACTGTGCTTGATATCAACACTGGCCTGTTGCATACCAGTGACTGTGTTTATTATATTCACTCATGCTTAGAAATGTAAATAAATGAAGTAACACCTCCCCTCAGAATATACCTCAGCACCCCAAAACAATGATCACTTCTTAAAGCTCTTCCCTTTCTTTCACCCTAACTAGTCCCAAACCAGCACATGAGCAGAAGCCATGCTCACAGTCACCATGGTGAATCAAACCCAGTAAGGGCAGTGGCCAGCTGAACAGGTCAGACTCCAACGCTTCGTCTAGCTCAGCATATGCTCGCAGACATCACCCCTTCTCCCTCCGCTACTGCCCCTGCACATGTTTTTACCCTTTCCCAGTATCTCCTCACTGCAGACTGGTGGGTCTGGAGATGATGTAAGGCACACGGCAGATCTATTTGAGCTAAACCAAGACTCTGGGCAGTACAATTTTTTTCCATGTAAGACATTTCTTCTCTTCACTGCAGTAATTCCTCACAGGGCTGTGGAGGAGCAGTGTTCAGGGTGGCTGGTTAATTTTTATTAATGCGATCTCTCCCTCTCCCTTTATTGGTTACATATGGGCGTGCAGTTGATTAGCCAAGGGAAAAGTAAAGTTACATATCATTTGTCTTCCCTTACATTGCCATTGATCAATCTGTTCAACATTATCCATTTCCCATTAATTTTCTATTTGCAGCACACCTTATTTTTAGAGCCATAGTTAGCAAATTGATTTGCTGCCCTTAATCAGCAGTTTCCATTTACAGCCTGGGAAGGGGGATTAACACAGCGCACTTGCCATTTTGTCTCTGCCACTAATACCTCGTGGTAAATAATTGTTACGTTTGCTGTGTTTTGCTGATTGAGTTTGCCTCCTGGAAGAAGAAAAAACTATATGAAAGAGGAAGAGCAGCCCCCTCCCTGGGCTCTGGGCCGAGCCTCTAGTGCAGGCACAGGTTATAGGGCTTCCCAGCAACACTGGCAGGGTGCACAGAAGTCTAAGAAAGCCAAAATCTCCGTTCCAAGCCAGAGTGCAACGGCGAGAACACCACCGACTCCCACATTTACGCTGCCTTCAATCCTCACACCTCTATCAGATTTTATCTGCAATGAAACTTGATCAGAAACTCTGGTTATCTGATGCCATCGCTCTGAAAAGGTGAAGGCGGGAAGGGATTTTTGTGTGAGTGTTTGAATGAATGAGGAGATAATCTGTTAATTCATCAGATTGTTCAGGCATAATGCACACAAGTGACAGAGTAAGAAACACTGCCGTGTTTCTATTAATGGTTTCACACAATGCTGCCTTCCCTCCTGAGAGTTGATTAAAATGTAATTTAAATTGCTCCTGTCTTAGAGCTTCATTGTCTATTATCCTGAACAGAGCCAGAGGTTCCCTATCGAGAGGATATTTAACAGCAGAACATTAAGTGATCTCCTCGCTTCTGTCTCATTGCAGACAATCCCTCCCTCTTCCTCAGCTGATCTTGTTCCTTATGGAAAGATGATGAACACAGGTGAAGGCACCCAAAAGAGGTGAGTTGAGCCAGCCACCACTTGGCAGGTTTTTTTCTTTATTCAGCAAAACCCACCACCAGCTCCTGTTACTGTCTTTTCCAGCAGACCGAAAATGCAGCACACCAGAATAGAACCTATTGCTGTTGTTGCAATTCTTTTGCCTAAGTTAAATAAATCTCAGTTGACATATATTAGCTTCAAACAGAAATAAGCCTTATTGCATTACATCATTGTAAAAAATGAGTCAGAACTTTCTGGCTCACTACCTACTGTTTAATCAATGAGAACTATTTCTAAAAAAGGCACTGTGTTCAAATAATTGATCTGGGAGGGAGAACTATTTGCCATACACTCTGATTTATGTTTAAAAACTTTTTTTTTTCCCTTTTCCAACTGAAGATAAGAATGATTAGGCAGCTAAAACCATCCCTCTAGCAGTCTGAGTGAAAGTAACACTTTTACATTCTTCATTATGTCATTGAAACTCCTCATCCAAGCAGCAAAAATTGTTCCACTGCGCTCTCGTACTACACACAAATCCCATGCCAAAGCTGCTCACCACACTGCAGTAGAGAACAGCAAGCAGGACTCTGTGACAGAACTCAGGGAGGTTTGTTATCGGTTACCTGAAATCTCATCTCACTTCTATCCTCTTTACACCATTAGCCCCTTTTCACTTGCATAACAACTAGGCAGCATGAAAAATTGTCAATGTTTCCTTCAGAAACTCTGCAAAATCTTACCAGCTCAGAGAAACGGGACTCGTACATTGCAGATCTGACTTAGGGACTTGTACTTATTAAGTTCATTTGAGAACTGCACGCAACCGTTTGAATAAAGTCGTGCCTACACTAGTTAGTTAACTAAGACTCAGGAAGATTCCCATTCCTGGGTTGCAGTTGTCCATATTATCCAAAGGCAAGAGGGTTCCCAGGCATAGGGCTGGCACTGCCACTCCTGGGGCTACTGAACTGCTGCTGAGGACAGCGGGGACACAGCCACCCTCTCTGCATGCTGGGAGAGGTTCCCAAGCACAGCTCAGCAGCTCACCACTTCGTGCCAGGTGGCATCAGCTCTCAGGACTGTTCTTGGGCATGTTTAATTATCTAATGTGGATCCCAGCATCAATAGTTTGAAGTACTTGTGAGAGAGGTGGGGTAAAACGAAGATGATCTGGAACCAGAGGTGCAAAGTTACACACGTGCTGAGTGGGAGCAAGGCTGGGGAAAGCAGGACCCACCTGAGTGATCTGTTTCATGGGTATTTACACAACTAGAGAATACACAAAATGCTATGTTTGTTTATTCATATATCACACAAGAGTAACTGCCAACTAGACGCTCTGTTGTATGGTACTTAAGCCCAGTGTTGGTGGAACGTATTTCAGGGTAGTAGTGTTGCTGTACGCTCAAAACGCATCTCCTGAGTACGAAGGGATGCTGTATTCCCAACAGCATCATCAGATGCATACAAAAAATTCTTTTTGAGAAGTCATGACTGAGCTGTAAGCCATTAAGTATTAGAGAAAGCTTAGAGAGCAAAGATGGGCGAGGTAATCGCACAGCCACAAGCACCGAAACAAATCTGTGTAGGCAAGAGTTGTGTTTGTGGTTGACAGCACCAGTAGAAATCTGTTAAGTAGATTATGTAGAAATATGCAGACAAAGATAAATTATCTCATTTGGCATAGTATTAAATCTAAACTGTGTTTTAAAACAGAATGATGAAAAAATCAGAATTGCTGCGAGAGGCTGAAATGATTTTTTTTCCTGCTCCTTCAAGGCCCATTATGTAGCATATCTATTTTAATCTCTGACTTTGAAACCATTTGCTTTGAACCTCTGTATTCTACACTCAGAGTGGGATTTTATTCAATTATTTCAAGCATTTACCAAGTTAGCCTAACTGCATTTCCTATCACAGGTAAAAGGATTTGAAGGACTGTAGCAAGAGGGATTTTGAAAATGTCATGATTTGGTTCTTCTACCCAAGTCTTCTGAAATAATTACACCTGACAACAGGGGACGCGACATCTGATAGCGCATGAAAACTGAGAAATAAGCAAATTAAAATAAGTGTATCATGAGCTAAATGGATGCTTTTCTCACTTGCTGGAAATTATGATTTTAACATGGGCAGGATGACTTTTGAATTAGATACCCAGTGTCAGTAAGAGCCACACATTAAGTCTCTTGCCAACTCAGTTCTAAAGGAAGAATTCCGATCTTCATTTTGCCTTGTGCATAGATATGTAGTAAATCTTAACAGCAGCAATATTTTTGGTACAGAACAATAATGGGTTTGGTGTGGCCATGAAGCTTGAGACTCTGGTTTGGAGTCACCCATCTTACCCAGAAATGCTGGCTAAGAGTGGAGATCCTGCACAATCCAGCCTGACCTGGAGCCCTAGAGGACCCTAGCTGGGAAGGTTCTAGCAGGAAAACACTGTGATTTCTGACATTTCCCCATCTAAATGTCTGAGCAGAACTGGTGCCTCTTCATGTGCAAGGCGTGGGATGAAAAGCTACCTGGAGGCACACAACATCATACTTAATGTTTATACATTGCTGGATGTACCATTGTCAAACTGCTTGGTGTAGCTTTATGCACTCAGCTCTCACTGAGCTCAAATGAGCTGCACATGATTAAACCACCATGAGCTGCCTCAAAAAATATACCCCTGGGTCTTAAGTGAAAATTCATTGTTTAAGTGTTGATTATTATTTTTTTCCTCCACTGAGATTAATTAAGGTCTTTAAAGAGCCCAAGAGAAAAGAAGGGAGAAGACTTGCTCATCAGGTTATATTTTCTGTGTATGTGCGGCTAATTTTCAGTGGTGGCTGAGATGTCCTGAGAAAAGAAGCCAGCAGGCCATGGGCACGCACCCGGACCTGACAGTAACTGATCCCAGTTACAGTGCTGGTTCACGAGACTGAAAGGAGAGCTGAGGAAGGTGTTCATACCCAGGGACACAGCCATTAGCATGAAAACTATTACAAATCAGTGTTAGGTAGCCAGACACTAAACAACACTTGGAAAGAACGAACGTGTTCGTGCTTTAGCAGAAATATATTCAGGGAGCTCCAAACTATCTCTTGTTATCTGCACATCTACTTCCTCTGCAGGATGAAGTCTGCTGAATAAAGCAAAATGAAAGAACAAAAATAGTTATTCCTTTACTGCAGCTTATGAGGAGCTTAAAGGAGCCAGATCAGAATAACGGGACTCTCTGAGCTGTAACAACCATGTTTAGTCCATCTGAGCTCCTCCAGGATTGTAAATCAGTGTTGGAAAAACACAATTTAAGCAAAACTGCAGGTTAGAAATCAAGATCTAACTAACCCTTTTTCCTCCCGTGGGGCTGATTTGCATGAGACTCATTTAAAATGCAGAATAATACATGAACTGCATGAGCAGTTTAAAGGTTTATAAAATATCCTAATGCTCTCCATACACAGACAGCTAATTTAGAATTTTGCTGTGGATTATCTTGAGAGCAGTCCAAATTCATCTTTCCATTAACCCATCTTGATTAGCAAGATTCCGACTGTCGTACGAGGGTGAGCTCCAGCTCAGACATACTCATTTGGATTCGGAGGCTAAAGTGCCCTGATTACTGTTCTCCTTTGTGTCCCAGAGTCATTTTAAATAGCTCCACTAATCTGATAGAGGGGTTAGATGGGGAGGAAAAAGCCTTCAGTCACATCAGTTTAAGAACTAGCCATCATGAGCTATGTTAATTGATGTTCGGCCAAAGTCTCCCAACCCTGTCCTTTGACAGGCACCACCCGGCCCTTCTGCACATCCCACTAAAAACTGACTGGGAAAGAAATGACCTGCCAGCAGACAGCAAAACACAAGTGGATTGCAGGTTTACAGAGGACAATCGTTCCACAAGGTGTGGCTGCTTAAAGTATCAGAGCACTGAGCTGGCATGCGACAGAGGGCATCCACCCACACCTCACTCCTACAGAGGCAGCACTTTGATACAAATCCCTGTATTAGTCCCACTAATACCAAGGAGATGAGAATATATATTTAAAATTTTATGCTGTAGAATAGACTTTTTGCTGAGGATGAAATAATATATTAAAAAAAGCCCAACGTGCAAATTAGGCCCCCGAAACCAGCCCGTTTTTCAGCTTAACCAGTAGCTGACACTGTTTTCTCTTCCCCGTGCTCTGAAGGATTATGGCCTAGAATAAGAGCAGAACTTTTTCAGCTGATATAGATGACTTTGCAGCAGGCATCAGCAGGAGCATTTACTTTCAGCAGACATGAAAGTGGCTTAATAAAGTGTGTTTGTGTCAGTGCTGCACGATGCACGTGCCCAGCATCACCATCCGGAGAACAGGCAGCGTGGGAACTGATGGCTCTGGCAGCGGAGCTGTGGTTACGCTGAAGGAGCAGGACTACATTCCTCGAGCAGAGGTCATACTTCTCCAATTATTTATACATTTCAGCTCAGCTCATGATTGTTAAAATGGCACTTCTCAGGTTTATGATTTGTTTATACAATTTTCAAGTAAAATCCCAACCCCTCCTGTTCTCCTTTTTAATCACGTAGCCAATATTCTGTTGAAGCAGAATTATATACATATGAATCAGGTATAGATACAATCAGATAAAGACTATTGTGTTGAGCTCCCAGATTATCAATAGCTTGTGTTTTCTGGCAGGAGCAAAATGTGAATGATGTTAAAAGTAATTAATGTCATTAAGGTTTTTACAAGGGTAATTTGAAAAGATTAAGATTTAAGGCTTAGAGAAGACATGCACAGAAGGGATAGCAAGACAGTTCTGCACACTAATAATCAGAAAAGGTAAATCTAACATGTCTATTCTGTCTGGAACTCAATGATCTCTAGACAGCTAGAATAGCAAAATATGTGAAAACTGAGGAAAAAAAAAGTGAAAAATAGAAAAAAAAATAATTTGGTATATGGTCCTGAATAGAGCTGGAGACAAATAGGGTGCTGACCACAATTAGTCTGTGTTATTCTTGTATAAAGAGAAATTTAAGAAGGTTCAAACAAGAGCTAATCTAGCTCTACCTAGAAAAAAAACCAAAAAACCCCACTAGTCTAGTAAGGTATTTAGCTTAAAAAAGAACAATAAACTCTTTTATTTCAAGATGAAAGTCAGTCATTAAGCAGAGTTAAGCTTTCAGTGGAGCCCTAGGGAACCTCCGATATTCTTTTCTGCATCGGCCTGTAGATTGGCCGTTCTCAGGAAGGCAGGATCAGATTAGACATATCCAGTGTCAGATGTGCCAACCTGGATCAGCTGGTATGTTCCTACAATATAAGAGCTCTTCCCCCATTTAATAATGAGCTCAGCACAACCGGCTTCTAATCACCCAGTTTTCAAAGCATCCATTCAAACTAATGAATAGAAGCAGTGAGGAAAAAAAACAACCAAGATGGATGTGCTAAGCTCAAGGGTTTGAGGGCAGTATATCAAACATAACTCTTTTCATTCAATAAAACATGCTTGTTAATGAAGAACAATCAATTTAATTATTCTTCAAACAAAACACCAGAGTGCTGCCCAGGAGATAAGCAAACGGGATTTTGCCAAGAGGGGATGCACCTTTCTTTGTTATTACAACAATCACTGATGCCTTGATTTGGACTCAAGGCTCTCCAGTAAACATTGTTTCCTGTTCTGTTGCATGTATTTAGCTGAAAATCCTGCCTTAAGCATTCCCAGCTACCCAAAGCAATTCCAACACCAAATGTGAAACCGGTGAAAACAAGGATCAGGGTGGATTTTCTAAGTAAAGCCATCAAATTGCCAATCAATTAGTTGTCTATTCCAGAAGTGCAGAGAGATTACAGAAATTTCCATCTTTTTACAAAAATATTTTTCCTGAAAGAAGTCTCCATTTTGTTACACAGCTTCACTCCCAATCCATATGGAAAGTCTGAGGTTATGTTGCTTACACTGTCATTCAATTTTTTGTGAAGTAGGTATATTAGACAATTTAGATTTCATTAGAACAACATAAGCTTGAGGACTTCCTGACTCAGAAGTTCTCATTCTTTAAAATCTGGAGAATTATAGATATACATTTTAGATTCATATAATCCTCTTCTGTGCTTCTGCATTTAGAGACATTGAAGCGAAAGTCAGCAGATAAATCTCCAGCTAAAAATACAATGACTTTACCAGCTGTCCACAGCAGGGACAGCCTGGAGCTCCTCTGTTATCTCCTCTGCTCTCACCAGCTAAGTAAGGTTTGGTCTAGCGAATTCTAAGGTGACAGACCCCTAAAAAATTGTCGGGTTTAGGTACTACTGACAGTTGTTTTTGCTATTCATCAGGTGGCACACTTCCCTCTGTCAGTACAGAGCATGATTTGTAGATGCTTCTAGGGATCCTGGGTTTTTTTCAGATGAAACTGAAGGCAGGAGAATAAATATTATTTGCAAGGGTGAGCCACGGGTTTTCTTCCAGTTTCCATCACTGGCAATAATTAATGTATTTTTTTTGAAGTTCAGGAATTTTTCTTTCCATATCTACTTGTGCTCTACGTCCCTCCAGACGAAGGCACTGTCATGGCAGACAGCTACATTTTCAGAGCTGCTGCATCATTCCAAAGACAGGAAAGAAAAACTATTGGAAGCTCACAGCGGCTATTAGGCAGATATCAAGGTTTTGATATGTTCTGGATAGGGAGATTGAGGCAAGAAATCTACTTGTTCTTACCTGTGATGCAGGGAAGAACGCTGCTTTGGAAATCTCAGCCTAGTCCTTCTCTTGAAAGTGAAATCAGTGCTGGTCACTGGGAAGGCCTTTCCCCATTCCCACCCTGACCCACAGAACCTGTTTTTCTTAACATCATAAAGCAGGAGTAACTACAGGCTTTGTGAAGCAAGGGAATGTGATTCCTTGGTGCAAATGGTCCCAGAGTTAACCCCACACACCCACCTCAGTAGACCCACAAGTCTCCAAAGCACCTAACTTAATGCCAGGAATCAAAGATCCCTTTGCTTTAGAAAAGCAGCAAAACCAGTACATTTTGGTGCTTTCAGGAAAAAGAAATCTACTAACTTGGCATTGACTGTTATTTAACCCACAGGCAAAGCTGCCAAGACCCAGTAATTACCAGTCCCTGAATTATGCTGCAGGTATTGATCCTCCATGGTGTGGAACAAGACCCACGTGTTGACCCCACTATTCCTTCTCACAGAGCAGCTGGGGTTTGACAACAACAGAGAATCAATGTCTGGGTAAAGTGCTGGGCTTTTTTTTTTCCCCTCCAGTGATAATTCAATTTAGCAGCTATAAAGCAGAAGTTAATTCTTTGCCTGATTGTATTTGGGTTTTCAGAAACTTGCTGCCCTACTGTTTCAGAAAATAGCCCTGTCTAAAATGGCCAGAGCACTTTATTCCAAACCATCCGTTCCCTCCCATCGGTCTTGAGGGGGCCTCATCGTTATGACTCTCTTTAGGATGTTTCAACTGAAAAACCATATTTCTAATCCAGTTGCCATGGAACAGCCAGTCTCTCCTGATGGAAAGAAGAGCTGGCATTACACCATGGAAAAAAATGTCCCATAAATGTATTATTTATTACTAATATCAACAGCTTGATTCTGCCACGTTTACACAAGTTGACTGGCTGATTTTAAATGGAAATACTCCGCTTTGATGAAGGAGGGGAGAGCTGCTACAAAATAAACAAAGAGTAAATAATAATTTAAAAGACAAATTCTAAGAATACTGTGGTTTCATATTTCGGCTCACATCCTGCAGTCTGCTTTGGGTACACTTCAATTTGGCTCTGTGCAGAGCAGCTTGGACGACTGTCGTCTTAAATTGGAACTAATGGCTTTGCTATCTGTGCAGAGGAACGTGGCCACGTATGATCTTCCATTTCCTTGCCAAATTCCAAGGTGCATTTCTTTAAATCCCTAGGAAGATGGGAGGGGGAGATACATGGATGGGGTACAG
Organism: Todiramphus chloris collaris; assembly: GCA_025345505.1. Lineage (NCBI taxonomy): Eukaryota > Metazoa > Chordata > Aves > Coraciiformes > Alcedinidae > Todiramphus > Todiramphus chloris. The sequence continues at coordinate 29,117,064 of JANVCC010000019.1, read as the reverse complement.
AGTGCCTATTCCTTGCTGTAGAGCTAGCATTTGGTGCCAGGGCCCCTGCTCCTGGTTGCCCTGCGAAGGGACACCAGTCATTTTGGCAGACAGACAGGCACACAGCATGTTAGGCAGCAGTGAATCAGCAGGATTTTACAGTTTGAGAATTAAGAGTGCAGGGAAAGAAAACAAGTTCCACTGAGTATGTGGCTGTGAGAGAGTGGAAATGTCTCATTTTTAAAGTCACAACATAGCTTCATGCCTGCCTGAGATTTGATTTTGGATTACTATTGCTTCTCGTGCAGAAAAACAAACAACCTACCCCTCTAAATTTGACCAGTGCATTGTAGAAGCAGCAGTTCCAGCTCTGGAAGTGGTATGTTATGACTCATTACAAAGTTGTGTTCACTCTGAATACTAATGCTGACAAATACAACCATTTTAAGGTGTTCATCCTCTTACCAGCAGGAGGAAGCGCAACACGCTTTTTTTACCAGCAGCAGGTAGCAGTAATTATTTAAAGCACTAAATTAATCTGCTATTACAAAAGATTCCTCAAGCACACATTTCATGCTACCATGTTGCTTTGTGTAAAGGAGGAAAAGAGGGAAGGTTCACTCCCAATCAGGTGTTTAATCAATACCAAGTGCTACTGTCTGACATATCAGAAGTCCCCAAAGATGCAGTTTATTTACTGAAACCTCTAACTTGCCCTGGAGAGTTTCCATAAAGCACTGAGCTATCTGTCCACTGCATGTCACAGCCGCACACCAACAGCAGCCAGGAGTGGAACGTGTGGGTCAGTGTGAAATAAACACAGCTCAATACCTAACCCAAAGCTATACAGATGAGAAGAAAAGAAGAAAAAGTAGATAGGAAAAAAAACCTGGGCTTTTTCATGTAATTCTAGCTCTGTGTTATATAACTTAGGTTTCATGTCCTGTGTAGTCATAAAGTATTGGGAAAGATAATAACAAACAAATTGTTATTCCTTGGTAACTTTTAAACTCAGAGGTGTGATTAAAGAGAGGAATATATCAGGACTGGAAAATACAATGTGGGAACATCTGGAGACAACTGTCAGTGTAAAAATAGACTATACGTCCTAATTTTTCCCCCCCCTGTTTCCAGTGTCTGTGTTTCTGTGCTAACAAGCAGTTTTATACAATCAGCTTTTAATAAATGAGTATGACTGTGCTTGGTCACATGGCACCTAATAGTTGGCAATCATAAGGTTAGGAGAGGCACCCCTTCTCTCACAGTTCCAGTGCATGTTCATCCCTGGTACAGCCAAACAACTGACACCGGTGTATTCCCGATGTGCTGAGCATGTCCCTGGAAGCCCCAGCCAGAGCAGGACACCTCTCCTCAGCTGATAAGCAAACTTCTGTTTCTCTCTGTCTCATTCCCCATTCATGCAAGCTCTCAACCATGCCCGTAGCTCTTGCACACATGGCACAAAACCTGAAGGCTACAGTTTGGTTTGTAAGGGTGATCCCAAGGGGACAGCCCGAAAGCTTGTTTGGCTGCTATTCACAAAGTGATGCAGATCAGATTAACAGGGCCCATCTGAGCCTGTTTTCACAGAGGATGCTCTGATCAGACATGAAATCTTCATTTTCTCAGAAAACTCAACTGTTGTTTTCTTCAGATGTGCTCATTCTGAGGAGCCTCAGGGCACACTCAGGTTCCCGCGGAGCAAGTGGCTCCTTTCCTGCTAAAGCTCGCCCACTCTTAAAGGCCTTTTCATCTGAGAGCACTGCTGAAGGGGAGGTGGCCTCAATTGAAACAGAAAATCCACAAGAACACATTAAGCCACCACATTACTCCTGGCCACCAGCTCTATGTTTGCATGGGAAAGGCGGGGTGCAGGGATGGGGAAACGAGGCAAAAGATGGATGAAATCCTTCAAACTGAATGGGAAATGTAACCAAGGAAGCTGGCAGTGGAGCCAGTTATTCAGAATGAGATCTCAGCCCCGCTCTGTTGTGCTACAGCCAAGTCATCCCTTCTAGCTGGACAGTAAGCACAGTAATGCCACTGGTAACTCCAGGGTCAGCAAGCTGAGCAAATGTGAGAAGCAAAAAGAATCCACACAACAAAAACAAAAATACATGAAAGCTAGGGAAACTGTCAAAAAAGCACATGAGACGGTAAGAAAATCCAGTGTAGCCAAAACCACCTGATATAAACAAAGATTATTTGAATCTGGGATTCTTAATAGGACAAAAACACATAAATCAGTGCAATTTCACCTCTCCCAGGGGAAGTGAGCAAGGGAGAGGTGCACACAAGCATTCCAGTGTGTGCTCAGCGTACCTGTTGAGTATTCTGGAACTATACTTATTATATTATATTCTTGGCCAGCTTCTAATAAGGATGACAAGTAAAAAGCAGAGGCAAAGGTTTCAGTGTGCACTAAAAAGGAAAAGAAATATTCCTATTTCATTGTTCTGAGGCAAGCAATCATGTCCTACTATGTGCTCCACAGGCACCACCATTTCACTGTAGTTCATCCACTTTGGTAGTAAGTACGAAGCCCCCCACTCTGAACAGAAACTGTGTGTTGCTTCTCTATCTCACAAAGCCACAGTTATTATGTGGGTACCATGGGTTCTGCCTCCCCAGAAGATAAGGTCCTTGCGTGAGCTGAGTGTGAATCACTCACACAGCAACTCTCTGCAGGACTTACAGTTTTGAGTGGAATAAAAAACTCCTTGCTGCTTAGTTAGCTTTTCTTTTTATAATCCTAAAGAGCAGGAAGAAATGGAGAGAGAATCATTTTTTCCACCAAAAGCAACTAAGCTAGGCTGGTTGATAAAATGAGTGAAGAACTTGCACTGAAGTACTGGGCAGGGCCTTGAGGGTAGAGTTTGGATCTACCAGATCTTCCTGCAATCTTGGGGAAGCCAGCTCCCACACCATCCTTTTGCTGTATCCAGCCTTTTACCTTCTTGCTGGCTGATGCCAAAAAAGGGGAACTGTCTCTCTTCCTATAAAACACTCCATTTTTTCTGCTATGGTAGAAGAAAGCCAAGAGCTGCAAAAAAACCCCAAAAAAACCCTAGGTTCATTTTTTTTCCATTTTCTATTATAGAAAATGTTCTCAGAGATTAATCTCTGTTCACGACTAGGCATTACTTCATCCAAGAAGGAAGGAGAGAGAACTAGTCACTCAGAGAAAGCAATCTCAGATCAAATTATTACATTCCTGCTTTCACCAAGTTGCCATCTGAACTAAGTCCAGTCAAAGAAAAATATCTTTGCGGAAAACTTCAAATTTTGAGCCCACTTTCCTCAAAAATTCTATTGAAGCATTAATAATAAACAATTTTTACTTGCTCCTTATGGGAATGAAACAATTTGGTATCAAGCAGCTCATACACTGTTCAGACAGAAACCTGGGAGTGTTACTCAGAGCACCTGAGATCCCAGGGTTTCCCTTTGGTGACACCTTTCTTCTTGTTACAGAATAAATACAGCATGTTTCATGCTCTTGCATTCTCGTTCACTTGGGAAATATTTTCTAAACAATGCTAAAAAGTAATCCTCATTTCAACGCTTCTGCGTTCACACCGTACCTACTGCTGCTTCTGACTGACCTGTGCCTGCTGAGCTTCCTCTTTACCAAACCACAAATGATTTCTACCTCTGCTGCAGTAATAATTTTTAGAGAAGTTCTACTTTTTTTTCCTTCCTCAAATATTCTGGATCCACTCTTGAGCTGGACCTTCCATTCATTTATTCAGGCTAAGCAGCTGATTTAGCAACAGCCAGCATGGACACGGTCACTGGGGAATGGAAGGACACTGATCGAAAGAAGCAGCTTCAGTAGCCACAGCTCTACCTAAACTTTGCAGCATTCTCCTCACAGACTGATTAATTCTTGTTTGAAAGCTAAGAAATAAAATTAAAGGAATGAATACTGCAGGTGCTCCATCATTGCCAGCAGTGGTTTAGAGCATTGTGATCCCAACATACATTAAGAAGAGCCTAAGGGTGCTTTTAGCATACTGACTCACAACTCAGCCAAGTGCCCTGAATAAAGAGACGCATTAATCCCCTCCGTCACAAAAACTGGCTGCACGGAGGAGCCATCACAAACACAATTCAGTTCAAAGCTGAATAAATAGCTAGAAGGCAGCTGACAGGAATACTATAGAAGCAGAGCAGTCAGCCAGACATCTCCAAGGTCTCTCCTTTACATCACCTCCAAACCATGCCACGGAGACTCCTTTGGGGTTGGCTGGCCATCCACAGCATCAGCCTCTGCCGCCTGCAAAGCCTGCGGGGGATGTCCTTAGGTAACTGCAGTGCCTCCCCACCAACTGCTTGACAAGTGTTGCAGTATTTCTGTCAAATGTATCACTGCAATAGATCTTCTCCACCCCAAGACCACAGGGCAACAAGGAATACCGTTTACTCACAGACAGCCATCTCCTTTATGTTTGTAGAGCACTTCAACAACAGGTTCCCAGTCCTCACTGGGGTCTGTAGAGGCTTTTGGGCTGGCGATAGGAGTACTGAAATCCACTGCTCTCACCAGAACACCATTGCAACCACAAATGCACTGGTGACTGGCTCCATATTGTGCTCCCTGCCGATGCCAGTGGGTATCATCTCCTGGAGGCAGCAGCCTGAACGCGTTCTGGGCAAAGCTATGCATCTCCCCTTCTCCTGCTGAACAATCAATCCTACCGCAGTCCTATGACAACCAGCTGAATGGGGTCAGAGAAGGGGAAGAGGTGACAAGATTGATGCAATGCATACACAAACTTGCCCTAGAGGCAGTATCTTAATCTACAGTGCTGGATGACTGCACCACAGGGCAGTAGGTGTCCTTCATGCGTGTACGGCAGGCAGCTTGAAATTCTCTTATGCTGAACAATGGAAAAAATGATTAGGTAATGGAATAAAAATAAAAACGTTTTAAAACACTGAAATATATGACAAATTCAGTAGGCTGTGAGGTACCCATCTCCCCTAGATACATGCAGTTCCCAATCCATAACTCTTACAGTTTAATGTAAGTGACAAAGCCCCAGACCTGTCACAGAAATATATCCTCCAGAGTGGCCAGAAGCACTATGAATGGCATCAGCCAACCTCTAATGCAGCTACTGTTTTTATCAATGGAAATGGCAAAAGAGGTGCTTATGAGTGGTGATTTGTGTCTTCATCAAAACATTTGTCCTTCAAACCAAACCCTGCAATTGATTGAAACTAACAGGATCTTAACACTGGAATATGTATCATAACTTAATGCATTTTTGATCTTATATGATGACAAGTACAATACTACTGACATCCTACCTTTCTTGCATAAAGACTACTGTGTGCTGCACTAACACAGATCAGCTAGTCAAGAAAAGCAACCCAAGGAATGTAAATCTGTAAAGCTCATTTACCAGAGGCTTTCACAGTATTCTGCCATAACTCAGTCTGAAAATACCAGTTTGGAATTTTCCAGACCTAAGATCTCAAGTCAGTATCCTGTGCATTTCAGGGCTGTTAAAGTGAAATCATTACAAGCTAAGAACTTTATAAAGGGAAAATTTTCTCGCTGCCAAATTCATGGCTGTCTCCTACTCTTGCACAGGGCCATTGTAGAAAATATGTTTTGCTTTCCCGTGCCTGAAGAAGCAGCCACAGATGACTGGCCTCACAGAACAACTCTATTTTCTTTCTTACTACAGCTTTGACATGTAGGGAAAGGCACTGATCAGAGAGCAATCTTCCTCACCCTTGCTGGATGAGCCACCCTCACCTCTGCTCTTCTCCTTTGGTGGTAGCTGCTGAAGGGCTTGCCACCTGCAATAGGACAGCTCTGCCAGACTCCTTCCTCCGCGCTTCACAAGGAGCACCTAGAAATACTGCAATAACAAAATCTGGGTCTGGGTTCTCCTTTGGTGGCCGTAAAAAAGCTACTTCTTTTGGTAACTGTGATGGGTTGATCCTGTCTGGACTCCAGGTGCCCATGAAAGCTGCTCTGTCACTCTCCTCCTCAGCTGGACAGGGGATAAGGAAAGGTGGGTATCTACTCCATCTCAGACCTCCCCGTGCTGTAAGGGGACAGCCTGCCTCACCATGGGCTTCACCACGGGCTTCACCGGAACCTCTGCTCCAGTGCCTGGAGCAACTACCTCACTTCCTTCACTGACTGTGGCATCTGCAGAGAGGTTCCTCTCACACTCTCACTTCTCTTTGGCTGTAGTTGCACAGGTGGTTTTTTATCCCTCCTCCTGAAATATGTTATCCCAGAGGTGCTGCCACCATCACCGATGGGCTCAGCCTTGGCCAGCAGCGGGTCCTTCTTGAAGCCAGCTGGCATTGGCTTTATCAGACATGGGGGAAGCTTCTAATAGCTTCTCACAGAAACCACCACCCCTGTACCCTCCTCACTACCAAAACCTTGCCATGCAAACCCAAAACAGTAGCTCATCCCTGGCTGTAGATGCTGAGCCACAAAGAACATGAACCTGCAATGCTGTGCAGAAGTTGACCATCAGCGTGGTCAGCCAGTGGCACTGTGAGCAGGTGGACAGCTGAAGAGCTGCTTAACACTGCGAAGCTGAGAAATGAATTCACCCTCCCTGATCCCATGACTGAGAAAACCACCTAAGTTAAAGAGTCTTTCCTAGCACGATTGTTTTGTTATCTCTGTTAAAAAAAGCTTGGTTCCTCCCTCTACCAAGTAAATGTTTTTGCTTCCCTCTTAGCAGAAGTGCTGGTGGATGGCGAGGAAAAGCACAGCACTGAACATGAGCTAATACCTCCTCCATTGCTTTTTTTTAAGTTTGCTTTTCTCCGCCTGTCTTTTCTAGAAAGCACACCTCATGATGGAAACTTCCAAAAGGAGATGACAGCACCACGGGCAAAATCAGAATAGGTGCTTTTCCTCTGTTTTTTCAGAAGTCTATTTTACAGAGGTTTCTGTTTCTGGCTGTCAGGGGCTCTAGGAAGCAGGAAGGCTGACTGAGCATTGTTATAAAATGTCATTTTTAAAAGTATTTTTGTTAATATTCTCCGAAAATGTATTTGTTTCAATAGCAGAAGATTTACTGCAAGTTTTAGTTATGTTCAAAATCCATGCACACAAAGAACGTTGAAACTATGTAAAAATGTATTGCTTTCCAAAGTAACATTAATAATACATTTGTAGACATTGAGCCCTGCTCTGTGCCAGTCGAGACAGAGTACGGATGTAATGTATTCACAAGCACTGGATAAATCACCTCGATAAATTCTTCATGCTATACTGTAATATCCAAAAGCTCTCTGACTGGTGAAAACCAGCCTCACTCATCCATCCACGGTTCTTCTCGCTGCCTTGGTATTCACCTGCCAGTGACACGTAAGGTTGAAACAACCAGTGTCTTTATACATTCAGCACCACAAAACATCTTTACTCAAAAAAAATAAAGTCTTGCTTGTTGTTAGAAAATACTAGTGGAAACCAGCATCCTCTGGCACACCTCTTCCCTGTGTTCCCTCCCAGCATATCAGATCACACTTGAAAAAACCACTTATCTGTGCTTTGCTTCTCCTGAAGGCAGTAGTCAAAGCTTTTCAATAATTTCTACTTAATATTTAAACACAAAAAGCAGTTATTCCAGAATTATCAGTGAAATAGACATACTGTGTGACAGTCCATCCTTAACAGCACTAAACATCATACTCCACTCCCCTGCTAGCCATACTCTGGAGAAACACACCTCTGTAAGCTCGTGCATTACTCGAAAAACCAACTGTAAATACTACTTTGATGATTTAAGTACCAAGGCAAGCAGTTTGGAGATATGCAGGACCACATGTGGATATAAAGCTTGTATCCCCTCAATCCACAGGACAAGAGAGGCTTTACACTTGTCCATGTCATGCTCAAAAGGATCACCTCTGCCCGACCTAAAAGCTTCACCTTGGAAGGCTGGGGATAGAGATGTCAGTCTCCCATAAGTCATGAGACAGTGAGTAAGAAAGACTCTATTATAACTTTGCTGCATTGTCTGAGAAGTAGAATACAACTTGAAAATTAAAATTTAAGAGTAACGTGTCTGTGCTCCATAAAGTTCACATTTGAGATAAAATGTTAGGATAACTGTTGGTTACATCACAGCCAAACACCACCTGATTTCCAAATGAGTATTTGGATTCACAGATTCATGTGGATTCATCTTCCATCCTCTGACATTTTGACAGCAGGCATCTGAGGGTACAAAGAACATTGCCTATAGAGGACACATCCCTTTGAGGATTAAATGTAGGATTATTGAACCAGGAAATTTAATTTTAAAATCCAAGTACTAGGAAACAGATTTCTTTTTTCATTTGTTCTTCACACTTTCCGTAATAATCTGAATAATTCTAAAAATAAAGGCAGAAGGATGGCATAACCAATGCCTGTTAATAGAAAAATAATTGGCTTAAATGAGGCACACGCTCATATGCACAAAAAAATAAATGGCCCAACAAATCTTTTGAGAGTTACAATATTTTTAGCCATATGGTATTTCTTATTAATTGTTATAATTGCTAACAAAGAGCCAAATGTATGCTCGGCACTGTACAACACATCCAGATACCATCAGCCTCTAGCCCAAAATGCTCACCGCTCAAAAGAGAAGACATGTAGGAACCGGAGATACAGCAAAAGGCAGCAGCACAAGGAACACCAGCGCAAGGTCTCGCCAGTATGAGGCGGCGGATAGGGCCCCACTTGTGCAGCTGCATCAGGAACATCCCTCCTCTGAGACCATCAAAACAGGCTCTAAGACTTTTCTCCTCCACAGAGTCAGCAAGAAAAAAGCAGCAAGAAAAAGGGAACATGTTTTGAGGCTTAACAATCCACACTGGCTCTACAACATATTTTTGGCCTTTGGCAATTTATGCTGATTGAATGTAACCCTCAAGCTGTCCTATCTGTGATGGGGCTGCTCTGGATCACAGCCAGCCTGGAGCAGCTTGTGCTGAGCCTTGCCATGCAGCTCTGGGTCACCACAGAGCCTACCAACCAGGGGAATGATGCTGAAAGTTTTGATGCACCAATGAAAATCACTGTGGGTAAGGTGCATTGCTCTGGTAGGAGTGGAGCATGTTTGACTGGATGTCCTGGTTTGGGCTTGGTGCCAGAGCATCCTCACAGCTCTCCCTGCTGGGTTCACTGCCCTGCCTATCTCACAGGAGGCCAGGAGCAGAGGACACGTACAGGAGTAGGCAATAGTCTTCTCATGGCTGCAAAGCACCACATGAAATTACCAAGTAGCAAGAGGCATATTTTCCATGCTGGGAGATGCCAGTGAAGAGAGGTGCCTTGTAATCAAGGGAAGCTTAATAGCCAGGAACATGGAGAGATGCTCCCAACAATGACTCAGACCAAGTCAGTTTCCTCAATCGCCTTTGATTTCTGAAACCAATTCTCCTGAAACGAGACCTAGTCAAGTCTACGCACACTGCACACCACTCACCACAGGTTTTCTCTGCCTCTGTAAGCTACAAGGAGAGAGGACCTTTCTTTTCCCAGTAGAACCCCTTCTTTGGACAATGTACACTAAGCATTCTCTGTCTTATGCTGCCTCCAGACCATCTGTCTCCACCTCAGAGGCCAGAGGATTTTTACTCTATTCCCTGTCAGTCACATACATGCTTTGCAGTGACATCGCAATGAATTGGTCCATCAACAGTGTCCCAAGGGCCTGGCTCCTGTTACTCTATCCTGTAAAGTGTATCTATCCCTCTCTCCTAAGGGATATCCCTTCTTTACTCCTCTCTCCTAAGGAATATTGCTCTGCTTGAAAAAAAAGCTGCTAGTGTCCATTCCTATTAAGTTGGAGTGACTACTCCATTCCTGCACATCCTCCTTATGTGCTTCTGGGGGTCAGTCTCAGAGCAACCTCCTTCCCTAAGCACCTATTGTTCTTTCTCTGGTGCTCATTTCATCCTTAATAACTTTTAGGGCCCTTCTGTGCCACACTGACTATAATGTGATTAACTTTATGCTTCACAACCTTAGTGTGAAGAAGCAGGTCCCAGGGCAGGGATTTGACATAAGGCTGTCAGGATGTGTAGGACCTTGATCAGAAAAACAGCTCTTCCTTCCTGAAATGGTAGAACAGAGCAGCTTTGAACTAGAAGAAATGGCCAGTGGCTCTAAGGGAACAGCACCCTCAAACCTGAGCGCTAATTAAGCGAAAGACATACAACAGGAGATAATTGCTCCGTTCTACCTTCAAGACAAGCCCAAAAGATCACAAGATTTGAAACCGTTTTCTTTCTCTGTGTGCTTTAAGGCTCGAGTTAACTCTCCCTGTACAAACACAAGAGGTCTGCCCCTAAAGCATACTGTCGCCCGTTATCAGGTGCTCTCCTTGTTGGTTATCTTCACTCTCTTCTCTTTGACATGTCTGTAAGTTAATTGTTAAGGCCCTCAGCAATGAGAAGCTGTGATACCACAATGAATGTGCAGCCTCTACAGGAGCTGGTGATATCTAATGCTGTAGAAGAGAAGGCAAAGTCACCGTTCTCCTTCCGGTGGGATGTGAACTTCCAGAAGCAGTGCCTTTTTCAAAGGCACAAAGCATTAGAAAGTTCACATTGAAGCTCCGAGAGCCCCTCACGGACTGCCTGCATGGGAACGGCAGCAACACAACCCCGGGATTTGCAAAAGGGATTTAGAGTCTGTCCAGAAACGATGCCGCTGACACCGGAGTGCTGTCACTAATACTCCATGTTTCACTCTGAAAGCCACAATGAAACGTGATGTGAGGTCTTGCATAAGTGCACACATTTTCAAACTCTTTTAGGTTCTCCTACAGTGACTCCTAACTACTGATGACACTGGTTAGCAAGCTATTTAAGACCAATATTCTTCAGGGATGAGAGGAAAGTGCTTGTTGCCTTTCTAGCAACACAGAATATCCATGGATTAAAAACCACAATGAGAACTCATTGAATCATAATGGTTGGAAAGGACCTCCAGGGCCATCAAGTCCAACCTTTGTCCTAGCATTTCTCTAACCACTACACCACATCCTCAAGAGCCACATGTATTCATCTTTAAACACCTCCAGGGATGGTGACTCCACCGCCTCCCTGGGCAGGTCTGTTGTATGGTCTGAACACTTCCATGTAAGCAATATCTTAGCTTTCTATGCAGAGCATGCTTTGTTCTGTCAGAGAACACACATCTCCTCCTACTTACGGTGGCAGCAGCTTGAAAAACATCTACATGCACCAGCACTGCAGAGTAAGAACAACAGTACAGCAAATACAGAACACACACCCAATACACTGGATCAGCACAAGTGTTTCAGTGAGTATATGAAATAATTCACAACATACAGTGGAAATAAGACTGTTGATTCATTTTTAACCTATCAAATTGTTTTAACAAGACAAAAGAATTTTAAAACCAAATCCTTGCAGCATTTTCAGCTTGAATAAACATCCATATTTATATATATTTAATATCTCTTGATTTTCTAACACAATGGTTGCAGGCATTGTTACCAGAATGGCCCACAACCGGTGCGTGAGCGCTTGATGAATATGAACACTGGGAAGGTATCCATGTTCTCATTAATTTTGAAATATCTACAGTCCTAGCACAAATAGTACCAGTATAAGCATAAAATTGAAGGCACTTAATGCCAAGAACATAATCAGACTATCAAATGATATGTGCAAAGGCACGAATTGCTTGCTTGCCAATAGCAAGAGCAAATATAATAATGTGACTGTGCCGGCTTTTTATCCCAACTTCAGCATCAAGGACTTAAATCATGACCCGGACTTCTACAGCCCCAAGCCTATTCCACATCATTCTGGGTTTCACCAAATGTGCCAGAACAGGGAAGTTCTCAGTATGTCAGTTGTTTGGGAGAGTCGCTGTATCCTAAATTTGTATCTGCTCTTGGCAAACTATGGCAGAACATCCCCTCCTCAACAGACATACTCTTAAATGAGTTTGTGCAACTCGTGAAACACTACCAAACCATAACGTCTTGAAGGGCAAGAATGCTCGTGGAACCAGCAAACTTAAAATAAATACTGCAAACTATTCATGGGAACAACGTCGGGTTTAGATTCACAAGAGCCACGCACATCCAGGCAGGGAGCAGGAACAGGCTTTCTTGTGTGTGTGTGCAGCTGAAAGCTCGCTAAAGGGCACCTCAAGGACGATGGAGCCTACATCTGATAAGAAAATGCATACTCAATTTAGTTTCTTTAGAAGTTCTATCAGTTTCCTTTTAAAGCTCTCTTTAAAAAGGTCTGTTTTCCAGGAAGGGATCACAGAATGGGAAGTTGCACCTTCTTTCAAGCAGGCAAAGGTTTTGTTGAGAAATTGAAGCAACAACCATTAATTGAATTCTGTGAAAAGCAAGTGCTGATGAGCTGCTTGCTGTGAGCTGCCCGGTGGGCAGGCTGTTACCAAGCCACGTGACTCTCAGATACAAATGCTCCAGCCCAGTGAGTACCCCAAAAAGCTCTGTTCATGAAAGGCTGCATACCCACAGGCTCTTTACCTTTCTATTTTTTAAGCGAGACAGATGGAACCTGTTGCTGGATAACCACTCCCTGCTGCTCTCTTGGCTCACACTAACACCTGCCAGCCTAAGAGAGCACAACAGAAATGATGTTTTCTCTCTGAGGCCTTGGGAATGATAGAAGACTCTGTGGAGCTGTTATTAGGTGATCCCCAGTACCTTTAAGCGTTTGTCAGCTCTACGTTTCTATTGCACAGATAAATTATATATAGCTTGTGAAAACCAAGAACCCTCTGTTGAAGCAAGCAGGATCGTTTGCCCTAAGGACACAGTGCCTAGTGGTCACGGGACTAACGGTTTGATGGGAGCTTTTGAAATCATCTAGATGACCTTTATGTCCTCTGAGTGATGTTTTTTTCCATTCAGTGCTTCAGTGGCAGACTAAAATCCTCCCAACAAGCCTGTTCTAGTGTTTCAATGTTCTCATCTGCTAAAGCAGTTTTGCCTGATAGCTAACATCAAGCTACCTGCTCTATAAACCCATTTCTTCATGTCTTACCTACTATCATGGGCAGAGACCATGCTATTCCCTTACTTCTCTAGAGACATTCAAAACCCACCCGGATGTCTTCCTGCACAACCTAACCTAGGTGATCCTGTTCTGGCAGGTGGGTTGGACTAGATGATCTTTCGAGGACTTTTCCAACCCTTAACATTCAGTGATTCTGGCAATAGGCTTTTTTGTATTGTTACCATGGCTCCCCCTGCGCTATGAACAAGCCCTGTCCAAGTGTAGAAAGGAGCCATCAGTGCCTACCATCTTCGATACCATGGAGATAGTCACGGACTTGGCAATAGAAACCAAGTGGGGTTTTGGTTCCTGTGAGAGGCAATATGAGATAATTCTGCCCTGTGCTTACCAATATCAAAAGGGGAGGAGGTCAAGACTGGAGCCAGACTCTTGTCAGTGGTGCCCATTGACAGGGTCAACAGACAAACTGGAACCCAGGAGATTCCATCTGAACAGGAAGAAAAACTTGTTGCCGTGTCTCCTGAATGCATCCCAGGTCTTGTGTAAGGTCCCACAAGATTTTTTTCAGGAATATCACCCAGAGATGTGCCCTGAGGCTGGGTAGTTATGAGTGGCAGGGTGTGTGGGAGAGCATGGGCAAGTGCCTGGGGCAGTGGGCACCTCCAGTGCTTGGAGACTGCTACAAACCACACCAAAGCCATGGTGGGGTGTGACCTGCAAACACTGGGACTCACATTTAGCCAAGACCACCTGGTTTGTTAACAAAGGAGAATCTGCCAGTCAGGCAGGCCCTGCCCAAGCAAAACTGTCACGTGCTGTAGAAGCACATGGAGAATGTCTTACAGAAGATGGTCGGGGTGAGTCCTGCTTCAGGCCAAGGCAAACCCATCCACAGGGCTCCTTTCACTCAGGAGCTTGGGTGCACCTGGTGCTGATGTGGGAGGATTGAGAAGTCTGATGGAAACCCCAGGGGATTTGACTCTGGGAGAGAACAGCCTGTGAATTAAATTGTCTAAGTGTTAATTAACTAACATTGCTGGGCATGATGTACAACAGGGTAGAGAATAAGGGGTGGAGAATACCCTGGGTTGGGCCAGGGTTAATCATCACCAGCAGATGCTGGTCCAAGCAGCTGGGAGGGGCCACAGCCAGGATAAACACCCGAACCAGCCAATACCACCCCCAGTCAGACCCATATACAGGGGGAGGGCTGGCCCAGGCTGGGGGTACCAGTTTCACCCTGGGGCCAGAGCAGGGACAGCAGTGTTGGAGCTCATGTTTTGTATCACTGGCTTTATTATTTCTTCAGTATTATCATTATTACAGTTATCTTCTCTGTGTTTTTCTATTACACTGTCCTTATTTCAGCCCACGGGGTCTCACCTTTTTCTTTCTCCTAATTCTCCTTCCCATTCCACTAGAGGGGGTGTGAGGGAAGCAGTGGGTAAGCAGCTACAAGTGTTTAGATGATGGAAGCCACAAAGATCAAAAGCCACACAAGCAGGTTCCTGCAGGGAAAGTGCTAAACAAACCTCTCCTAAAAAGAACAATCTGGAAAATACCAGTTCTAGAAAATAGGTATCATCAGCCTAAAGCTTCTCTCCTTTGTTTCTTTTCCAAGCACATCTGTATTTTCATGCTGGTGCAGCAGGAAGACCCTGAGTGCCTGAAATGATTCTGCTATGACTTGTAACTCCCCTGGAAATGTGAGAACAATCCCAAGGCTATACTAAAGACTGTGTTTGGAAAGGAACTTGATTATATGTGGTGTGTTTTCTTTTGGGGGTGGTGTGGCTGTTGTATATGGGCAGATACATCAATATTACACGTAGGCCAAGTTAATGGAACAAGCAGCAGCAGCTTGTTTCTGCAGGACTGTCTGTGCAGGCTGCAGGGTGTCCTAACTGCAGAGCTCTGGCAGCTCAGCCTGGCTCTCTCCAGAGTTCCCCTGTACAGGAATCACCCCAGGTTCTCTCTGTTAAGTGCTCAGCAGAAGGGTGGCCCTGTGTCTGTCAGCTCTGAGACAGCTGCGAGGATAAATAAAATAACTGTTAAGAACAGAGCAGCAGAGGCCTGGCTCCCGAGCCTGCTGTGCTCTCGAGCAGAGCCCATCGTCCTTCCCAGCTGTACCAGTGCTCTGGGGGTGATGGGCTGTGGGGCACTGTATTGGGTCTGACTGAGCTGGAGTTGGTTTTCCCCGTAGCAGCCCTCCCAGTACTGTGCTTTGAGAGCTGGAAAGGTGCTGATAACACCCCCATGTTGTGGCTGCTGCTGGGCAGGGCTTGAACAGCACCAAAGCTGTTCTTTCAACGTTCCCCCTGAGTGGGATGGGGTGGACAAGATCTTGGGAGGGGACATGACTGGGACAGCTGACCCAAAATGACCCAAGGGATATTCCGTACCATATGATGTCAGCTGAACTATAAAATCTAGGAAAAGGAGGAGGAGGGGCTGGCATCAGCTTGCCCTCCAGAGAGGAAAACAAACAAACGCTATGCATTTCGAGCCCTGCTTCCCAAAAAGGGCCAGACAGCACCTACTGATGGGAACTAGAGATTAAATCTTTGATTTCTTTTGCTTCTGCATGGGGCGTTGCTGGTCTACCACCAGCAGACATGCCAGGAGGGATGGATCACTTTTGTCTACTGAGAACTAGACAAAAGCCATGATTATGAAAACAGTGCACTGTTTCTTCGAAGCAACACCATCTGTTTCTACATCTCATTTTTCTGAGGGTGTCCACAGTTGCAAGGCACAGCAAATCACTTTTCCTCTTGTACAAGACTCTGCAGAACCAGCTGATACTTCAACTCCTTTTTTCAATACATCTCCAAATACCTCAGTTAACAAGATAATTTAACTTCCATACGGTTTCTCCAGGTACCTGATGCAGGACACACAGTTAAGTACCTCCCTGAATTGTGCCCTGCGTAAATATTACTATCTTATGGAAGGATCTGAATAGTTCCGTTGTTACAAAATAACAATAAAGAAATATTTACTTACTAAACAGTTGGCAATAGAGGACCTGTAAGCTTCTCTTCATGGTATCATGTGGTCCTGTTGGTCTGCCAGTTTATTCATGATTCTGTTAAAAATACCAAAAGAAAAATAAAATTATTACAAGGTAGTTGCTGCCTGAAAATGGGATGTGGCAAAAATATCCAACCACCCCATCTTCCTGCCTTTTTCCCCACTTGGGGAGTGACTAATAATATTTTGTATCCTCAGATGGACTTTAAATACTTGTCAGATATTTTTCACCTCAGTTGAAAAAATACTACGAAAGAATAAATTCCAGATCACACTGATACTAATTACTGACATTGCGAGGAAAATAAATGCACAAATCTGAACTGAAAAGCAAACGTAGTCCCAAAGCACTGCTGTGAGTAATGTCTCACTGAGCACTCAAAGACAACATTGCATCTAAACTCTTCATTCCATCAAAAGAGCCTTTGCTTAAGATTCGTGACCACCTTTGAAAGACAAGACACTGAGATCACGCTCCTAAAATACCTCTTGTCAATATTAAGTAGCCTGTCGTATCCTCTGATTTTCAGATCAACATCATTTCATCTTCCAAACTCCTGGGGACATTTCCAAGTCATTTTATCATGCCTCTGCATAAATCTTTCAGAGCTTATTTAAAATGCAGTCTTAAAGACCTAAGATAAACCAGCTCAAACCCATGAACAACACCTTTAACTCAATAAATGCTGAGGAGTTTGTGAGAACAGAACTATGCTTGACTTACATGTAGAAAGCCTCTAAAGGTTCATGACTTTTCTTGCCTGTGTTATGTCAAAAAGGATTCTTGAGTTTTGTTATTAGACATGGAAATTTATGCACACAAACACTGTGGTTTTGGATTCTCACACGTTTTTCTTTCCATTTAGAACCGGACCTTAAAAACATCTCAGTAACTTACAAAACCATCAGTATTTGCAAGGTGGCTTCTCCCAAATGAAAGCAGTCATCTGTGAATTAATTTCCTATTTTAAAATCAAAACCAGAATTACTCATGTCATTGTGTTTGATCATGAAAATGTGCTCCTGGTCACCCGTTTCTCCTTGAGGTTTATCAAACAAAAAAAAAAGCAGAGTAAAACACCCTCAGTCTAAGTGCAGATAGCAAACTACTACAGCATATCCCCCATTATTCTGAACACCCACTGTCTCCCCTGAAAACCAGGAAATAAAGGTCTAATTATGACTGACCTTTTTTCTATGTTGTCATTCATATTGGTGTACCTACTGATATATTTTGGAACAACATGATAAAGCTACTGCAAGTCTGTCCTCTAATCCATTCCAGTTTAGAAAGACTCATGTTCAATATTTAAATTGGTGGAAATTCCTGTCCAGGAAAGGTGTCACATGCCAAACCTCAAAGCCCTGTTGGAAGTTACCAACTAAGAATTTGGTACCTGGAACAGACTTACATATTTTGTCCTTTTTAGTGCACAATATTTCACATATAGTTTATCTTACAGAGGATGATGAATAGACATGTGAAATCCCTATGGCCAGCTTGCAATATTGTCTTTCACAGTAAGTGATCCCCTCAATGGAACAGCTAAATTAATGAGGACAATGAAGACAATGAATAAAGACAAAAAAGTCCAAAAGAGCTGACAGCTCCCAGACATTCATTGTGCCTTATGGAGAAAAAAATACCAATGGTGCCTTAAATTAAAGAAGAAATGGAGAACAGAAGATGAACGTTGACGTAAAGGCAACAGTCAATGGAGAACCCTTTTCTCTTTCCCAGTCTGTCAAACAAACCAGGAGACTGAAATAAAGCAGCTGAAAAAACAGTAATGGAAAGAGGAGACAAAAGGCAAAGACATGCCACTGCCATGAAGCACTCAAGCTCTATTATGTTATTTTTAACTGCCTTCTCCTCTACAGATTATTCTGGAAAGAAAAAGCTACATCACTGACAGTTTTCAACTCTGTTACCTCTGGTTCTGCAGAAAATGAAAGAAATGAAAGACATGGCCAGAAGTTCTTCCATCTCCAATCATTGTTGAATCTCCAGTCCAGGAAGTCAGCCTTTAGTATCATGCTGTCCTGTGATGTTCCACAAAAGCCTTACAAGATGGCAGCAGCAGAGGCTCCTCACTTCCGACTCAAAGCTGTGACTCCCTCAGGAATTCCACACCCAGCAGAGGTTCCACCGCCTGGCTCTCCACCCACCACGCCTGACAGTTTAGTCACTCTGAGGGTATTCAAGTATGCAGGCAAACTCTCCTGGACTGCACACGGCTCAAGCCTAACTCTGTGGTTTCGAGTTTGCTTGATTTGTTTCTTAATTCAATGTCCTACTTCCACAATCGAGCCGTTATTTTGCAAGATTGATGAGCATGCCCTGAAGGTTGCTGGGATAAAAAATGTTTAATTTGCAGCAACAAGATTCCTCTTACTTCCAGCAAGCATTCTGCATCCTTGTTCAGCACGTGCCCCATTGTCTGCTTGGAACACGTGTTTTTGATACTGATGCCCCCTTGATACTTCAATCTTCTAGCACTCTTGGGAATGGATTCCTCTTCGCAGAGCTAAGAGCGAGCAATTCCCATCCACTTCCACAGTTATCCTCAAAAGTGTATGCCCTCTGCTCTCTTAAGGTTTCTAGATAGTAGGGTCTACTCTCAGATAATCAGAACCACTCTTGCTGCCACTGCGTAGTCACATGTGCATGAACAACAGTTATGTAGGAGCTGAACTAGGGATACCAACAGGCTTTTCTGCACATGTAAAACTTGGAACATGGACCAAGAAGCACAGAATCTCATACGATCCAGAAAAAGCCCAACCACCCCAAAGCCCCTCTTTCTCTCTGCATTCAGACACAGAACACCTGCAGCTCTCACCGGGCCTGAGCCTGGTGGTGTTCAAATCCATACCTCCCCATTTCCACAAAGCAACAAAAGCACACGGAGAAAGCAGTGTCAGTACACAAGGAAAACCTGACAGTAATTGCTCTCATTTCCCTGGGTCCCCTCTATTTCATCATTAACTTCCGAAATTCCAATCTGTCATAAAAACAGATGTGTACAAAGACCCTCACGTCCGGGTGACCATAGCCAGGGGAAGAAGCTAGTCTGAAAAGGCCAGGCCACACGGCTGTTGCCTTTGGTTGTCTAATGCCTTGGCCTGTGGCATGATCTTACGAAGAAGCACTGAAGCAGCCAAAGGCAAGCACTGAAAGGGTAGAGGAAACAGGAAAAGTGCCAGTGATGAGAGACAACCTAGCCTTTGTAATAAGCACTAAATGTATTATGAAAACGTTACATTTTGTAGAACTTGTTAGCCCCTCCTCACACCAGATGCAACAAGTATCTTCCTCACTTGACAAAGGAGCTAAACCAGAGCAAACCAGCTTGGTGGTTCGGCAGCCCATCAAGACTGCAGGGAGCATGCACCCTGAACCAAGTTCATCGCTGAAGAAGACTTTGAGCCTTCCTCCAAAGGCCCTCTAAGGCCAGAGTGAACACACTAAAGAGGAACAGACTATGCAGATGGATTGAAGGAAATTATTTGCTTAAACCCTCCTATTCCAAGAAATACTACGAATATGTATGTATCTCTCACGTATAAGCTGCATAATTAGTTCTCTAGATTGCACACATTTTAGGAGCGCTCCCCTGTGTGCTCAGCACTGTAATGAAGAATACTGGCTTAATGGTCACATTGGCTATTGAGTTTCAAGTGATTTCTTTGTTTCACCAGGGTGTCGTTTCCCATGAGAATTCCCTGCTTTGATGTGTGCCTGCCCTCCAGCCAAGCTCAAGCCCCATGACCTTTTTGGAAAAGCTGAGACAGACTGCCTTGGCTGATTGTAACTGAGAAGGCCCAGAGATGGAGATGGGAACAACTGTAAAGTACTGGGCTACCAAATGTCCTTCACACTCCATCAATAGTGCAAGGGACTTCAGTTCTTGATCTTGTTCCTAATTATCTACCATCTACCTTTTGAAGGCAGCTCCAGTGGGAGAGAAGTCTGAACACCAATTGTTCTCATTGCTTCTTGCTCCTATGGGTGCACAGACATGACTCTGTGTCAGTCTGTCCAGCTGCAGAGTAAGATAAGCAGCCTCTCCTTTTCATCATCCAGCTCTGAGAAGCTAACATCTTTGTAAGGATCAAACTGACTTAGCAGCTGGAGAGATAATTAGGATTTGGTCATTAATACACATTAGGGGCTGACAGGAGAAGATTCTTGTGTACATTTTGAAAGTTACCTGTTTCAATTTGGACGCGGCAGCATTTACGCAACAGAAGCTCCTTTGCTCCATTTTGCTCCTACACCATTACTTAAGCTCACCTGCTTATGAGCTAGATACTGCCATGCCACAGTTATACCACAAAAACACTTCTTCACCTTTGCCAATTAGTTCCAAATGGATTAACCACCTGGTTGTCATGAGCAAGTTATTACACACCAAAGCTGGAAGACAGTCCCACAGATCAGTGCCTATTTTCTGCAACAACCTGATGCTAGACATTAAGGTACTACAGAGTTAGATACTCCTACTTCACAGCAAAACTATTGCCATGGAAGGTCTTCCAGGTGCCCATTTGTCTTCTGTTGCTTAAAAAGACAATTTTTTTTTCCTAGTGTCAGTAGCAGGACACCATTTTCCAGGTGGAGGAAATGACTTGTACCAGCTGAATAACATGGGAAGGTCTCTTATCTAACAGTATATACAAGACACATAACACACACCTAAGCCATTCAGACCTCTTCCAGGAAATCATATATGCAAATACGTGCTCTGTATTTTTTACTTCAACTGGAAAAACTAATAAATATACGGATAAAAGCTATTCAGAATGGACAGAAGAGGAAAGAGGGGTGGAGGAGGTGCCCTGTATGTTAAGAAATGGATTGAATGTGAGGAGATGTCCCTAAAGAATAACCACGAGCAAGTTGAAAGCTTACGGGTAGGAATAAGAAATCAAGGCAACAAGGGGAACCTTGTGTCTAGTCTACTACAGGCCATCCTATCAAGAGGAAACTGTTGATGAAGTGTTCCTATTGCAACTACAGGAAGCATCACGTTTGCAGGCTCTTTTCCTGCTGGAAGACTTCAACCATCCTAACATTTGCTGGAAAAGTAATATAGCAAGCAATAGACAACCCAAGAGGCTTCTGGAGTGCCTTGATGACAACTTCCTGAGGCAGGGAGTAGACACCCCTACCAGAGTGGAAGCAATGCTCAATCTGGTGATTACCAATGTAAATAAGCTCATCAGGGATCTCAAGATTGGAGGCAGCCTGGGTGGCAGTGACCATTCACTGGTAGAATTCACAGTACTAAGGGTCAGAAATCAGTCAAAAATCACAGTCAGGACTTTGAACTTCAGAAAAGCAAACTTCCAGCTCTTCAAGGAGTTAGTCAATAGGATATCCTGGGAAACAGTCCTCAGAGACAAGGGAGCAGAACAGGGCTGTCAGATTTTTAAGGACACTCTTCACAGACTGCAAGAGATGTTGATCCCCAGGTGTAAGAAACTGAGCAAGGAAGGGAAGAGACCAGTGTGGCTGAACCATGACCTACTGGTCAAACTAAAAAACAAGGTACTTCACAGGCAGTGGAAGCAGGGACAGGTACCCTGGGAAGAGTATAGGGATGCTGCCCGATTGTGTAAGGATGAGGTCATGAGGGCCAAGACACTGTTGAAACTGAACTTGGCAAGGGATGTAAAGAACAACAAGAAGGGATTCTACAGGTATGTCAATGAAAAAAGGAAGATCAAAGAAAACACACTCCCCCTGAAGAGTGAAAATAGTGGGCTAGTAAAAACAGATGAGGAGGATGAGGTTCTCAACAATTTTTTTTCCTCAGTCTTCACTGACAATTTCTCTCCCAACACCTCCCAAGTTAAACTGCGATGTGTGGACCAGGGTGGTGAAGGCCAATTGCATCCTGGGCTGCATCAAGAGAAGTGTGGCCAGAAGGACAAGGGAGGTGATTCACAACTCCCCTTTGACTCCTGTGGGGTGTCCCAGTTCATTGTTACTAGCTTTCCTCAGGGTACCAAATATAGAGCCCTTATTTGGATACCATTCCTTAACCCCTGATGTTCTGCCCCATTGTTCATCAGAAGTAGTTGAAAAGTGAGATTACTGACCCCCTCCCCCTTCAGATCTAGTTTAAAGCCCTATCAATATAACATTTTAACTGCAAAATCATCTTCCTTTTAGTAAACACCACAGTCATCCAGCCAAACAAATAACTCAAACCACCACGAGGAGGCTCAGTATTTATTGTGCATCACCAATATCTGACTCAGAGCCAACTACAGATACGAGCTAAGGAAGGACAGTTCCTGTCATTGTTTTGCCAAAAATCTCAAACTGTCTTTCAGCTTTGGAAACTTTTAGCAAACAGGACTCTTTACAGATAACTGTCCTCAAGAGACTGCAAAGATGAAGGTGATTGAGGGGAATACAGGAAGACAAAGGTCAAGATAGACTGATTTGGTTTTGTCCTGTCTCTAGGAGGATTTCAACAAACCTGATGCAAGGTAAGTGCAGAAGAGCCCTGCCCACAGCCCATACCTCATGCTTTATCTCCCACCTCCCTGGCTAGGCTACATCCATAAAGCAGAGAGGAAATCACCAGCAGGCACCAACACTGCACCCTTCTGACCCAGCAGCGGCTGAGCCCAGCGCACAAAACCAGCCTCACTGCAAACCAAAGACAGGTGAGGAACAAAGGCTTTGCATCAGACCACAGTGCCCCAACAAGTGTGTTGTGGCTGTGGCCCATCCTATTGTATCAAATAAGATCACAGAATTAAGGAGAACACAAACACTTCAGACACCAAACAAGTTAAACAAGCAGCAATACTTCCATTATTGCACACGTATGTTTGGTTAGATACATAAAGGGCTATGTCTTCTGCTTGTCTTTCTTTATTTCCCTGTTTATCCTAGCAAGCCTTTCCCTGAGATAAAAGGAAAAAAGAAATAAAAAAAGGAAAAAAATTTTCTCCTTTTTCTTTTCATCAAAAAGAGAAGCATATTACATTTTCCATCAAAATATATATTTAAGAATATTTCCGTGTAAGTTTGGGATGAAATGTTTTGAATTAGCTCTAATCACCATGTGTAAGTATAAGGATCTAATTTCACAGTGACAGGTTACAATAGACATGTACAAGTACCTAAGATTGAAATAAACACTTTACTGTAGCTGAAAAAAGCACGGTAGGGAAGTGTAACCACCTTTTGAATTCCTAACCATTCAGTCTCAACAGTGCATTAATATATTTAATAACAACCCATACTGTCATTCTTTAACAGAGTGTAAATTCCTAACTAAACCAACACAGTCTATAATATGTTCTATTAAAAATATCAGTGCAGTAAAGAATCATGAAAGGTTGGTGGTTTTAAGCTCCTAGTGTGCCGTGCCACATTCTCCTGACCCACGACAGGGTCAGTATTGGGGCAATCCCAGCTGGACTGTCTCCTGGTTCCCTTTGCACAGCTAGCTCAGGGCACACAGTCTACTGCCTCAAAGACTAAATCTGCCTGAAGTAGCTGCTTCTATGAAATAACTAATGCTGTAAGAATAGAGAAGTCTTTGGATGGATGCATAAATGCATGCACACAATCGTATGGTACAAAGCAAGATGATGTCTTGACCTCTGTCTCCCTGGTTAAACCTCCTCCTGACAGAGCCATTTACTACCTGTCCTATAATCAGACATTCAATATGGTAAGAGGAGAAGGGAGATAAAGGGAGCTCTGAAATAGGGCTCCTCTGCTTTGGAGGGCTGATCAATACACACTGGAAAGTAAAAAGAGTACACTCAGACTCGACATTTCATCTCGGAGTTCATTATGGCTGCGTCTAGTTCAAGGGATGCCATTTATTTACTCTCAGCTTTCAGACCCTGGGTTCCATGTCAAAGGAAGAAGTGGTCTCAAAGAATAGGGGACTGCCAACCAGTGACCCAGTCATAAATAGCAACCCCTTTTAGAGAAGAGTATTTTGCACACCATTTTGACACAGCAGGGGGGAATAAAATGAAAACTTTACATGGCATCAAACAAATAGAGCCCCATAAAAACTGAGGTTTGGAGGGAGGTGGCAGGAAACAAGCTCTTGGTAATTTCCAAATTATTCATTCTGGCCCAAACAAGGTTATTGTAGTGCAAACACTGCATTTAATTTGAAAGCCTATGTAAGTCTGGCCTGATTCAATAGGAAGAGTTTCCAAGCAAATTAAATGTCAGAGCAGCGTGGCTTATTGGTTTTACTCAATGTAAATTCACTTTTTATGCAACTCTGAATAATAATTCCTATTCCTGGAATTCATTTACATAGTCCAAGCATGTGTAATAAAATTAGGGCTAGGGTCTTTTCTCCCCTCAGTGGTCTTCCGTAACATCTGGTAGTCATTTACTTCATCTTTTCTTCATTACCATGTTCTTTTAGTGACCTAAAGCCTAAAATCCTTATTGCCACAAAACCGGTTCTTGTCTGTTCAGCATGCTCAGGTGCCTTGTGATGTCTTGTCCTGCTCCTGGAGATAATCTCTATCTACAAGGTTACGAATTTCATAGTATGTCCTTACTATACAACTACCCATTTATTGTTGTTGCTTGTTCAAAGTAAAACTCTACCAGACATCTAGTCTCCTGCCTTTGATCCCAATCTGTGTGTTCCTGAATCTGGTACCAGAATCCAGCTCCTGAACACAGCTCCCCTCTGCTGCAGGGCCCAGGCTGGGACTCTCCTGGTGCCTGCTCCACAGCATCAGTGGTGTTGGTGACAGTTACCATCGGGGGGGTTGGGTTCAGTACTGGTTTTATATATATTTGTATATATTTATTATTTTAATTTTCATTCAAGCTGTTCTAGTTTCCTTTTCTAATCAATAACCCTCCCTTATTCCCTTTCTCTTACCCTTTGGGGAGGGAGGGAGGTTAACACAGAGCATCTGTTTTAGGTCTAAGGGGCCGCCCTGACCCTAAACCGTGACAGAAGGAAAAAACAGAAGAATTCT
Organism: Todiramphus chloris collaris; assembly: GCA_025345505.1. Classification (NCBI taxonomy): domain Eukaryota; kingdom Metazoa; phylum Chordata; class Aves; order Coraciiformes; family Alcedinidae; genus Todiramphus; species Todiramphus chloris. The sequence goes on along the minus strand of JANVCC010000019.1, from coordinate 29,092,038 downwards.
CTTTTGTAAAGAGAATTGTTAAGAAGCAACAAGAGCCCTTTTGGTGTGTCTGCCTCTGCAGTGCAAAGTCTGCACTGTGACAAATCAAACTCACAGACTTGGGGGTTTTCTCTGCCATCCAGCCTCACTCAGCCTAAGAGCAGCGACTGACCACACACATTCAGGAAGTCAAGGTCACATCAAGAAGGAACCTGCTGTTGGCTGCATCGCTCCTCAGCACTGACAGTACCATGCAGTCCAAGGAGAATGAGGTAAGGGCTTAGAGAACCACCATGGCTATGCTCAGGGAAGCCCAATGCTGCCCTGGGGAACCAGATCCTCTCTCCTTCAGTGCCTAATGCCAAGAAAGTCAAACCTAAGCTCTATGAAGGCAATCACTGTGTCTTCCTTGTTTGCTCAGAGCACAGCACAAACACCTGCGCTCTGCTCTGCAGAAGTGTGGAGCAATTCCAACAGCGATGAACCCAGCAGAAGCTGACTCCAGAACAAAGAAAGAGCAAGAAAATGTGATTTCTGGAAAAAACATGGCACAAACATCTCAAGTTTGGCATCTAAATTAATTGTCCCTTCTTGACATTACACTTCAATGCCTCATTTTCCCTGGTGTGTAATGTCATTTCACCTTATCAGTACATTGTAAAGATAAATTCATTAATGTTTGTGAAGTACTCAGATGCTGCTATAATGAGCACTGCAGAAGTGCTCCCCAGGACATTCCTAACTATGGCTTCAAGGCTGGATCCAAATGATGTACAGTTACAGGAGGAAGGTGTGACATAATAAACTGCTAAGATAATATAAAACATTGATTCATCTGAGCAGAGTTGAATGAAATCTCTCCTTAAGAGAGTTTTGCTTTGCACCCTTAACAGGCTTTTAAGTGTAACTTAGTTTAAAAAAAAAGGAAATGTGAAAAAAGACGCCGACTCAGAAATTGTACCACACAGCCCCACTGACACCCACACAGTCCTCCCAAGAACCAGAGCCTTGAAGTTCTCAGCCCAGACTCATAACACTGAGCTAACACTTGGCCTTGCCTTACTGCTAGGTGTGGTCTCCTCTGCTGAAGTCCCATCAATCCATCTCTCATTGCCTCCATCCCCTCTCAGAAGTCCCACTCATTCCTTCTCAGTTCCCTGCTGCTCTGACTCTGTCACCATCATTTCCACATATTCAGTCCTTGTCCCTTGCCTAGTTCCCCTTAGCCAGCGACCATATCCCAGCCTTTTCTTAATCATTTCAGCATGTGAGTTAACCAGCTGAGACCACGGTCACAACCTTTGTATCCCCAGTCTGCAGCACACTCCCTCCTTACTGACCAAATCTGTGGCAAGCTGAGCTTCAAAACCTACACAACCTCATGTGGATAAGGATTTTTCAGACCAGAACATAATCTGATCTGGCAGATTTCCATTAAAATGCAAAAAAAAAAAAAAGTAATAAATCTTTAACCTTCACTCCAACTGTAGGAATACTTCTTGGTTTTTGTCCTGCTTCCTCCTCTCTGATGAATTTCAGTTTCCTGATCTCTGAAATCTCTGAAATGGAAGTCCCACAAAATAACAGACAGTACTATGACTTCATGAAACATGACTCCCCTCCCCACCACCCTGTTGGGTTTTTTTGTTTGCTCGTTTTTTCCTCAGAGACAAAACCATTTTTAATAAAATGAAAAAAGTTACAGCCTGAAATTGGAACAGAAATTTCCTAGGCTGGAAAACTTCCATTTCAATGGTAACAACACTGTTTTACTGAGGGAGGCTTCAGGTAACTGTCACTAGACTTGGTCAGAGTCCCTGTCCACACTGCTCTGCTCTCAGGAAGACAGACCCACCACATCACATCAGGAACTGGAATCATAGATTTGTTAAGGTTGGAAGGGACCTCCAAGATCAAGTCCAACCTTCTACCCAACACCTCCATAACCACTAGACCGAGTCCTGAAGCACCTCATCTACACATTTTTTGAACACCTCCAGGGATGGCGATTCCACCTTTTCAAGGTAGCAATAAGACCATCAAGAAGGGGAATTCCTGTACATAAGTTTGTCTGCTTGTATACTTCCCTCTAAATTATGCAAGCAAAACTTCTGGCTTTTGCTGGGACATATATTCAGAGGTGTATTATGACTCACAGAATTTATGACTGCAGTGTTCTTAGAATCACAGAATTGTCAGGGTTGGAAGGAACCTTAGAGATCATCCAGTTCCAACCCCCCTGCCATGGGCAGGGACACCTCCCACTAGAGCAGGTTGCTCAGAGCCCCATCCAGCCTGCTCTTAAAAACTTCCAAGGATGGGGCTTCCACCACCTCTCTGGGCAACCTGTTCCAGGGTCTCACCACCCTCATGGGGAAGAAATTCTTCCTAATGTCCAACCTGAATCGACCTATCTCTAGGTTTAATCCATTCCCTCTAGTCCTGTCACTGCCCGACAGCCTAAAAAGTCCCTCCCCAGCTTTCTTGTAGGCCCCCTTCAGATACTGGAAGGCCACAATAAGGTCTCCCTGGAGCCTTCTCTTTTCCAGACTGAAAAGTTCTTTTCTTCAATTTCATTCATACTGAAAGATATTAATGCAAACCTGTAACAAAAAAATAGTTCAAGAAATTATCTAAAATAACATTGAATACTTTCTCAACAAATGTGTTAATTGTATGCAAACTGAATTAAGTCTTTTATTAGCATGTAATTGGAGGAAACATTAATACATTATTTTAATTTGAAAAAATCACAAGTTAGGAGCTCTGAAACAGAAAGCTGCATAATGGCAGCTTTAACATTAAGATGCCATTGTAAAAATGAATGTATATAATAAACTTGGAGAAAGAGAAACAGAAGTGTCTGATCCTGTCCTTGTTTCCTGTACATCTGCATTGGAGTTCGCCTATTGTTATTCAACTAGCTAATCATCATCTTTTGTGGGGCATGATTGTGTTTTTACTCAGAGAGGCTAATCTGTGAAGACATCTGTTATTTGGTAGATAATAGGCCATCTCGAGACTCAAAGCCCTGCAAGGCATTTCTGAAGAAGTAGATACATCTGTTCCCACCAGGTAGGACTAGAACTGCACGTGCTGCAACACTGCCAAACGCAACTTGCTGTTCACCAAAACACTAAATGAACATGCGAACAAAGAGCAGTTCTGGTGTGGTTTGTTAGGGCTGTCAGGAAGACCGACTTTATAGAAATCATCTAACTTTTTCTTGAGAAAACATCTCACAACAAAGAACACGGGGGTTTGTCACTGAGCACAACCCACTGGATAAGCAGGCAGTCACAAAAAGCAGCGGCCCACTGAATCTTGTGCTCTGTAGTAGATAAAGGTCAGTATTAGGCATTTTGAGGGCAAAGCAAATGCTTGATTATTCACTTAGTAAAAATCTTGTGCTGTTGCTCCCTGACAGCTTACTTGCATGAACCTGCATGAATTGTCTCCGCATTCCACCAGAAGTACACTACCTTTGTGCTGTCTGCGAAACCACTGCTGCTCTGAATAATCCTTCTCATCATGAATTTGGGACATGCCAGGCTGTATCCGTAACCTAGGACACAGGAGCTGCATCCTGCAAGCTTCCATTCCTGACATCTCCATCACTCAGACCCGCTGTGCTACAGATGCAGGTAAGACCCATACGTTCCGATTGATCTTACCTAGGGCTTGGGACACTTTCAGTGGTGACTGACTGCTCCTAAAGGAGGCTGGCCACGCACGCGGCATTAGGTATGGCAGAAGGAGGGCAATGTGTACCTGTCAACTTACTACGTGTATAGGCTCTTCGTATTTAGCCTTTGGAACAGCACTAGCCTCAAATTGCAGATTCAGGGTGCTCACAATGTCTTATTCCAGTTTCACCTACTCATGTGCTTTGGAGAATCGTTGCCTAAAGTGGAGCTAAAGTCTTTTGGCTTGTTTTTTCCCCGACTCAGCTGACAGGCCTAGAATACTGTAGAGATAGCAGAGTTGATGCGGCACTGCCTCATCCTCTGATCAGCCAGTTGTATAGATGAGAAATTTTTTTTTTGAGACAGACTGATTCTGTAGCCTAGTGGCTTATAATATAGGTGAAAACAAACTGACACACAGAGCTTTAAAACTCAAGTAGTTATTTCCTTGCTCTATTTTTTTGACTGAGACATCTACGTGTAACCACCAATGGCCTGAGATTTCTAGACAATATTAAACTGGAGAGTGACATGTGATGTTGACACTTTCTGCTGTTACAACAGTGTTGGACAGCGAGACCAGTTAGACATGTTTCTAAGCCTAATTTTTTTGAGGTTTCAGATAATTTTCCCACTCTTCTTGTATGAGAAAATGGCCTTTCAGCTGTCTTCTCAGAAAAATAAGGCTCCACCTTTATAGTTCGGTGGTTAAAGTAGTTATCCACAACCTAGCTAAGCACTCTAACCATCACTCTGAGTCCTCTAACACAAGACTTCCCTTACTGCCCTGCTAGAGCTATTTTTCCATTTTGTATAAATAATTAAGACCCCAAACCAGTACAGGTATAAACAAGAGTCTCCCAGGTGCAATGTGAGCACTCTATCCACTAAGTGACAGGCTCAGTTTCTTTGGCACCGAACACTGAGCTATTTGAAGCAGAACAGCTATAGCAGGACAAACTGACACACAGACTGATTCTGTAGCCTGCTGGCTTCTAATTTAGGTGAAAACAAACTGTCATAGAACTTTAAAACTCAAGGTGTTATTTCCTTGCTCTATTTTTTGACTGAGACACCTACATATAACCATCAATGGCCTGAGATCTCTGGACAATATTAATCTAATTGATTCCCTGTTAAAAAGGTACACACATTTTATCAAACATATTAAGCACAGGCTCCTGAATGCAAAATAGCTGAGCTAACCAAAGGTCTTCTGTGCTGGCAATAGTTTGGATACAACAAGAGTCAAGAACAGCTACAGCTGCTGTGGATGGCTAGCAGGTGCCTTCAAACCACTTGCTTTTCAGTCCACAAAAAATATTAAAATGAAAACTGGAGGCACTGCTTGAAATCACAAACAATGATCACTTAGCCTTTCCTACCATACAATTTATTGCCTTTCTTTTTCATGCCCTTTGTCATGCCCTCAAGTGCCACACTGATTTACTGCACTTTTCTACTTAATTATCTGTAGTGCTTTCTTTCTGAAGTGATAGTATACTTAGCTGTTCCTTTATTGGCAGTCCTGCATTCAGAGGGACCATCCCATCACCTGTTCCAAAGCTATAGCAGCAAGTTCAGATCTGCAGTTTAGAAACGAGGATACATTTCAAGAATTTGGGGGAACAAGGTGCTGCTGTAAATTATAGAAAGCAAACTCCAAGGTCAGTTTACAGTAACAGGTCTGATAGAAGCATCTAGCAAGAAACCAGCTCCTCTCTGAAGGCACTAAAATTATTCTGAGTGAGGCAAGACAACATTTGAGTACCTAAGAAATTAATTTCTGCTCAGTCTTTAACTCAACTACAACACACTGCAAGGAGGACTTTGCCTATCTCACCTGGGAGCACAGGACTGTGCTGGTTGGCAGAAGTGAGGACAGTGGGAGCCAGCTGTGAGAGACTGGAAATCCAGGCAGTCACTGGGCAGCAGAGATTTCAGACTGCAGTAGTGCAGTAAAAGCACCTTAATTTTCAAAACGGAGCCAAGTGGGTCTGTCAAAGGGTGGTTGATACAGAAACAGACTGGACTCCAGGTCTCTGTTTCTGTTTATGGAAGGGTTGTTCTAAGGCCAAGCCAGGTAACAACCACCTGTGATTTTGCTACTTGTGCTCCTATATAACAGCACTTCAGTGGGTGTGAAAGGTAAGTAGAAAACCACATGAACTAAAAGTGGAAGAGTCACAGCTGAATCTAAAGAGCAGACTCAAGTACCTAACTCAATTAATAAAAGCAATTTGTATGCTCACCAGGACAGGTTCCTGAAATCCAAGCCCACTGCTGACAGGAGACCTATGGTGTTTACTCAAAAATCCTACCTGTAACCGAACTCAAAGTCTCAGCCCAGGGACAATGGTTGAACAGCCTCCCCGGTACACAGATTCCTCATGCTTAAAAATCAACATTTACCAAGAGGTAACAAAACATTTCCACAAGACACACTGAAAGAGGCCTGTTGTAACTTGGATGCAGGGTCCGTGCTGATGGCTGAACAAAAGTTGCTTGTTTACTACTGGACATCACACAAGGAAGGGTAACCAAGGTGATGGGACATGTGTTTGTGTAGGAGAGCAAACATCAGGTAGCTAACAACAAATCAGCTTTGAAATACAACGTGGGTTGGTCTCCTTTTCACAATTCATGGCAAATACAGTGCCATTTCTTAAATTATTCCTCATTTCCACATTATTTTGTGTGCCAATTTCTGCTCCTCTCTCCAACAGGAAAGTCTCAGTGTCAAAAATGAGAGACATGGTATACCGCAAATAAAAGTTAATTACTGTGGAAATTCAACTCCAGCACTTTAATTAAAGCCTGACAAATGTATCATGGACCCCAGGCACCAGCATGGAGTACACCCATCAGAGAGATTACTCCTCTTTCTGTGGCCTCCTATGCTAACACAAAGGAAATATCAATCATCCCAGAAAATGGCTTTTCCAAATCAAAGACGCTGGGAATTATTCTATTACCTTTCTTGCAGATAATTTTCAGAGTTGCTGAGAGGGATTTTTATGCAAGAAAGCAGCACGTTAATGTAAATTTTTGCTTAATTGGTAGGTTAATGTTAAATTGCAGCTTTTCGTTTAAGAAAAATGGCAGCTGGTGAGCCTCTTCTATGAGCCTACATTTCCTCTAACTTGATATGTAAATAGGTATGCAGAAGACAAACAGCTTCAAAATGACATGTGATGAAATGAAGCAGAGGACATTGAGATGCCTGAAGCAGAGTTCTTCAGCAAGCCCACGTACATTTTTGCTGCTCTCCAAAACCAGCCTGCTAAGAAGAAATATTTCCCCTGGAGTCCCCATTAGGAGCAGCCTGGATTGAGTCACTCACAACATGGACACAGCATTGCTTTCTCTTCTGGGCCCTGACCCTCCTGCCAGCTGATGCCAGAGCACTGCTAAGGGACAGAGGGGTTTTTCTTAATACACTTTAGTGCTCCAACTGCAACTACTCCATCTGCTGAGCACTAAGAAGCAACAAACAACACTGACAAGGTAATACAGGAAGAGAGCTGGACAGTTTTGCTTTTATTTGCTTAATACTTAAGGCTTGGGTTTGCAGGTAATCAAGAAGGAAAATATGCTCAGATCTCACAAGTGGTTTTGTTACTCATTTTGGTGCTAAGATATTTCACTGCCCAGGTTCTCCCCTCTGATACTGAAGCAATAATCCCATATTTATGAGATTATTTTTGTTGCCATGGAAATTAAGAATGAAAAAGATTCAGCAGTTCTGTATAAGGAGGCAGGATGCAGTCCTCTTGAAAGACAAGCATTTTCCTGACACCGCTCCCTACCCCATCACGCTACACACCCAGCAGGTCACAGCACAGGAACCAGGAGACACACATGCCATGTACAGCTTGCCACAGTCTTGCATATGGCAAGATTCCCCATACAGGTCAGTCTCTCGCTTCAGGTTCAGTGTTATGGGACTGGTTTTAGGACTATGAGGAAAGATCCATCCCATCCTAATGGCTCAGTAGACCTTACTTCAACTGCCACTACCAACTCTGATAAGTAGACAGAAAAGTTTGTGGCCATTTGGGATTACAAAACCCTACCCAACAAGGTAGAAGTCTAAAAATCACCCACTGCTCTCCCCAGAAAATCCAGTCCTATGGTGAGATATTACTTACCAGCACTGACTGGTAGATGTCCTTCGGAAATCTGCAACCCATCCAGGAAAAAAATCCACCCCCAAAGCCTCCTGGCTTGCACAAGACAGTGGCTGATGAGTTAAACCACACAGACAGATTTGTTGTTCTTCAATAAAGTACTGGTCTAAACACCTTATTTTGCCTGTAAATTTACTTTTTGGCTGCTACAGTTGCTACCCAGAGGAAAGGATGGAAAACCAGGATTCAGGAAATGGCACTTTTGTGCAGTCTTTGAATCTTACAAATCCACTGCTACATCTCAGGCAGATCCAACAACTGACAGTTTGACTTACACACTTACAGGAGTCAGTGAAACAGTAAGCACACAGCTGCCCAAAAACGCAAACTCCAAAAGCATTCTGATCAACTCCCTGTGCTCACAAACCCAGTCCTTCATGGGGATCCAGGGCTCGTGTCAGGGCTGGGGATACAACTGAGGTCCCCTCCTCCTGCTCTGCATCCTTAGTTCATGCTCTCAGGCTGAGCACAGTGCAAGTACAGGCAGCGTCACGTACCACTGGTGCCTGCAGCTCCTGGTGTGGATGGCTGATTTAATAGCGTGCTGCACCTAACGGGCATGCACAGGAAACATGGATTTCAAACCCCATATGGTATAACTTGCACATAAAGCAGGTCTCTCCACTCTCTTGCAGGTCTGACCTAGAATGTTGCAGAGATACAACTCTGCCTCTTCAGTCCTCAGACGCATCCACAAGACAGACACCATTTCAAGCCAACTGTGATGACTTACGATGGGGACATCTGTTTGCTGAGACTGGCACATTCCTTTCCTTAAAAATGAAAGGGCTGAGAGAAGCAGCCAGTTTTTAATCATCTTTATGGATTTACTCTCACAGTAATACTCAGGAAGAATAAAAGTGATACGATCTATATCCTGGTATGTTTTAAAATTTTGAGTGGTACAAAAACATGCTGGCTTAGCTTATCACTTGAAGTAGGAAACTGTTTCTATGATTTCATATTTTATTGAAAGCAGATAATTTTGTAGACAACTCTGGAGGCAAAATGGGGACCTAACATTGAGTAATAAATCCCATTGATATACCTAGGTATTAATATCCTAGTTATCCAGCTTTCTGGCCGTTCCCCATGAGCGCACACAGAAAAGGATACCACTCATGGTGGTTCAGTTCCTGTCACCCTTCTATTGCAGGTGTAAGTGGTATGTGGCTCTTGGAGATGCTTTAAGCCAATTATTGGTTTAGAGATGATGTTTGCAGCTGACTGAATATGCACAGATTTACTTTCCTTCCTCAGTTTTTCTTCTAACAAATTCCTGTAGAATAGCCATCACAGACCAGCTATAGCAAGAGGACTTTGGGCACCAAAGCCTGTCCCTTTCTGGAACTAAAGGGACATGGCCATTCACCAGCAACAACAGCAAACTCATGTTCTCCCTGAACAGCCAACACTGCAATTAACTCTGCTGAGTTTTAAAAGAACACTCTACCTCTCTCTGCTGATACGGTCAGATGCAGACATCATGGAAAACTCCATGCTGCTGCTGCATTACCTGGGGTTCCTCCTTTGTGAGCCAGGTGCTGATGGGCTCACCACACAACAGAAAAGACAATACCTCTCCTGCTTTCTGAGTGAAAGCTGTTTGGCAAACCAGAACCTCCCTGTACCAAGGAGCCAAGCCAGAGCCGCTCCCGAGTGCTGAACTCACAAAATGTAAAGAATTATTTGCACTGGCCAAATCGCATTCCTGAAATGAAAAGACCCCTAATGCTCAGAGAAGACATTTATCTGTGTTTACAAATGTTCCCCCAGCCAAGCTGTGATACCTGAATGTGAATACATTGCTGTTCTGATAGGAGATGGAGAGATTAATGTTCTGCAAGTCCAGAGGGAAATCCCTCCAGACATTGTTTTTGAAAACCTTAGAAATCAGCAGGTTTTGTGGTTGCTGCTACTCCTTAGCAACAAAGCTCCTCTGCTGCAACACATTCCAGAAATAACTGGCAGGGCTGGCATTGTTTGTGCTAAGCAGTGAAAGATAAAGGAGTCATTTGTCATGTGCTAGTGCTCTCTACCTGCTGACCACCTGCCCGGCCCCAGGGCAGTCCAAGAAATACCCTCACATATGTGTGCATATATACATGTATATTTAGGTACATCTAAAGAGTATTTATGAGGAAGGATTTTTCACAACTGTTTTCCAAGAGATGGAGAGGAAGATAGAGGAGGAGAAAACAAAGGCTTTCTCCTGCCCTTAACAAGAGGCAACAAGTCCTACTGAAGTCCAAAGGGCCTTCCCCTCCCACTTAAGTGCTCCACAGCAGCCAGGAAGAACCACTGTCCTTGGTCTCCAGATAGCATGAGGACCACTCTCTCCCCAGACTGCAAACTCCACTCCCTGAGTGGAGACACTGCAGAGAGGAGCTCACATGTTCCCACATTTCTTCATCTTTATAACAGCATGGATATAGCAGCTCCAAAACCAGGTACACTAATGCAGGAGCTCCCTTCACACAGAATCCCAGAACAGCAGGGGCTGTAAGGGACATCTGGAGATCATCTCATCCAATCCCCTACTGCAGCAGGGTCAATGCAGAGCAAGTTACCCAGGATTGTCCAGGCAGGTTTCAAATCCCTCCAGAGACAGACTCACAACCTCTCTGCAGCACCTGTGGACCAGTTAAATCACCTCTTAAGTCAAAAACTATCTGTTTAAAAAAATCTTCTCTTTTGACAACCTTCAATTACAAAGACCTGCTCTGTTCACACCCAAATGTACAAATCTGACTTTCAGCTGCTAATTACCCACAGAAGATACTTATGTTATGGCATATTATTCTTCCTGTTAATTGTCATTTACTTCCACTGTTTTGAAACCACCATTTGATATCTAGCAGAGTTAAATGCATTTTTGTTAAGACTTCAAAAGAAAAAAAGTCAAGATACCTCTTTGGAAGAAGAGACACTAAAAATAAAATGCCAGGTCTTCGTTCAGTCAGAATCAATGTATGTCTGCTGAAGGCAATGGAATGACCCTGATTTTTATACATGCTGGACCTCTGCCCCAGTATTGCTTATACCCATTAAAGACTAATCAAGAAGACCCAAAGGTGTTTGTGAGTGGTACTGGCAATGATGGAAGGACATAAAAGGGGGGGGGGGGCAGTAAGAGAGAAGGAAGCTAAACACCTGGTTTTATTTAAAAAGAAAAACTATTAAGAATGTAACCTTCATGTGACCTTTTCCTTAATGAAAGCTTGCCAGTTAGTGCCAAAAGGCCAAAACAGCACTGGCAAAAGACCCCTTTATAACCTGCTTTGTATCACAAGGAGGGTTATTAACATAAGTAGCATTAACATCTAAAACCTACTTTCTGTTTTGACGATTTACTCCTTGGCTTGTGTATTTAACTCAGCCTGTGCTCAGCATTCCCCTCCCAGCGAGTCCAAGTCAAAGCTCCGTGAGCAGGACTGCTCATTCCCTTAACCTGTGCTTTTTATACTTGCACTAATTATAGCAATAAACACACACTGTACGTCAAGGAAATACAAAGAATGCATCAAACCTGTGTCTGTTCTTACTAACGCAGGATTTGTGGATACTTTAAATTGCTTCAACAGAGCTTCACGAGATGAAATTCAGGCTCTTCAATAGCTAAAAATTACACAAAGAGGAATGCTTTTAATTCTAATAAAATGGGGTGGGTTTGCAATGAAAGAATCAGTATTTTGCTTAACTGATCATTTACAGCAACACAGAAGTGCAATATCCACTAGGACGCCACCTTGCAAGGTTTGATACTAGGCACATTAAATGCTAAAAAGCTGCCGAGAGGAAAAGGACCCTTAAGGTTTTATTTTTTCTTGTCATTGAACTGAAGTACTACTCCAATTAGTTTTCACAGGCTTACATGGATATCTAGAGGAGCCCGAGGCCAGATTTTGTCCCTTTCAAAGTCTCTGGTGTAGTTGTCATTGACTTCGGGAGGGTTGATTTTGTCTTTCCATAATTTGCGGGTATACAATACTACTTCTGTTTGCAATGAAATCAATAGCAAATCTCATGGTAGGCTTTAAATATGAACCAGACCATTATATGCACATCACAACAAGGAATACAAGATTAGCCCTCCTTTTTCCATTTGATGAGTTATAGCAATTCATGTCATGAAGATCTGACCTGTCTGAAATACTACTTTTGGATATGGCTTCAATAAAGGAGGGATTATTGCAACCCAGCTCCTCATCATCTAAGATAACAATCAGAAATCAGCAACTATCTTTGCTTTCTGCTTAAGTGATGGCTATCAAAATTCCAAGTATATTTATTAAAAACGGAAAGCTAGACCCCGTCAATCTGGGAGAACAGATCAAGTGCTTAACAGGTTACATTTAACCCGCAATACAAGAGCCATGAAGACATCTAAACTGAACACAAAGGAGATTTTATAACTAATGGAAATGTAATCAGTGGGGTTTTTATCCGACAGGATTCTGTTATTTTGCTCCAGACTGCTCCTGACATCTCCTGTCTTGAAAGCTCAATCTTCTCAAGCAAAGCTTTGATCTACATGTTCACTGCTAAGTAGTTTTGAGTATTAAAGAATTAATAGCCATGCAGGGTATTTCCTCTCGCCTAATTCTGCAAGCTGTATGGCCCTGCAGAAAATCAAACGTTAGCTGTCAGACAAATGGCACCGTGGTTATTTGGAACATTTAATTTCGCAGCTTTCTAACAATACAGTGGTATTTTCAGTTATGGTAATGTAATACTGAAAATGCTGCACTGTGTGGCTACCATGGACACTTTTCTGGTGCAGCATGAAAGAAAAGCAGCCTACCTGGCTGTCCTGGCAAGACAAAACGCACTGCTCACTATCCAGCCCACACAATGGCAATGGGCTGTAACTCCAAGCCTGTGTTCAGCTCCTGTGGGGCACCTGCAGAATCTGCACAGCCTCCACACAATACATTTGTTCTTCATCTATCAACTATGTAACTACACTAGTTTCTTCTACTTCAATTAGACAGTAGCAATAACAAACATCACTACTCAAAGGATTTGTGTCCTGAACTGTCTTTGGCACTTTGCCATTAACAGCATGGGAACTGAAGCAGATATAATTGCTCTTCCACCCCTTAACAGATCCCAAGTCTTGGTGATGGCATTTCTTCACAGCACTGAGGAAGGACAATGAATTAGAGAGCCTATGGATCACCCATCTCTGGGGGACCACAGTTACTGTAGAGTGTGGAGTCATTCCTCTGACCAGCAGCTGCTGTCTGCAGTGATCTCACTCTCCCCGGTCATGAGCACTGAGGCTCAGCTGAAACCATCACCATCTCCCTCAAGGGAAGCTCTGAATAGTGCCCCGCACAGGAGGGGATACATGAAGGCTTGAGCTGAACTCCAGGGAGCCAGATGCTCTATGCAGCTTCATAGTCCCAGGCCATCTACTGAGCAAGCGGTATAGCCTGATGGGAATAATTCTGTATGACAAACAGTGGTGCTCAGGGCTCAGCAACCACACCATAGAGGTTTCAGGGCAGTTTACTTAAAACAAGTTTTAGTCTCCCATGGATTGACTAAGAACTCTCATTTGCATACATGAGGCACAGCTTCTGATGTAGTTCCGTCCAAAAGCACCAGGACTGACGTGAAGGCAAGTGTAAGTGCTGAGAACTGGAGGGATCCACACCAACCCCACACTCCTGAACCCAACCAAACTGCTGGTGGCCGAGTTTGCGCAATGACTGATGCTTCCAGGCATGCCATGAAAATGGGAATTTTCCCCCGATCCGCTCTGTATGTAACCCCACAACCATAAATAATCACAGAAGCTACCGAGCAGGCAGCAGCAGAGCCTGCTGAGCGGCCAACAGCACACAGTGACTTTATTTTCCAGCCAGAGCCAAGGGACAGACACTGTGCTCACCATCCACGCTACTAGAGGGGGTGGGAAGTAAAAAAATTCCTGTCATGTTCAAAGGATGCAAAGCAGAATAAACAAGAAAAATAACAGAAAGAGCTACTTTACCAAACGCTTTGGATTTCTCATGCTGAAGCCCCATGCCCCAGCCTGCAGCTCTGGGTGTCCTTCCTAAGGCTCTTACACAAGGCCAAGACTATGCCTCAGGAGACACAGGCAATTAAACAAACTCTTAAGAAACATTTTAGTGGAGGACACCAGGAGTGGGTAATGACACCACAATGCCACACAGGTGATGGAAATGAACTGTCTATTTAACAGCCTGATCATAACTTGCTGTGGCACAAATCCACTGCTGCATGCCTGGATCATCTCTTCCAGAGTCATCCCTGTCCTCTAGACAGCCAACCACTCGCCGGTTCACCGACTCCCCGAGCCTGCAAAGCTCCTTACCCAAGAAGCTAGCAGCGATATTTACACTTTTGAACATACTCTCTCCTCTCAGTAAGCTGCAGAAAAACCCCACCAATGTAACAGCATCATTGCCTGAACTGAGGTGCTGAAGAGCATCAACTCACTGTTCCATTGCCTGCTTGTGCTGCAAAAGTACGCACACCTTTCCAGTGGAACAGGCTGCTCCATAACATTTGTCATCTACAGGATTTCTGAGTAGCAACATCTAAAACTGGTCTCTCACGGGACATTGTTTTTAAACAACAACCCAGTACAGCAGAATTTCATGGTCATTTTTATAGGTCTTTCCTGATGGTCACCAATGGTTCAGCCACAACTGACACATCTGCAACCACTTAGTTCTTGCTCTGACAAACACTGTAGTAATGTCTTTAAAAAAATGCACTTTTGCTTCCTTGTTAGCGACCTCTCTCAGGGAGAGGCCACTTAGTGCCAACCAGAGGCAGGCACACAAGGAGAACATTGAGTGTGTTCAACACAAATAATCCAATACAATGTCTATTTTCAACTGCTCCCAGTACAGGTGTGTCAAACTACTCACAGGACCAGAGCTTTACAGAAGTCAAGGTGCTGCTAAACTGCACGAGCAGGCCTGGATGCCAGTATCCCCCCAGATCACATCTTGCACAAGCTATGCCTCACTAGTAGGGGAACTAGCCTTCCCACTGATGTTTTTTTCAAGTGGTTTATCACAGACATCAAATAGCTTGACTTGCCTGATGCTGCAGAGAAGTTCACTGAACCTGACATCAGGTGTCCCTGCTCTGTTAAAACCAGAGGGAAATCCTTCAAACTTACTCACACAGGCAGGTTTAAAGAATGCCAACGCAGACTCTCATGCCTCCAGAACCATGATCCTCACCCTGAACAGAAATGGGTCCTTTTACACTAACACAGTAATATCGATGCCTACATGCGCTGCAAGGATGAGAAAACCATACCAGAGCACTGAACAGCGTACTGGCAAAGGAACTCTGCCTTTCTGTGCTCTTCTTCCTGACTTGCATTGATTTGTGCCATGATTAAATACTGTGCACATAAACCCACATGATACTGATTTTTTTTTAAATCCTTCAGCATTGATTGGAAGAATATGAAGAGGAAGAAGAGAACACGAATAGCCCTGCAGCTGAATATGTCTTGTGAGCTCTTTAAGGATGCTTTACTGCTCCTTGGCCACTATGAATATTAAGTGTTTATTTGATACGTTCTCATCTCAAAAACATAGTAATTTGCAAACAGGTGAGACTTGTTACGTGAAAATGAACTCTGGTTAAAGTGCAGTTAGCTCCCTCTCCTTTCCAAACATATGAGCCCATAACCTAACACAGGAGACAAGGTCAGGTTTTCTGAGCCAATACAGCTACTCACATTGTTCTGGTGCCTTTAATCCAATTTATATCAAATTTTCACAACAATAATTTTTATATCCAATTTTCACAACTCCTGTTTTGCCAAACACGCTCTAGGATTCCCGAACTAGAGCAAGAAATTTTCCAACAACATCCCACTATCAGAAGGGTTTGCTGGAACTAAATGATTGCTTTACACCCAGAGCATGAGGCTACACCAGCTTCTAACCCAGGCCAGCCCCAGAACATTGCTCCTCTGAAGTGGCAAGCTGCTGTGAGACTTCCTGGATGAAGGCAGGAGCTAATTGATCATCCAGTATAAGTGACCACAACCCAGGTCTTAAGGTACCCAAATCACAAACTTGCCCATATCTTACAACCCATTGGAGCCAAGATGGAATGACAGGTCTTTCCAGCCAGATACTGTCTGTGACACCCAATGTTATGCCAGTGAACACTTCTCATCATGCTGGCAGACCATCTAACACGGGCAAAATACAGCTTTCTGTGACAGTCTGCAACATATGGGTATGAACTAGTAGAATAATTTCTGTCACTCTGCTCTGGCTACTATTCCAGCATATTTTACCAAATAAAACACCCTCTACAGACAAAATTGTGTAAATCTTATGCATAAAGGAATAATTTTAGGGCTCTCTTCATGTAATAAGCCGAACCCTCTCAAATCTCACTGCATCTAGTTGAAGCAGCTCCCTAAAAAACAAAACATTCAAATGAAAGATCATTATTCCAAGTGTCCTGAGTAAAGCAGAAATCCACTCATTCATACAGTCTGGCTTAAAATACTCTCAACACACAACCCTTCCTGGTACTTGTGATGTTCACTTCATTCAGCTTCTTACCCACTTCACAAGCGAAAAAATATATTAAAAAAATAGATTTCTCTGCCACTTTCTGGTGAGTATTGCACATCATCTCCTATCCTGACAGGCTGATGGCAAGCAATATCAGCAAGAATGTTAATCATTCACAACTGCTGATGGCAACCAGCCTTACAAATTTAAAGAGAAAAGTCAAAATGGAGAGCATGTTTAACGCTCCTATCCACACAGGGTAGCACCTACTAAAATTTCTGTTGCTGATATGCCAGAGGAGAACTGGCTGATCACTTTGGTTCAGTGTCATGCAGTAAGGAGACCAGACTGATGGGAATTGTTCCAGTTCATGGAAAATATTAATCCTCTTAAAGCCTGTGTATGTATCATTTCAATAAAATGAATAGGTAAGTAGACAGGGCAGAAAGCCTTTACCAGGTACAGGCAGGTGATCTCTTTGCTACCCTCTAGGTTCTTTTAGTATTGGCTGTGGCTTCATCCACAAGCTGTAATACAGGCTCAGGATGCTGCATCTTGTAATTAAAGGCTTAATCTCCTCCTAGTCATCTGGGCAGTTGTAATGAAATACGCCCGCTAGTCGCTCGCCTTGTTTTGGAAGAGTGCCCAGCAGCTTACAACAGCAACAAAATGAAATTACCTATTCTGCACGTTCACTTCAGACCCGCACTGCCCTTTACCTGACTTGCAAGAAACAGGAACAAAACAGCTTAATTTTTCAGCAAGTGCCAAGGTTTCACTACCCTTCAGGGAAAGAAAAAGGTCTTGCTCAGGACTCAGTACTTTGCTTTTCCAACACATTGCTTCACACTTTTGTTGGGACACAGCTCTCCACAGCAGGAGGAGAAACACGTTTTAGCCACTACATGCCAGTACTTAAGTAATATTAATTGCAGAGCAATTAATTTTACAGAGCAAAACAAGGGTATAAAGTATTTCTGGGAGCAAGGTATTGTCTCTCAAATGCCCTCTTCCAACCACAGTGCCAGCTCCTTTCTCTGTCCTCTCTGTTTCACATACTGCAAGTGCCTGTGACCAGCCTGAGTCATGTTTTGAGTGGAAAAAAGGTTGAAACTACATTCATATAACAAGTAAAAAAAACAAAAAAAAAAATCAAAGCAAACAAGTTAAACAGCATCTGCCTGTTTGCTTCTGAAAACTGTTCAACAGCCCAGACAAACCCAGAAGTCACACACAAGGACAATCCAACTTCTGCTGGCCTAGACTGAAAAAAGTTTTATCATCCTGCTGCAAGAGAACTGACTATGGAAACAAACAAAACAGCAGCCCTGCAAATGTCCAAATTTCAAAGGTACCTGAAGTTCCACCTACATACACCTCCAGAAAGATAGTTTGTTGAATACTAGCTTATAAAGAAGGTAAATAAAAGGAACAGATTGACATAAATGCAACTTTAAAAGTCTATGCACTAGTGGTATTTAAGTCCATTCGGAGCAAGGGGTTTTGCAGGGTTTGTCATCCTGGGAAGGGAAGAGCACCAGAATGCTTCTGTAAGCCCTTCTGGACTTAACATGATGTCACTTGCTATTTTAAGGGGCTAAACTTAATGACCATTTTGTTTTTATATTCTTCATTAAGGACTAAATTCTGTTTTTAACTCACTTAAGGAAAGTATGAAATGACTGTTTCATTTGTTCTGTATTTACAAAAGATCAGAAACCACACGCCCAGAAAACTCTTCTGGTAACACACACACGTATGAAATGAAAACAGGCTCATGCAAAGCCCTTGCTCCAAATCCTTCAGCTCTCCAGAGGACAGTGGAAGAAGACATGTGTCTTGCACTCTAATCCAGAGAGCTGCTGCCTCACAGCCCATCCTCAGTGCTGTTAAAGAGCCAGAGCAGAGGGCAGGGGCTCACACCCACATGGACCTGTATGCCAGCAGTGAACCCTTCACACGCTGAAGGGGGACAAGGTTCCCAGCAGCACACAATGCAAGTGAGCCCCACTGTTAGCAAGGTACCAGACTGCAGCAATGTGCAGTCTGACAAACGCACCGTACCAACAACTCCAGCACCAAACAAATGCAAAAGTTGCTCCAGAGCTTCATCTTTTTAAAAGTATACACACGGATTCGCATCCTAGATCTGGTCTCTGCTTTTTTCACAAAGCCACGTCGAATAGCTCACCATTTCCCCAGCTGAGTCCCACAGCACAACGTTAACCAGCAAAACAAGCCCCTAGTATTTACAGCTTAGATCTCTGTCGATGCTTTCATGCACTGAAGATGCCCAAACTAGGTAACTCATTTCTTAGAAAAGCAGACAAATGTGAATACCCTCAGGAAGTTCAAGGGGTAACAGTCATTAGGCAGACAACTGGCACTATACAGAGATCAAATGACTACCATAATGAGAATTACCCTTCCTTTTGTTGGTTTTTATTCCACTCCTGCTCAGTGTCCATCAAAAACTACTTTGATGATGCTATTAAAAAAACAAAAAAAACACCAAACACAGGATCTTACAGAAAAGAGTCTCCAAATGTCTCAAGGCAGCTATTCCAGCTCCTATAGCAAGGGCCAAATTAGCTTGTTGCAAAATGGTTTCTTCTACAACCAATGAAAGCAACTGATGCAACGGGCAGCAGCTCTGGAAAAGCTCCCAAGCAATTCATGTTTAATTTCAGAATTTGAACTGTGAGTTTGATATTTGATTAAATCTGAATTTCCAAATTAAACAATCTAAAGAGCATTAAATTAATAACACCATTATATCTCGCCAGTGACACAACTCCCAGTGCCTCCCTGGGTGCCACTGGGCACAAGCAGCTGCTCCGAAGTACTAGCAAAGCTCAGTCAGCTCTCCCAGAGGGATTAAATGCAGGTGTTTTTTCCAGCTTGTTTTCAGACTCTGCCCAAGGCTGGCATGCATCACAGCTGAGACACAGCTCACTAGCCTTCTGCAGCTCTTTCTAAAGCAGCTCCCTGCTCACTCTGGAGGCAAAAGACATTCACCTTCAGCTTTGGTTTCCCAACACCCTGCGCCAGCTGAATCTTGCATCTCTCTCATCTGCAACTACTCAAAAGCATGGGCAATGCCTAGCAGATGTCAGCATCTCAAACGCTACTGTGCTTGAGCCACAGCAGGGGAAGCCAACAGACAGGTGTTGCTGCTCCTCTGTGCTGCCCAGTCTGCCCCATTAAGGCAGTGAGGCTGGAGGCCAGTGCAACCATCAAAACTTAATCTCCAAATGTCTGTCTGCTCTGAATACCTCTCACCAGCTCATTACTACTTATTCCCTGATGGTGTCATGGGCATTCTTCCTCCCAAAAAAGCAATCCCCTCTTCTGATGTGGTGCGGAAGAACAGGTCTCCTTCCTCAGCATACAGGCACAATCCACCTACAAAAAGTTCTGTGTCCTAAAAAGAATTGCTCAACAACTCGGTTTTCCATTCTGGCCTGGCAAAAGCCCTACCACAATCAAAGCTGGCATTTTGCTATTATCATCAGGAAATCTTTCCTGTGGAGCAGGAGCCACCTTACTGCCCTCCTCATCTGCTCCTGCAACTGCCAAAACATAGCAGCCCCAATCCTTCACTGCTGGAAGGTGGGTGCAGCTCCAGAGATTCAGTGGAGAATGTAACCTAAGGGAGAGTTTTTCATGGCCCTATCACTGCTTCTGAAAATCTGTCCAATTTGTACCCAAGGGACGGGTTAGGAGTAAACCATGGCTTTGAAGAAGCCACTCTTCTTACTAAACAGAAAGGGTTTGTTTGGTTTTTTTAAGGGACATTACTGGTTTAACTGTGCTTCTCAAAGTCCCCTGCAAGACTCCCTGTGTGGACTGCATCGAACAACCAGCATCTGAGTGTCTTACATACTTGAGGGAGGGACTTGCCTGAAAACATTTGGTCCTAAATCAGGGAACAGCCACTGCCAGCACAGGAATGCAGAGTGATCTGAGAGTGTAAGCAACTTAACCTGGGTCCCATACACTAGGCACTCAACACACTTCACCTGTTTTGTTCCTACTTATCCCAGCACCCAGGCTAACCTTGAGGGCTAAAAAGAGATATTCCAAGTATGAAGTGGTGCAGGGGGTCAAAATACTCTTGTATTTGTAGCAGTGTTGCTAGGACATCTGTAAACTACTAAGAGGGGAAAAATAACCAATTTATTTTTGTGATGTCTGTTTCCTTTTAGCAGCTTTCCCAGTCAGCACACTGCTTTTTCTCATCTACCAGAAGGACTCTACTTAGTTTCCACCCTACCAGAGGTATGCTTAAGTTTTATTTAAAAGACACAAAGGAGGATTGTCTTTGAGTACTCAGCCTCAAGAAACCTCTACTCCCTCCCCATAGGGAATTGTTTTGACACTTGACAAAATGCTTCATTTCTCTACACTTCTGAAAACAGCGTTACTGTTCTGTTATCCCGTGTGACTAGCAATGCCTCAGCTAAAGATATATACTGTTTCCTTTCTGCTGCACATTGTCTTGCCCATTTATCCCGCAGTTTCTGCAGGACTGGGGCTTTTCCCCCACTGTGGGTTTATACAGCATCTGATACAATGGGGCTCTGGAACAGCTCAAACCCTCTGGATACTAGAATACTAATATTACGTCAATTATTACCACTGAGAGGCTAAAACTACTGGGGAAAAAGTAATCAGTGAAAGCTTAAAAATAAAATCCTGCATTCCTTGCACTGACAAAACAAGTTCTTCCTGCTATCAAGATGTCAGGATTCAGCCATAAATAAGGTATTATTTTAACAGCCAAGCCAGTAATGCCTTTTCAGTAACAAAATTAGAGGTAGAGCCCAGCCCCACAACACATCCATGAGTGTAAAGGAGTCTCAAACCCCCCCCGTCTGACAAATCCAGGTTTTCCAGTGTTCAAACCTGAGGACTCCATAAGACAGCAACTGCAAAGGAGAGAGCTTAATTTATCAAACATTAAGATTCAAAACTGTTCAGAGCTAGACTATCACTGATTTAACTCCACTCTACAAGATGATATAGCCTACAATTTAATTGGCCAATTACTTATCCCTGATGAGAAATTGGTGAGAATGCTGTGCCTCATACATGAAGCAGTGGTTGTGGTAAAGGATAAAATGTGCCAGCCTGACTTGGAGTGCTTTATCAATCATTTAGCAAAGTTGACAGATTTAATGGGTTTGGAATAATGAATGTATTGGCATTTAGTTATTTGTCACAAATTAATAGAAAGCCCTATTAAAGTTATGTAAATTCTTTGTCCAGCATAAACAAATGATGATCCATATTCATGTGTGCTCCAGGAAGAATAAATCACATACATTAACTCGTTAGTTGGGTTTTTTTCTTAGCTCATACTTCACACACAGGGTGTGGAAGTTTATTTTTGCAGAAGACCAGTTACAGCTCTCATGCTCTTCCCAGTGTGCCGAGGGAAATCTGATCTCCCTTGGGCTTCAAAGTCCAGGCGCGGACAGGATGCTTCCATTTGCAGCACACAATGAGCTCTTGGTCCATCACCATGCTGTGTACTTGGCACTTGCAGGCAAGTTTGCTCATGTCCAAATGGAAAGCCCCAAGAATGACAGGTGAACAGAGAACACATTTTGCACAGAAAAGCTCATTTCAGCTTTGATGCCATTTTCAGTCAGTCCCAGATCCACCAGATGCAGTTCAGACAGAGGCTATTGCACAGGTACTTTCAATATGCTGAAAGGTGTCATCCAGGACCACCGCACAGGATGAGGCTAGATGAAGGTCACATTTGTCTGAGCACAGTGAGAAAAGCAGATGACATGAACCCCAGAGGGAACACAAGAGCATACCTGGCCACACATGAGCAGTTGTATGTTTTAACATACCCTTTGGGGCAATATGTTCAGCCAATACCTTTTGCCTCAACAAATATCAGCATGTATCACTTGCTCCATCCACTCCAAACCCTTTTGTTCACATTTCTGTGCCCATTCAGTTAATCTTCTTGACAGACACAGGGACATTTCCATCTTTTATATTTCACACTACAATGGCTGAGGAACATTTCAGCCCGTTAAGAGTCTGTTGCTCCCACAGCTGCAGGGTTAGCAACTACTGCATGCAAAACAACATGAGGCCTCCCTGCTCTTCATGCTGTAGAAAGCAAGCAGGGGACAGTAGATTGCTGATGCCTGGGGAATGCCAAGCTAGCACAAGATTTATGTTAACCTTTGTTCCTTCCTTTTTCCACTGCCTTCTGACTGTGACCAGTTATCTCATTTGTGGTGCCTGAATAGGAAAGCATTATCCTCCCTAAATCCATAGGGCAGGACATGCAAGCACAAGCAGCTTTGCTGTAGTGGTTAGAGAAATGCTAGGACAAAGGTTGGACTTGATGACCCTGGAGGTCCTTTCCAATCATAATGATTCTATGATCACAAAAGTGATGAAATACACCACACTTCAGAACCAAGTGCTCAGTTACACTGGTTCCTGGGAAAGTGAGCAGGGAGAACTGTGGCTGTGACTTACTTATTTCTTAGGTGGCATAACTGCACATCTTCATTAAAAGACAGAATTAGTGCCTTAAATATTTTGGGGATCCAGAACTTGAACTTTGCATCAGTGCTTAGCTCCATCCTACACAGCATGATATTTAGGATCCTGAACCAAAGAGATGATAGCATTGAAAAGGATTGAGATATTCCAAAGAAAACTACTAATGAACGAAAGCTTTGTGAAGGAGGAGCCAAAGAGAGACATAAGGTCCTCTAGACATGCAAAAGATACCAAAAAGATGTCTAAAGATGAGGCTTTTAGCCAGGCACCTTTGGCTTGCTCAGTGCATGGAGAGGAAATGCCTGAAAGCTTACCAGGCAGTAGCTTAAAGTGATCCTCATGTTACTACAGCATCTCCCAGCAGATGCTCTTCACTATGCAAGGGAAGCCCTTGGAGCGATGGTGTTGAAGGTCCCTTAACTTTGCTGAGGTGAATTGCTGCTGTAACTCCACTGCACTAGCATCTAGAAAAGAGCATAGACACCCAGGGGTTCAAATGAACCTTGGCTGGGGCTGTTCTTCAAATGGGAGTCCCACTAAAGCCCATTGTGTTCAACAGAGGATCTCCATGGGCCTTGGAGAAGACTCTTAATCACAAAACACTTTTTGAAACACAAAATAAATGACAAGCGTTATGCTTATGGGGATTTCCACATTATCAAACTATTAAGGTGAAGTGGTGCCTAGGGAGGAGGCATTAGAAAAATCACAGTGACAGTGCTTAAAAAAAAGTCTGCCGCTGCTGTGCAGGGCACAGATCTTACTACATTAGATAGGATTTCTGCATATAAATGAAAGCAGAAAGAAACCATTGAGAGGAATCAACGAGCTGAATCGAAGGTTTTTTCCTTAATCATGTTCTAATGTAGTGTTTTCTGGAAGTTATTCTTGTCTCTTTCTTTGTCATTCTCAAGTGCCTGAAATTCTCTTTGATGGCAGACAGCTGCATCCTACTCCCATTGATAAGCCCTGGAAAGACACATCTGACAACCCAGCTCTGGGAAGATGCATCTGTAACCGCTCCTTTCAGCATAAAAAGAATGAGTGCAGCAAGGTTACCAGCTCTTGCTCAGCTGCTGCTTTCTGACATTTGGATGGCTGCTTGCAAGGCGATTTCGCCACAGGCACAGCAGTCTTGTCAGGTCTCATAGCCAAAGCAGGACTGGAATCAGTCAGCATTCAGATGGAAAGCAGAGTTTTGCAGGAGATGATGTCAGGATTCAATAGATGGCAGTCTGACCTCAGAATCGCGTATCCTGCAGTGAAAGGGCTGGATTTTTCAGAGGAGGTGCAAAAAAAAAATCAGGTACCAGGTTGAAAACAGCGCTAAGGTACTTTTGGAAGAATCATGACCAACTGGTAATTTTTCCACTGAGAAATGACATTCTTCCAGCCTGCAGGCTTCCTCTCAGTTTCCAAGGGATGCTCTCACAAAACCACAGCATGCACTACAAACTCTTCCATCTCTTACACCAGAGATTGTTCAGCTTAGTGAAGTGTGATTTAGTACTGGTGCTGAGACTGGAATTTCACTGCACAATCCATTGAATACGGTGTCCAAGGGGCAGATGTCACAAGACTGACACTGAACTATGGATTTTAACTTTTAGTGTTGAATAGCTCTCACATCACTCAGCTAAGAGATGATTAAGCTGTGACTGTGTAATCAGATGGGAGAGGAGAATTTCACTTATGTCCCTGTAAGATTTAACCTGTTCTTGTGCCTGTGGAAGTGCACAATCCTGACCAGGTGGAAGACAGCTTTGCCTTCTGCTACACCGTTACACAGAGGTGTAATCCTCCACACCATTCTTCATGCACCAACTATCCTGCCTTGCTTGCAGAAAACAAAGTAACTTTTAAATAGTAAAAGAAAAAAGTAAACAAACCCTTGAACAACCAATTGAAACAATTTGATAAGGGATAAAAAAGCATATTTAAGAAGAGCCCTACCAGGGAAAGCAAATTACTGTTTTGACCCTCTGAAGAATTTCATCACAGGTTTGATTCACTGTACCAAGCAATCAACTAGGCTTTGGTACATGGTGCAGAGAGATCTGTACTCAATGAAGAAATGGCCTCATGAAGGGATTTATTGAAGCTGACTCCCACTCTTATGTTAGCCATTTGTGACAGTCTCAGTGTGGCAGTGACAGAACTCAGAAACCCTGGAAAGATAGCCCTGTTTAGTCTGGGGAAGAGGAGGCTGAGAGGAGACCTTGTTGCTCTCTACAACTACCTGAAAGGAGGCTGTAGCAAGAGCAGGGCTGGTCTCTTCTCACTGGTGATAGGACAAGGGGAAATGGCCCCAGGTTGCACCAGGGCAAGTTCAGGTTGGATAACAGGAAAAACTTCTATCCAGAAAGGGTTGGTTAGCACTGGAACAGGCTCCCCAGGGAAGTGGTTGAGTCACTGTCCCTAGACGTGTTTAAAAATCATTTGGATGAGGTGCTTGGGAACATGGTTTAGTGGTGGGTTGTTAGAGTTAGGGCAGTAGGGTTACGTTGAGATTAGACTTTGTCTTGAAAGTCTTTTCCAGCCTAAGCAATTCTGTGATACATCAAGTGCTAACAAATATTACCAAATTGTGCTGGTTAAATGAACAGCATATGACTGGCATCAGGAAATAGTAGTACAGAAAAGAGCATTCTTGGGTGGCAACACAAATCCCATCAGCATATTATTACATCAGGACACAGCGTCCCAGTCACTCAGAGTATGCTCCAGTGGGCACTAGGAGCTTCTGAGTCCCTGCCTCCTCTCTGGCAATGATGCTGTGCTGCTTTTGATAAGCTACTTTCTCCTTGCTGCAGTTTAACTAGCTGTAAATGAAGGGAATATTACCTACCTCACTAATGGGAGGGTTAGCATCCTTAGCTATATAATAGACCTTAAGTGTTGACATCAAAAACCCTTCAACTGAAAAAAAATGACAGATCAAGGAGTTTCAGCATTTGTATTGATTCATCTCTTACAAAGACAGAAATTTAACCCATTAGAGGGAGGTGAAAACCAGACTTC
This sequence comes from Todiramphus chloris collaris, assembly GCA_025345505.1. Taxonomy (NCBI): domain Eukaryota; kingdom Metazoa; phylum Chordata; class Aves; order Coraciiformes; family Alcedinidae; genus Todiramphus; species Todiramphus chloris. The sequence goes on along the minus strand of JANVCC010000019.1, from coordinate 29,066,088 downwards.
AGTCATTACTTTTCAGTGCTGGCATGGATTACAAGGGGCAGGTGCTGCCAATAATATCAATGCAGCTTTGAGACCTGAAATTTCTATGACTATACATAGGATCAAGTAGGATGCCCATTCATAACAGGAACAAGAAGTCCCCTACCTAGGCTTTCTCCCAAAACAGGAAGCCTGCATTCTGTGCCATTTGTCAGCTGTGAATGAAACTGCTGTTCACTCCTGCATTTGGCTAGCAACAAGGATTCAGTGATAGTCCCATTCTGCTTCTATTAGAAGACAGCCTTGGTGACCTAGCTGCCTCATAATAAAAATCTTGACAGTACAAAGAAACTGCTTCTCATCCATTTCACATAATGCAGCACAAGTGAAAGCCCTGGAAATGTTTTATTCCTCCATATTGCTTGTCACAGTGCAGCTTTTCAGCAGCACTTCATTTGTCCTCTACCCTTCTAGAAAGTAGCTTTATCATCAGTCAGCCCTGGAAAGCCAGGACCTTGTTGTTATTAAAATGTGAGAACACATTTTTAACTACTTAGTGCCTGCAAACAGAGCTGCAGTGAGTGGCAGCCACCTCTGGGCAAGTGCCCTGCACTGCAGGGCTCACCAGGGACCTGGACCACACAGCAACCCCTGCACATGGGCACAGGTCTCAGGAAGGAAACTCCTCACACCTAGATACACAACCTTTCTGTATGGTTGTAACAAGTGTTGTACGTTTGCAGGCATATTCCATCATCTAAGACTTGCAACATAAACCAATTCCTAGTTCTGGCAAAAGTCATGGGTGAGTTTGCTTGCAAAAGGCACACAAGATTTCCAGTGAAAAGAGTTTTGAAAGAATCTTGATGAGTTTCCATGCCCAGAAAAGTCAACAGCCTATCTTGAAGGAGCAATATCATTTATTTCTGCATACTTAGTCTTATTTCTAAGAGAAATTAGGAATTACTTCTGAAAGCAGTACTGTCCAGTACATTTCCTTGCCCCAGTAGAGATTTTGTTGGGTTCATTCCAAATTCTAAATATTTTTTTCAAGCTAACTACTATATCTAGATCAGTGTCCTGGTTTGAGTGAGAATATAACTAGCTCTGTTCAATGATTTTACCTTCTAGCTCAGTTCTTTTAAATGCACTGTCTGAAGTCAGCAGCCTGTTCTCACAGGCAGTGTCTGCTTCTAGCAGAGATAACAGCCTGTGTTTAGAGTTAGTGCCAAGGATTGGTGTGCAGACCAAGGCCACTGCTGGATCTTGTACCACACTGGGTGTGTGCATGCACGCAGAGAGCAAAAGGTCACACCAGTGGGGAGAAGCAGACAGGTGACCCCAAACGGACCAGTGAGGGATTCCATCCCATATACATCATATTTGGCATAGAGCTGAGGAATCCAACGGGTCTTTGGGTTCCTCTCCCCTCTTGGGCTTTTGCCAGCTTTGCTTGGCTCAGGTCTTCTTTTGGTTCCTTCCTCAGAGCACCTAAGGAGGCCTCTGTCCATTCTGCCTTCAATCCTGGTCTGTGTGTTTCTGAACCCAGCTCCTGAACACAGCTCCCGTCCGCTGCGGGGCCCAGTCTGGGACTGCCCCAGTGCCTGCTCCACAGCCTCAGTGGTGATGGTGATGGAATTACCATCAGAGGCTTGGGTTCCGTACTGGGTTTGTATATAGTTGTATATATTCCATTTTTATTATTATTAATCTTCATTCAAGCTGTTCTAGTTTCCTTTTCTAATCACCAAGTCTCTCTCCCTTATTCCCTTTCCCTTCAGGGAGGGAGGGGGGTTAACAGAGAGCATCTGTTATAGATCTGAGGAGCTGCCCTGACCTTAAACCATGACACTCAGTCCAACCTGATGTACTCTCGATCCTGTTCTTGCCCTTCTGATTTAAATCTATAGCTATTTACCAAACTGTTTTCATAGTCCTAATATGAAGTGGCATCATACAGCATGATGTTCACTGTGATCATCACACAGGATGACAATCACAGGAGATGCTCACATTGGTATAACATTACGGACAATCCCTCTGCAGTTTACATATGCTGCAAAAGCCTATCTTACAAGCTGGTGAAAAGGATTTATAAGCAGATTAAAGGATAAGTCTGCCAACTGTGCTAAAATACATGGTCAATACACTGTTAACCATAAATCCATAACTGTTTTGCTGATAAAACATTGCATAAGCTCCAATTCATTCAGATTGCTGTTTCAGATTTCTCACAACATGATGAGCAAAACAAAAAAATCTGCTGTTTCCAGAAGAGCAGCACTGGCTTGCAGGAGTGTCTGTAATTGATTTTCAAATTCCTCTGCTGAGTTTTCAAGTGATTAAAGGAAACCACCATGGAACTTCCCCTTTACACTTCTTTCAGAAGATCTACTTCTGGAAAGCATCTTGACTTACAGCATAGGTCTTGCCATTTGAGATTAATTCTTCCTCTTGCATAGAACCAGATACTCATGAAATGCTAACCGATTACCAGCTGAACCTCCATCCCAAGAGCCAAATGACCATGGAGTGCTACTTTGCTCAGAGAGGCTGCAGAATCTCTGCCTATGGAGGCTTCCAAGATCTAGCATGGCAAAGCCACTGTTAACCTGTTAGTTAGCAGTAGCCCCCTGTGAGTTGAAGGCTAGAGATGGTTACCTCCAGAGACTCCTTCCAACTACAACACAATTCTAAGACTTTGTACTTGGTTGGTGATGAAAGTGTAGAAGGCACTTCTCCTGGAATAGCTGTTTCTAGAGTACTCCTCTCTCAGGGGAGAGTCTTTAAAAACAGTTTGAAGTGGAAGAATTTATTTTATGAGAGTGTTTGGAATCCTCTGGCATCTACCACCATCAAAAGGAAACCATCTTGTGACATTAGAACACTGTATGCAAGAAGAGATGTTGCAGACACTTTCCCCATGTTGACCAGGGCTAAGGGAAAGGTCTCAGCAAGACAAGACATAACCACATGGATGACTAAGAGATCTGCAGTAATTGCAAAGTCCCCTCTCTCATCACAAGCTCTTTCTCTAGCAGAAGACAGCCAAATGAAGACATAGGATAACTTGCCAAAATCCTTCAGGTTCTCAGAGTTCTTCCTATTTGCAGGTAGAGTCCATAGGACCAGCCTCCCTCAACATTAATGTGCTTCTTTAAAAGGACAGGTAGAAAAGCCAGAGCTCAAGTATTCTTCAGACTCAAACATGAATATGAAATAAGCCAATCTAAAACCCCACCTTAGAATATTAATATCCATTTGCTAAAAAATTACAAATCTCTAATTGAAGCCAAGGTAACCAATACTGTGAATAATAGATTATTTTTAGGAGATAATACGTCTTATTAGCAGTTTCTAGACTAACCTTACAGTTTAGAACCAAACATTCACTTAATGAAACAGTATACAAATATTTATACATGTGACAACTTCAGTCTCTCAACAATAGTAAGCATTTAACATCTGAACATAAATTTATGCATGAAACTTTCCTCAAGTGCATAGAACATTTGAGAAAGCATCTGTACCAACCAGGCCTATCCATTAAAACTTGGTCTGTGTTAACTATGTTGCACATCATGTAAGCAAGAGTAACTAAAAAAAGACTTTACAAGCTTCACTTGTAAACAGTTTGAATTGAGTATGCAAATATTGTTGAAGTTATGCACAACATGAAGCATAAATCACACTAATAGCAGACAGACACTTTGATTTCTCCCTGGAGTACAATGTCCTCAAAGTCATTGCTAGAAGGTAACAGTTGTGCCAAGACAGTGTTTGATATCTAAATAATTGAATTTAAAGTCTTGTTACTTGGTGTCTGGCCATAAAAACAATGACTATTTGCTAAAGCAGTTCAAAACAGATCAGTTGTGTAGGAGGGCTCTCCAGAGTGATCTGTTTTTAATGTTCCACAAGTCAGGATCTAGTGGTTAAATGTTCTTCATCTGAAGAAAGAAGAAAGGCACTTTCTTTTCCAGTATGTACTTAAAGCCAATTCTTAAAAAGCTCTCAAGGTGTGTGGTTCATCTGGGGTTAGATTAGCTCCTTGTTAAAGATAATACCCACCCCTTCTACATACACAAACAGTCCTTGGCCATGGACCTGCTTGGAGGCATCACCATCCAATGCACTTATTCAGATGAGAATTTGCTTTCCTGGAGCCATAAGCATAACTGCCAGAAAACCTGCAGTGTTAGTCAGCTCCCAGATACTGCAGGATGGGTACATTCTGTCCCATCTTCTGTCCAAGGGCTGCAGTGACAAACACCTCTTTAAAGTTCGGGTTTATTTTAGAAGTTGTATTTGGTACAGTCAGATATAGTCAATTCTACTCATTGATTGTTGCTATATAGTCCTATAAGAACTGAGGCCTTTCCCAGCTTGCTGTTCGAGCTCTCCAGAGGCTTACATCTTAAGGTATTTCATTTAAAACTACGACACTTTGCTTACAACGGTTCTGACTGCACAATCTTGATTTTTATCCCATTATTTATGCAGAACTTCTGAGCTCATCCAGTCTTTCCCATTTATTATTATTCACCCCACACCTCACAGCAGAGATGAGCTCTGTTTTACTTTGGTGTCACTCCCACCTTTCAAACTCACAAACTTCTATAAGTGAGGCAGAGCACTGCCAGGGATCCCTTTAAAATATTTATTGTAAGAGCCACAAACAGGCTCCTAGGCATCAAAAAACCCAACCCCCTTAACAGTGCACAGAAATAGTAGGGCCAATTCTGGTGGCAGACAGACATATGCTCCTGTGTAAATGGCTATTTAACCTTAAAGTTGTCCTGTGTTTCAAGTACTAAAAAGGTTACAATTCTGCAACAAGCACCCCACCATTTCAAAATTTCTTTTAGCTTGTTCATAAATCATTAATAATGTCCAGGAGGAGGAAACCTACTGAAGAGAAGAGCAGAGCTCTGAAGTGCTACTTCTAAATGTTTCCTCAAGAGAACATGCTTTTCAATTACAGCCAGTGTTTTATACAATTTATTTTAATATATTGATTTTTTTCAGGCCACAGCTGTTGTCCTTTGGACTCCGTTCCAGCTGTCTTTTTTCTCTTGTAATCAATGCAACTAAAGCTACTGCAATACATACCTCTGCCACCTTAGCTCATACAAGCTGCTTGCCTTTTTCCTTTTTGGTAAAAGCATTTCATTTATAGCTTGGCTTCAAAGCTAAACCAAAATTTTTGCTCTGTTCACTTTTTATTTAATATAGAGGAGGTAGTTACAAGAGAGATCAAGCATGAATGGCAAAAGTAAGGCCAATTGGAAAGTCTGCATGTCTCAAGCATGTAATAAGCCTGTCACAAGGGCTAGGGATCTGGTACTAGTGCAGAGCATTTTTAGATATTTTCAACAGGCAGAAAACATCTCAGCTCCCCACATTTTCCACAGCCTAAAGGAGGAAGACATCTCCAGCTACACAAACCCAAAATTGGCTGAAGTCAACGCATAAGAGTTACATTTCATTTATGCTCCCCCACTCTGGAAAAGGACAACTGTCTATAAAGGGTGTTCACTATCTCTACAGGTTCTTGTTCCCTCCTCCTCTGACCCCCAAAACACAGCATTTAATTCAAAGCAGCTGAGCAAGCCCTCTGCAGCCAGAAGGCAGCTGTACAAGCACACACTGAAACAAAGCTGTCATGAACATCACTGCAGCAGGACTCCTGGACTTGAGTAAATTACTGTAATGAGTTCTGTATTGACACAAGATGCTCTCTGTCAGGAATAAAGCTGGGTTTTTGACTTTTAAAAACAGCTATTAACGTCAATCACGATTTGAAGTCCATCACACCAGGAGGGCCAAGGATGGATCTCAAAAATTGTAAGGATGACATGACAGTTGGTAACAGGGGGCCTTGGTTACTCATGCTGCAGCAGCAACAGCTACTCTGCTGCCATAATGTACAAGGAGAAACACAAGCAAGTCTTTAGGTCAATATTTTATACCAACATGAGACACATCACAATGAAGGGCTTTTTATTGTACAGAAAAATGTGAGCATCTAATCCCAGAACTTCCATGGAAGCCAGACCTGCATTTCAGATACCTGGGATGGAAAACCTGTCACACATGCTACTTAAAAAAAAAAGTTTCCCTATATAGTGAGAGATGTATATAATGCATCTCCAAACCAGTACTGTAAGGGAATAAACCTGTGCTAAAAGCCTGCCTACACAGCAACCAGTAAGAGCTGCATCTATTCAGAAATCCCTGCATCGGGGTAACATCAGCCCTGTTACCAAAATGTCCTAAAGCTTTACTCACAGCAAAGCTGAAGGTATGTCACAAAGTACCTGGTTTGTGTGCACATGGTTTTCCTTCACAATATTTTCCTGGGCTGGCAGTTGCCAGCTTCCTATACTGCTTTGCACCTTGCCTTGGAGGTCTCCTGCCCAATCACACCACAGTTGAAAACAGCCACTACATTCCAGTGGTTTTCTCCCTTTGGGCTCCCGTGCCCAAGGAGCAAGAAGCCAAGCAAACAACTCTGTCCTTACATATAGCCTTCATTTACTGCGTGGGTCTCATCTCTGTACTGAATGTCTCTATGATGGGCCCAGACTAACAAGTTTCCCATCTTTAGACATAAACCAACAGGTCATATGAAAAGGGTTGTCACAGGGATAACCAAGCAGTACACTGAACAATGTGGTCTTCAAGGCATAAACAGAACTTGCAAGTAGGTCATAGAAAAGAAAAAGTAACACATGCCTAAAATCACTCCAGCTGCATTACAGAAACAAGGAACAGGTTTCTGTCACAGGACAATAGTCTAAATTCACGTTTCACCACAGACTGATAGACATCTACAAAGAAAAAAGGGCAACAGCTCCTGTCAAGGGGACACACAGAACACAGGATTTTGTCCCTGAACTGGTGTCTACTGCTGAAACCACCAAAAAAGTGACCACAACCCAGCACCCCTTTCTTCACTGCTGCAAGACATTGCACTGCTCCTGAGAGCAGCCTGGCTGTCAGAACTGCAAGGGAAAACAGCAACATCACTGCATCAGTCTTTCACAAAAAGAACTCATCTTGTGATGCGCAAGTGGCTTTTCTACTCTCCCACCTCAGACACTGCCATCTTAAGACAATGACAAGATAATTCTCCATCCGGCTGTAGCCTCCTCACCATCCCCCCCTCATGCAACAACTATTGCTGCCATGAACATCCCACTAAGCGCGGACACCACGCAGCTCAATTCCCCCACAGAATGTTAATCTTCTCTCCTTCAGGCAGATGCACTTGTGAAGCAGGTCTACCACTAATCCCCAATAGTGACCACTCAATAGGGCATTTCAAGGACTCATGACAGATTTTCTGCAGTCTCTACAAATCTATTTTAGCTCTCAGTGAGGTTTTCTGCCTTGATCTTACAGATGGAGTATATGGAGCACAGCACAAAGTTATAATTCAAGACAGGCACTGCTCAGTTGCCTAAGCCTTCCAATTAGTGTCCATCATGTGCTCTTCTCATCCTCAAAGGCTGCACCCACAACACTGTAGCTGCTTAGGTGGTAAATAAACAATTCTGTCATCCGAGTATCCAGGATAATGCTCTCTAGTCATGGGTACCAGCAGATAAACAGATTCCTGGAATAAGGGACAGAACAGAGATCATTAAAGCAACAAAAGGTTGGTAAACAACTTTTTTTCCTCAGACAAAACAAGCAAGAACACTCATCATTATGTTTTCTACCTCTTTTTTACCTCCAGCTTTCCAAGTGAACCCACAGCAAGCTTGCACTAAAGCCGCAAGGGAGAACATGATGCCATTTATCAGCTGCATCACCAAAGAGGAAGGACAAGCAGTGGGGCAGGGCACACGGCTAATGCGACTGGGCAATCCCTTGTAACTGAGGGCCTCAGAACCCTCAAGATTATCAGTTCTACTTTGAAATCAAGGCCTATCACAACAGATGACCTCAATTAGGGTCTCTATGGCCTTTTTATTTTTAATGCTTGAAGAGCTGTAAAGACAAGGAAAGATTCAACTGAAATTTTCAGACACTGAGCAGCCCTGGGACTCTCTCATTCAAAATGCATTTGACAACTGTAGGTGTGCAGATGAATGGTCCAAGACCTGCCCTGGGGATTAACCAGACTGGGGTGCACACTTAACAGGACCAGAAACATGTAGAACCAGCAAACGTGTGCAGTGCAGTAAGGGCCAGGAACATCCCATTCAGAGCCATGCCAACTCCTGGCTGGCAATGTAAAGCAGATGCCCTGAAGGTTCATACCTCACAGTCTATACTTTGCTTGTAAAGGTTGAGGAATAGACCTTGTAAAACAGATCAAACTCCTACCATGAGTGTGCCTAGCATTTATAATTAATTTTTCCTAATCAAATCAGGTTCCCTACCAGAAAACATCCCACTAGCTTCCCATCTGAAGATGGAATGTGCCTTCAGCTGACATCCCTAAACAAACTCAGTCTTGCAGGATTTTTCCTCAAGAATCTACTAGCTAAGACATTCTGAAGAACTGGAGCATTTTTACTACAGAGCAATACATAGTCCAGCAGTTAGAGCAAGCTTTCCTCAGACAGCAATCCAATCCAAACAACTTGCTTGGGTTTTCATTTGAACCAAGATTTATATTTTTTTATTCCTGCCAGGATGCACAAAATACTTTTCCTCCATAGGAACACTATTCATGCAGTATTTTCAACTTTTCTAGAACTAGGATGTAAAAGGTGCCAAAAACCATCCAAAACCCTTAATCCTATTAACTGTTGCCAATCTGGCTCCTGTGAACCAAATCAAACTTCCTTCATGTAACAGTCTTTGTCTGACCATACTGGAAATGGTTATTTAACCCTAAGTTTAGTGTGAAAGAAAAAGGCAAAGGCCCAGATTTTTCAGGTTATTTGTCTTCAGTTCAGCACCAAAGCCAAGATCATTCCCAAACCTCACAAAACAGCCCCTATGGTTTAAGAGTGAGCTGGATTTGGTTTTTTGCTCTGTCAGCTTTTTGATTTGACATGTCCTTCCCATAAAGTTCTGTGCCACGTGCTCTTGTGTGAGGGGAAATGTTACAAATTCACCTCCTACCTCTAACCTTTTCTTTTTTAAACACCACCTAAAAAGGTGAAATGCCTGAATCAACTGTGAAAAGTTGCTTTGTGGAGTCAAAAAGGAGAGGAAACAAGCAGGTGGTGTTAACTTAATACAGTTGCTAGAAGGAAAAACCAACACATTTTATATGGGTAATAAGGGTCATCCATAAAAATCTATGATCATAAAACACCATCACAATATAAAAGTGACAGCCACACTGAGATCAGGCTGTTGGGTTTAAGTGCACCATGAAATGTCACATTTCCTAGTGTTGATGTCAGTTAACAGTGGCAGGGCCATGTTCAACGTGTGTCTACTGGGTTGCAGTGAAAACATTTGAGCTCAGCTTCATTATTTAAATTTCACAACCAAGTTGTTCAGAGCTGCAGGAGGATTTAAATTGTGGATCTGCACTATGACTCTTACAGTGGGATTTTCCATTTCTCCTTGGAATAACGCAATGTGAGGACAGAGCTGCATTAGTCAGCTTTCAGCTGCTCTTCAGATTCATCTTGCTGGATGCAGGATGAGTAAATACATGCAAAACAAATGAAAAAATGAAGCACATCTTACAGAAAGATGCAGGGGGAAGGAAAAAAGTCTATAGAAATATAATGCATAGCCCAGATAGCAAAAGGGACTTGAAAGGTCAGGATGTACAGCTGACACCCAAAAGAGGACAGTTGTAGGTACTGCAGTTTTCCTAACTCCTAGCTGTGCCAATCTGCTGACAGCTGCAATTAGATATTTGTTAGGAAACTTTCCATCAGGGTCATAAAAATCTCAAAATGGTATTGTGCAGTTACTAGTAAGCAAGCCAAGGACATGAAGTGTCATTCTCCATGGGTTCAAGATGATTCCAGTCTTACCCAATACTGCTCAAACCAGACATTCTCAGTGACAAAACTGAAAAGAGACCAGAGCTATTCCTTCACAGAAACTACTTCAGTATCAAAGCAAAAATTCAAGTAGGATGCACTTCTTGGACAGTTTTCAGGACTTTTGCTGTACCTCTATAAAGTATGAAAAAAATCTCATCTTAGCAATCATAAATTATATTATTAAGTTCAAAGAAAGCTAAAAGTGAAACCTCCTGTGCTTGGACAAAACAGGAGACTGAAATGACTCATCATATAGGAGCACCAATATAGAAAAGAAAGTCTGTTGTAAAGAGCTAAAATAACCCAATGTATGAACAATGGATAAAGAAACATGGTGTTATTTCAAAAACCCCAAAACATTAATTCCACCAGATTGCTTTACAAAGAAATCATTTCACCAGAAGCCTATTTTCTAAACAGTAATTTTCTTTCTCCTGTACCTTAGTAACCCCGGAAAAGCCCAACCCTCAACCCAAAGCCTTCCATAGCTAAGAAAAGCCTGTGCTGTAGCTCATTTGGAACTATGAGCCAGACTGGCCAGCTGGTCTCTGCCAGGCAGAGCCCAGAACAAGCAGCTTTTGCCTGCATTTCCCTCCCTGGAGGAAGTTAATTCATTCTTTCCCTTCTAACCAGCCACAAAGTCTGTTTTATCCCCACCCACCCCCCCAGTCAGTGAATTTGAGAGGAAAAAAGTATGGAATAGGACAAATAGTTTGTTGTGCTTAAGCACAGTGGAGCAAGAAGCATAGACTGCAGATCACCAGCTCCAGGTCAGCTGCATAATCCTGTGAACAGCCCTGAGCACACAGCATGTCTAACATACTCCAACCAACCATCACAGCCACTGAACATCTAAGCTCCAGCTGGTGCTCCTGTGACACTGAAGTTGTCAAGGGCCTCCCAAACAATGATACCAGGAGAATGGCAAAGAGAATGGCACTCGGGGGATGAGCCAGTGCTTTTAGAGACAATATTAGCTGCTCACCTGAGCATGTGGATTTCACAAGCCCCGTTATGTACAGAGGAATCTGAGAAATGGACCCAAATGATTCAGTTCACTTGAGTCCCAGAACACCACAAGATGCTTCCAGATCATTCTGCTTGGTAGAAGTACTCCCTGCTACCAGGGAATCTCTGCAAACTCCAGAAATACAATTAGTAGTATCATCAGATGCCCATTTGCTCTCCATCCCTATAGCATGGTAAACAGGGCCAGAATGAGACCTTGGAACATGAGTGAGGGCTCTCCTTCCTGGGATACAAATAATGTCATGGAAAACTATAGCCACAGCAGACTCTGGGACACCTCCCTCTGATATCCAGGCAATCAGGCTGTTACCTTTGCCAGAGACTAAATTGGTCCCTATGAAGCCTTGTGCCTGGAGTCATGAAGGTAATTTAAAGCTTTGTTTATCTTTCCTACAAACAGCTCTTGAGTGTACTACACAGTTCCAGTGCTTGGGCCCTGAGTTAAGAGCCTGAATAAATAGCATGCTCCATCTTGCACTTGTCCACCCAAGGAATGCAGGCAGTTCCTTCCTCTGCAGAGCATCAGCACCTGCTTTAGCAGCAAATGAGCATTCCCAAGGAATGTTAAAAGCCACCAGTTTATGTAATTCTGGACAAGAATAAAATATGAAAGTAGAATAATCTAAAATATTATGCCTAGATAATAGAAGAAAACTATTTGAAACCATGATTGTTATGGGATGTTAATAGGTTTTCAAACTCCTTAAAGAGGTTGCAAAGATCTCAGGGAAGCATTAACATCCTAGAATTGAGGAGCATTTTATCTTTCTCCCTAACAGGAGCTTACTGCCATCCAGACTGTCTATTCAAAGACAGGCAGTCAAGCATGTATGAAGGGGGTCTGCTTGACCACTGTGTTCTTACAGCATTATTTGTACAACCTCAACTCAGTACAATTATCTTAGCATGAGACTGGCATAACACAGCTTCTAATCAGCCTTATTATCCTAAATTCTCAATTGTTTCCTGGTAAGCTGCATTTATGTCTTAGCTGATTATCCACTTAAACTATCAAGTACCAATTATAAAATGCAGTAACATTAATGTCACAGATGCTTGGATTTGGAGAGAAGCAATCCCAGATCATTTTGGGGATAATAAAGTTGCACTACAGAAGCAGCAGACCTCAGTACAAAATGCCTGTCCGATTTAAAATAAATAATTCTGGTATACAAATGACTCATTCCTAAATAAGACCTTAATTAGTTAGAAATCAACCACAGTATAAGTTTACTTACAATGTTGCTGCAAACAGGCATTAGGATCACAGCCACATAATGCCATTGGAGAGTGCAATTCCTTGTGTAGTCAACAGGAAAGACTCTCAAGTATTGTTTTATGGCTGGTCCTAGTGGAAAAAACCTTCAGAGAAATCTGAAAAATTGAAGCAGCTCTGTGGAAGATGACTTGCAACTGTCCCTGTTGGCTTGGACAGATGAGCTCCTCAGGCTCCACCAAACTTCAGACATTCAAAAGCAAAACTGGTTCCAAACATTCAGTTCCTGATGGTTGGGTCAAAGTCAAAGCAAACCTCCATAGCAGCATTGGCAACATCAACGCATCTCACCGAGCATCCTCACTGCCTATGTCTGACCTTGCATTGTCACTTTGACATCAGCCTTCCAACCCTTGCCACACCTTTCACAGAAGGCCACCCTGTTGCACCCTGGGTGCTGGAGATCAGTGATATATCTGTTACATCATTCAAACGGTCACTGGCCGGGGTTTTGACAATTCAGGCACACTTGGGGAGTTTGAAGTGTGCAGATACCACCCCTTGCCACATGGTCTAATGGTATACGGCTCCATCCTGAACATCCAAGAAGAAACATGAATTAAAGTACTTGAGAGGTCTGTATGTCTTTTGATCTAGAAACCTGGGTCTTTTAGCAGTGTGGAGAAGCCAGAGGTTCATCCCCAGTAGCCAGCAGCTCACCATGGGCCACCCACCAGAGAGAACGTTCTGTCTGGGAAGACTGGCCTTTAGTCCACTTTGACCAACTTCACCTTAGGTCCCTAGGTGGCCTCCTTCCCCAGCACACTGCTTTGACAACATGCCTTATCCTTGAGAAATACTTCACCCTTCTATCTTCATGGCTCCTCAGCTCTCCCTCCATGCCACCTGTCACCTCCTGCCTGCCTTCCTGCTGACACATACCAATAGGATTCTCTCAATTGTGCAGCAAAAATCCATCAAGGGAACCATTTCCCTTCCCACTTTTTATCCATCTGAACAGTACTGTCACAAGGCAGTTGAAATTGAGGAAAGAGGAGAAAAACAAGAGAAAAAATATACAGAAGATACAGAGCAAGGGGAATGAACCCTTCAGTGCTGTGGAGGAACAAGTTGGTGTTACTTTTGGCAGACTGCTACAGCTTGAATAGTTTAAGGCAGTCATTAAATGGTTTAAAAATTGAGTGATTTGCAAATGGAATTGCTGAGCAGCAGAAGCAGGAAGTGTTCAGGGAAGAGCTGCTATAAGAATCTAAGATGTGGCATCCTGAAGCTGACCAGGCACCCACCTCCCCAGCATTTTGTCCGAGGAAGAACATGCCTGAAAAGTCTTATTTCTCCTCAGGATTTAATCCTTGGCTAATGAAAATTTTTCATCTTATAATGGCCGTGGCTGAATGCTGAGTAAATAGCTAGGGCCCTAGAAAGGAGAAAGAATTTGGGCTCTCATGACAAGGTAAAGAGTACAAAAGGAATTTTAAAGCCTCAAAAAGATCACCCTTCCTCTTCCTGCTTGCCTCTCTTCCCTCCAGAGCTCTTGTTATGCACCAAGATGAGTATCACCCCACATTTGCTGCCGTAAGTGTCAAAGACTTGAGGAATTGCTTAACTCCCAATAGGTTTCTTCCAGTCCCTTCCATGGTGGCAGTAATGCTGTGCTCTAACTGCACCAAGACAAGGTGCACACCTCTACCTACATATAACTCTTCATTCAAAGTTGCCACAGCATTTTACAAGTAACCTGCAGAAGCTTTTATTAAATCAGGTAACACATCCTGCTCATGGATGGGCACAGAGCAAAGGCACCTTGTGTCACAGAGTAAATCAGTTAAACTGAGGAAATGGGTCAATCTGTTGTGCAGCCAGGAGCTCTAACTCACCTCCTCCCCTTGCTTCATCTGCCAAGTCACAGGCTCATCCCTCATCTCCCCTCCATTCTTATTTCATGAGTGAAGTGCTTTGCTCAGCACAATTTCTTAGCAGTAAGAACAACTGGGAATGGATATCTAACACCTCTTGAAAACCAAGCATAAAGCATTTGCTTTTTTTTTTGCATTCCTAGAGATAATGACCTGTCCAGAACAGAGAAGACTGGGCAAGCAGCTTCAGTGCCACAGTGACAGGGATAAAGTTCAGCGGATGGATCTACTCATCAAGGAAGATAAACCCTGGCTTGTACACACCAGTATTCATTTACACTAGCTGGGTTAAGTGACAGCAGGAGCTACAGATGCTCCAGTTTTATGCTTCAATATGTTTTACTCTATAAAACAAAACAAGAGAGTACAAAAGCTTGGAGAAGGAGTTCACATGAAGCACTTTCACACTGGAAATTATTTCTGGAAGAGATTGAGTGTAATTTGGAAAACAGCAAGGAAACATAAAAGTTATCTTTTAAATACAATTAAAGGTTTAGTTGAGAGCTTAAGTTTGGTAAGCTGTGGAAGAGAAGGGAGGAAGGAAGCATTTTACCTGGATTAAGACTTCTATGACTAGACTGGACTGCCAGTTTGTTCGTAGATTAAGAGTTATAAAGAGGAAAGACTAATACCAGAGATCAGCCTCTCTCCAATTACAGGAGTTTAGTAATTATGGTTACAGAACACTGCCACTTCCCTAATGAGGGACTGAATCTGCAGCTTCTGGCCAACAACATCCTCACCACAGAACATTCACAGGAGGTTGGAATGCAAAGGCCCATGTTTACTTCTGAGCCCTAAAAACAATCCCTTACTAAACCACCCGAAGAGACTCTGCATAGCTCTAAAGGGGGTCAGCACTGAGAGCATCCATTGGAAGTCATGCTAAATTAAGGCAGAAGTCTTCTGATGTGCCTCTTTTCCCTCTATAAACTTTGTTGGTTTAAATAACCTGTAACCTACACTTACCCATTCAGCTGGCTGTGCTCTCCTGCAGGAAGTGACAGTCGCAGAGTTGCACAGTTACCATTCAAGCAGCAACACCCCCACCTTCTAAAACTCTTGTAAGTCAAGGGGGTCACACGCTTTCTCTTCAGTTTCACCATTAGGTTTTATAAACTGCTCCATTATTACATGAAATACATAAATTCATCTTGATCAACTCAGCAGGTGTCATTCTACATGGATGGAGTGCTTACTGCAACAAAGAATAAGTCTCTTACTGAAGCATGGGTACCTTAGCCTGTATCTTATCAGGAGAGAAAGAGGAAATTATGGGCAATTTGTCTTTCAAGTCACCAAAAAATGCAGTGGGCAAAATAATGGAAAATATGACACTAGGACCAATACTGCTTTGGCACAGCAATGAATCAAGTCACCTTTTTCATCATCTACTGTAGAATTATGTGATTTGAAAGGCAGTATAAATACATTGTAGTTAATTAATAAAAAACTTGAAACCACTGGTATTTCATTTACTAGATAAGAACAGGTAAGTTATTTTGAAATCAGATTCTGATACTCCTCTTCAGAGCAAATAGCGGCCAGACTCTGGGAGAACGTCTGAGAGGACATTGGCTTAAGTATGTTGCTGTGAAATTGCACAGTACTTATTCTTGATTCAGGACTAGAAAATTCTCTAGTTATTAAGGTAATTTATCTTATAACTCTGCAGTTAATTACACATTGAATTATATCTTCTCTGAATAAAGGAGAATAAAAATATTAATAGTTGAATTCTTCCCATTAAGACAAAGGAGAAGAGGGAAAAGCTAGGGGGGGACTAACTAGGACCTGCCATTCATCCCTGATGTTACTGAAGTGTTTATTAACTTTTTCTGATCTAAAGTAGACTGCAATGTATCAGCCTTTTAAATACATACAATTGATTCTAGAATCAAAGGATAATGTTCTTCATAAGACTAAAAATGTAATATAACTTTCATACTGCAAAATAAGACAAAACTGGCAAAATATAGTTTCCAAGTATGCTGAACAATACTGTGTAGTATAGAAAGTAACAAATAATCTGAGAGAAGAATTACAACTAAGAATACTGAACAAACCCCACAGCAATTAAAACTATGATCATTAATAGCACAGAGCCAAAGTCTCACATCGACATAAGTAAATAGCAGAGGACGTGTCTGAACCATGTTTATTCAGAGTTCTAAAACAAACAAAAACAGCTGCTTTCCCTTGATCAGTAACACCTTCAATAAGATCATTTTACATTAACTTCATCCACACTTCAGGGTACCACTGTACTGAGAAATCAGTATCATGTCCAAAGTCCTGCTTACTTCAGTGACACTTAGGAACACTGCAGGACCACGCTAATTAACCCTATTTTCTTGGTATCAAATTTTTATACTCCTGGGATCAGTCCTGTCCAAATCAGCTGTACAAATGCACTGAACACCGTTTCAACCACTAATAGGAAGATTACTGTTAACTTCAGTCAGTGATCCCCCGTGCTTTAAAGAACATATTTACGATGTAGTCTGCTTTCTGCAGTCAAGATATAGGCATAAATTACTGAAGACAACCTTGTACTAAGTAGGGACCAGATTATCTTCCAGCAGAAAACACTGCATAAATTGGAGAAAGTGTCCCTAGAGGCTCCTTTGAGGTGGTATCTCCACATCTCTTATTAAATAAGTTACCATTCAAAATACAGAAGCAGAGAATGGAAATAAATTCAGCCACGGGACACATCCCAGAAAACAGTGGACATGTGTGCAAAGACCCTGTAGCTCTGTACCAGCTCTTGCTCCTACCCACACAGTGTGGCATCAGCTAATATTTCTGTGACTGAACAGCTATTTGTGGCCATGATGGTATTTTGGGTGATGTAGATGTTGCAACAGAACAGTGCGCAGCTGGCTAATAACAGGAACCAGGCAACCCCTCAAAATAAGCAGCTAAGCTTCCCTTAGCTGCTTTTCTCATCACCATATGTGCCATGAGGGACCCAAGGAGAGCCCACCTCCACAGCTTACTCACCATATTTAGAAAGCATCTGCAGCACCAGAATGCCAAGTGCTGGATTACTTCTGACCTTTACCTAGTTACATGATTACCCGTCTGTCAGCTGCAGACAGTAAGCTCCAGTGATGGGGAATCAGCTTAAACAGTCCTTTGGCCATCACCTTTCCCAAGTCTGCTGCATTTATAACATCACAACAAAGCCTGCCGGTATTAGACCTCACATGACAGTCCCAACTATTTGAGTGGAGCTGTGCAGGCTCTCAGCTTTTAACAGCTGTACAAAAATAAAGCATCAGGAAACAGGGACAGGAAAGAAACAAAAAATGGTGCCTGTGTTTTGGTTGATTTTCAAACAACTTGTCTTGCACATCAGTAAGGGCATTCTGTTAAAGAAGTGCCTGAACATTGTTGATTTTCATGCACTCCCGACTACATGGCAAGAAGTAGTTCAGTATGAGTCCTACCATACCTAACTTAAAAAGAGAGATGGTGCCAACCCCCTGTGGAAGAGATTTATGATTGCAATTACCTTTCAATTAAGTTGATTTAGGGCCAGGCTGTTTCTCTGCAACAAAGGTAGAAAGAAGGCAGGTTAAAGCAGACACAGGCAAAGGTCCTAAGGGAGGAAATGCTGTCCAGTGATGAACTTACTCTTGAGGAGCTGAAGCTCTCAAGTCCTGCTTTTGGTATTCCTGTTGTCACAGTGTTAAGACCTTAGGACAAGGATCTATGACACATGATGAGCTTCCACAATTTTACCCAACACCATCCTTCCAGTTCTATATTGTAATTAGTGCAGCTCTTTAACTCCCCACAGAGCACTGCCTAGCACAAGCCAGACGCTGCCTCAGAAGGGTATGTGGAAGTTTAATTAATGTACACAAGGTACTCTGAAAGCCTGAGAACCATTTGCAGTCTCGCTGCAAGGTAGTATGCCACAGGTATTTGGAGAAAACTAGCAAACAATCCCCTTGTTACAACAGATCCCAGTATATGCTATAACCCACTAACACATTCTGTATCAGACAGTGAAAACGAGGCCGATTGAGTACAACATGAGGTTAAACTGAAGAAAGCATTGAAAAAATATCTGTGGAAAAAATTCACAGCTACTCTTCCTGTAACATTTCAGTGAGTTTTCTCCGCACATAAAAACTTTTTAGTTAGTCTTTGGATATACCCTATGGATAGTTATCTCGGTCAGACTGCGGGACAGCAGGTTAACAGAGAGCTTATGCTGCTTGTGCAGTGTGAAAATGATCTTCCCACCCCCCCGTTACCTCCCCCAAGCTCCTGCCTCAGAGCCAGGCCACAACAGCTGCCCTATCAGACTGAGCGCTGCCTGGATTTGTACCATTAGCTCCCAATGCCTAAAGGCACCTTTTCTTTTAAGAAAAGGTCACTGCAGGCATCCATGTATCCAAACCTAATTCTCTGGGAGCCCTGCTGGTACAGTGGCCCCTACAGTTCTTGAAAAATAAAACACGTTTGGGGAAGTAGCCAGTTATTTATTCCTAATCTTAGAATACCAAAGGGGTAGAGGTTTAGATCTAACATTTTGTACACTTCATATAGAATTATTTTTCATCTACAAATATTAATGGACTTCCCAGATGTTATCTCTGTAGCAACAGCACCCCTTCAGTAGGAAATAACTGTTACAGACAGATATCTTGTCACATTTGATATTGATGCAGATAGGTCCCAGTGGCAGCCTTCAAGGCAGCTGCCTGGGCCTTCCAATAATTACACTGGCAACAGTCTGGGTTTAGGTGTTTCAAAGATCCCAAAAGCTTGCTAAATGTGTTAATTTACTAGCTTGTTAGACAGCAAACTTGACAGAAGCAGCAGAACCATTCTCCTCACCTGCATTCACTTATTCGCTGTAGAATTTCAAGACTTCAAACAACAGATCTTTATGCAAAGAAATTTCTCTTGGGGAACTACACTTATGTAAAACATTTTTCTGCATTCCTCTTTTCTCCACTGGAACAGATACACACCTTAGATGAGAAAGCACCTCTGATATATCAAGTAGTTACAAATTTGTGGGTTTTTTGGATAAAGACCTGCAGAAATTAGGTAGAATGGCTTCCTTTATATCCAGACACTTACTGATCAGGGAAGATATGGTTCGTGCTTGAGAGACAACATTCTAGGGCTATTTTTAAGGAACATGTTCCTAACAGGTTTCATCACATCACTTTCCTACACCTTTTCTCCTTGGGCAGGAGAAAAATGACAATGCTTCTTTCCCAGGAGCTGCTTTTGTGAAGAGAGAAAGAAAGGCTATGTCATTAGGTCTGCTGTGCCACATGTACAGCACATGCCTCAAGTCATTCTATTTTGGTTTTTTATTACTGAGGTTACTTTCAGTGGTGCCACACAAGAAAAGTCCAGCATTAGGATTTCTCAGCCTATTGCTGGAGGAGCTATTGAAAATTACCACCTCCACTTCTTGCCAAAATCTGAGTTCCAAGCTTTCTTCATTCCCCCAAGCCTGGAAGCCAAGGGTCCTGCAACTGGAATCATGAGACAGCTACATTAAATTAGAAAAGATGCTGGGTGGAACAAGACTGGAAACACTTAAGTGACACCATCACAAAGTCACTGGGAAGTTATGCACAGGCATGTGAAGAGCACTCTTCAGATATACATGGATAATTGAAGCTGCACCAGACAGTCATGATGTAACACATGTCTAGTAAGTTTAGCACAACAGGGATGCTGACAATTTCTTTGGAAATGAAGGGACACCATGAAAATCTATTTCATCTTAAATTAGATAAGACAATAAAACTAATTACCAACATGAAAATACATTTGGGGTTTTTTTTGACAAAGAAGCAGAATATTTCTACTTCTCTACAGAGCAAAAGTTCAAGGGATGACAGTCCCAGGAGAGAAACACAAAGATGATCCCACTTAGTGTAAAGCTGGATAAACACAGATAGATGACCTGTAAGCAGACAGATAAAATTAACCTAGAAAGGTGCACTAGATAAAAGGAAGAATTTCAACAGCATAAGAGGAAGGGTGGGAGATGTCAAATTCTCCAAAGGGGGGGGGGGGGGGGAGACAAACATTACAAAGTTTGAAAGATGAAGATGTAACCTACTTCTGAGAAACAGCAAACTGATGAAGGCTACATCAGAAAAAGGAAGCAATAATTGCAGATAAGTGTATCACAATAGGTAAAACATCCTTACATTCAAGAAGAGCTCCAAGAATAAAATTCTACATTCACTGTTTTTGGTGTACAGTTGCTTCTTACCATAAGGTAACGCAAAAGCAGTTGACAGACCAAATGAGAAAGACAATTAGTACAAGGTGATACTCTGAAGTCTTTCATGGCTTTGAAAGTCTCTTCTGGAAAATTATGTGGAAAAGAAAACACTCAGTATATAAGGCAGAGTAGCTGAACTCTGAAGTTTATTAATTTAATTAATCCTACCTCCAAAATTTGACTATGCTAAGTCAGCAGCAGATGCAGCCACATAAGCAAGACAACACTGCCCATGATTATGCTGGTCAAACTAGACCAAAGTTGTGTAAGTCCTCTGCATCTTTCTCCATCTAGATCCTCACAACTGCACATACATCCCCCACCCCCTTTCCAAAGTGGAACAAAGCTAGTGCTACTACTCATTTAACTGAAGGAAATATGGAAGGTGGATAAATTAGGTAATTTGGCTAAAGCCATACAAACCCCCCAATCAGACCTTGTGGGCAAGACTATGCTCAGGCCATCTCTCCCACTTTCTAACAAATCACCATACCTTCCGACAATTTATCATGTATATTATTTCCCATGCCTTTTAATACACATTTAGAAAGATGCCAACAATTTAAATCTTGATCCCACAGTGAAGTGCACAAAAACATGCTTTTACAGAACATGTAGAAGTTGCAATCTTCCCTTGCTTTGCAGGCACTATTTCAGCACTCAGCAAGCTCTCTGCAGTTATAAACAACTCCAGCTACATTCAAAAAAAAGGGTGCTGACTTGAACCTGTGAAACTTCACATGATGTGGTTTTGCCTTCCTACTCAGCAGCACTCCTGACTTCTTAGCACTGCTGCTGGCATGCTAAATGCCAGAAGAGACTTGTTTAAAAAAGAATTTTGTTCTGCATTTGCTTTTCCAAGGGCTTGTTTTTAAGTAGTATACAACTAAACCTAAGTAGTTAGCACATGCATGTAAAAGAAAATAAAAATAGAAACAAAAAAGGTATCAGAAACAGAGCTTTAAAAATTCACTTTCAGTAATCTAACCTGTAATGAACAGCACAGGTACAGAAAAACACTCAAGTCACACTGTACACATTTGTCCTGTTTTCTATACTGACTTAATTTCCAGTATGAGGATCTTTATTTACAGACATCTCTTTAGCACAACGAGGTGATGCTGTCTTAGCTGCAACCTCACCTATGCAGACAGTCTGAAACCTCAGTTTGGCCTTTTTCTTGTAAGCAGATGAACTCCAAAACTGAGTGTCTCCCGAATTTCTATAGTTTTCTGTACTCCACTTACTATTTTCAGTTCTCTTCCTGAACAGCAAGTAGTTGAAATGAAGCATGACCCTTTCACTCGCTTTGTATCTGACCTAGAAACCAGAGGAAGCACAACACATCCTGCAGAAGCTGGTACCTGCTTCTTTCTTTTTGCCAGTACTGATGGACCCTCAGATTAGTCTCATAGCAAGTTCACCTTTATATGAGATTTCCCAGTCCAATTTTACACAGTACACTATTTTTATACCAACTATCAAACAAGATGTTACACTCCCAAACTTCCTCTTTTTACTGATGAATTCCCTACCGTACCTGACTGCATTTACTTGCACTTAAGACTTTTTTTCATCCCCACTGTACATCCTAGTTTCCTACCACCCCAAAAGAAACATCCTTGCTTACTTTTAGGAGAGTAACCCAACCTGTCAGGGCCAGCTCATCAAGTGGAGTGAATTATGCATATGCAAAGGTATCAGCATAACAATGTTATCAAAACTACTATATTTTACATCTACTCATCAGGAAATAATTGCAGCATCTCAGATGTCACTTGATTAGATAACTAAGCACTTGTTGCTTCTTTGCCTTTTTATCAGCAGACTGTCTCCTTGCAGAAACAAAATAAAAACAAAGCAGTAACAATTCCCACATCAAAACTGGAAAAATGCATTCTTTCAGATGGAGAAGCCTCTGATCTGCCTCCATAACACTTTCCTTTTGATGGGTTTTCAATATAGTATTCTAACTAGTGTCCAATGTTAGCAGCAATAAATGGAGGCAAGCACCAACACACCTTAGTGCTGGTTGGCTGTTGTTACTCCGATAGCTTAACTTCTGCTTTGGGAGGGCTCACTTCTGAAGCTAACTCCTTTAGGATTTAGCTCCTGAAGGATCAATTACTTTATCATGCTCTGAAGTAGCAACAGGGGAAAAACCTTGGCTTGCTAGCTACTATATCCCCCTCTCACTGCAGGCAGCACTGGGAAACACTGAAAAGCAGAACTTAACCACTGGGAACAAGGATCAAAAAGGCTGAAATTAGAAAAGACCATTTGACTGCTTTCAATTTGAGGGGAAGTATTTTAAATTATGTCACACAGGGCAAGTGTCACTGCAGTGAGAACTTACTCTCCCAGCAAACGTCAGGACAAATTACACAGCAGGCAGGCAAGCTGTATGTCACCCGCACTTGGAAAGGCTTCCCCCCACTGCCAAGAAGCTGCTTCTATTTCTGACTTGATTGAAATCAAACTCATCATATTCAGAACAGCACAAGAGTACCACAGTGACATCATGGGCAATTGTTCATCTCCCTCCCTACTTGCAGCACTGAAATGCTTTGATTCTCTACCACCTTAAACCACAGCCACCCCAAGACTATAGAGCTGCACATGTAAATGTCTGCCTGCAGGTTCATACCATGCTGAGGAAAAACAACTCGCTGTCCCTTCTGCTCCTCAGCCTGCACCCATCTATACTATACTTTCTTGCCTGCACCCATCTATAC
>JANVCC010000019.1:28623548-29042934 GCA_025345505.1 Todiramphus chloris collaris | reverse complement strand
ACTATACTTTCTTGCCTCCACCCATCTATACTATACTTTCTTGCCTCTGATTATGTACTTTTTGCAGAAAGGTGCATCTGCAATTTATTCTGGACCCAGCAGAGTATCCAGTGCAACTGAGGCCCCATCATCACCTGGGATCCTCCAGCACTACTAGTGAAAATGAGTAATAGGAACATCAGATTCAGTGCACCAGAAGGAGAAAGTCAGGATTAAGTCATTAGCAAAGTTGATTTATTATATGTAACTATAAGGAAGTCTTTCACTGAACTCTGAACTCCTGGCAAAATGAACTGGCTTTGATTCAGCTATCCTGAAGTTTGAAAACAAATGTTTCAATTAAGTTACCAGTACTTCAATACAGAGGACAAACAACTATGTTCTGCAGAGAAAAAAACAAGAGCTACAGAACATTTGAGTTGAAGGAAATTTTTAATCAATTTTTAAATTTTCTAATACAAGGCTTCCCAGAAGTTTTCAAACTATGCTTCTTCAGGCTTTCACTTAAAACTTAGATTGCTAAAAACCAACAACTAAACTCACCTAGCTTCTGTTAATATCAGAATGCCTGTATTGGGTAGATCCCAGAAGGTACTCTGTTCCCTCACCAGCTAAAGCTTTGTTTGGCACTTGAATAATTTCTGGGCCAAGAAAGAGGATAAACACACCCAGAAGGCCATCAAAAATAATGCCCACAAATAAACAGCAATAGAGAAGTTCAAGGATTCAAGATCTGGCCATAATTTAAGCCCCTATTACCTCCCACTATTTGTTCTACCTTACAGCCACAGGCTGTCACCCTGACTAGAAGAGTCATGGCAGCAGACCATCTCGGATGCTGTGAAGCAGAGAGAACACCACTGGGAAAGAACAGTGTGGTCTGAAGAGTAGACCCAGTCCATACACAGAAGTAGCTGGGCTGCAAGCGCACATTTCCACACAACAGCACTGCAGGGACAAGAGCCTTTGGTAATTGAAAATAAAGCAACTCAGGGGCTTTAACAACATTTTTGGTTTAAGTGCCTATAAATCCAGTCAGCTAAGACACTGCAGACACTCTGACCCTGCACATTTTTCTTAGCCACCAGTAGCAGTTATTTTCAGAAAGGACTCCATTTATGTGCAGCTCTGTCTGTCACAGACGTCATGTTCTGAATGGCTGGACTCAAGCTATGTCTGTGTAAGCAGAATTTGCCTCCATGTATTCATTCTTTATCCCCAGAATGGCTGCTGCAAGAATGCAAATCCTATTTGGAAGGATTACTTGCCATGCAACAGCCAGAGGCCCTGTCCAAGGCTGGGCTCCCTCCCACACCAAGAAGCACAAACTCAGAAGCTCCAATTCAGAGGAGGACAAAGCAGGCAAAGTGGCAATACAACAGTATGCTCACTGGGCATGTGTGGAACCAAAGCTGTTATTCCCCTGGCCCCCATTATAGTAGGAATTTGCACTAAGGCCGGTGATTTCATAAAATGCAAGTGTAAAAATGTTCAAACAAGAAAGCACAGACCAGGCCAGCATTTAGCTGACAATAACTCATGGCAATACAGATTCCACTGGAGCATCTATGGGGACACCAGGGGTCACATCAGCATCTGAGAAGGGAAATAAAATTCTTGAGGTGTCTGGTATTTGGAGCAGATCTTAACAGGTTATGGTCCGAGTACACTTCTCCATGACAACAATTACAGAAAATTAATGGAATGTCCCAGGTACTCAACAGTTTGAGTCATTTTTCCCTTCTAACTTGTATTTGCTATTGCTTATCTTGGCATTTTCGAAATACTTCACACACTTCATCCCTGTTATTTCAGCGTACAGGGAAGCACCTCCTGTTTCTGTAGGATGCAGTGCCACAGTCTGCTGCATTGCCCACCCTAGGAAGAGGACATAGAAGAGTGTATCTCATGTTTGTGACAATGGCAGGCCAGTAACACTGGTAGCCAGGACAGAAGCAATGGCAGCACACCACCCCAGCACAGATAGTTCTCATTGTTCAACAGTGGCTGGTGAAAAAGGAGAAATGAACTGGCATCCCAGCTTCAGCTGAAAGTACTCTCTGGATTACAGTGGGCACCAGCTAACACCAGTTATAACTGCCCCTTCTGGCAACTGCACCATTGCCAAATTTGAGCTCTTGAGTTATGGGGCTGTCTTTGCTCTGTAGCAATCTTGTGTTGATTATAATCGTCAGAACATAAGTCCTACATGGCCATTCCCCAGTCATGCAGAACAGAGTCACCTCCGAAATGAAGCAAACTATTTTTTGAAGTAAAATGTCTCATGTCTTCCTCAAGTGTTTCTACCACTTGCAAATAAGTTTTTGAAAAAAATCTATGGTTTGTACCTTCCCTGAAAACAGCTCAGTAAAGACAGCATTCAGAAGAAATTACAATACCCAGGCATCAGGCAAAAAGATGCCTAGAAAATACATCAAGCTCTTAATCACCCTCAGCATAGAGAAATATGTAATTTTTTTTTTAATAGAAAAAAAACGAAGCACTCTGTAAACAAACCATATAACAATCCTTAAAGTGCAAGAACATCAAGACTGTACAAAGAAAAAGGTAGAAGTTACACCTCCAGTTGGAGACATTTTCTAGCACCCAGTTTGGAGACCTTTTCTCACGATTAAGTTCCTGCACTAAGCAGTACAGGTTTCAAGTCTACTTCAATCTACAACAAGTAATAAGCACATAAAAAAAGATGCCTTAGGTGACTTGGAAGGTCTCCTATTAGCACACACTAAAAATAGACAGCCTGTAGAGCTATCTGGCCAGACATTCCACATACTAAAACCTGGAATTTTACAGGCCCTGAGGGTCCACATTTGTCACTGCCTTTGGAAGCTGAGGCCCTCTCTGGTGTGAATGTAGCCCAGTTAGACATTCATTGTAGCCCCAGCTACCAGTAGAGAGCCACTAGACCGAACAAGCTTTGGAGAGCACTTCCATTGCCATCTCAGGCAGTGCCTGGATGGAAAGCTATGCTGCATGGGAAAAACAAACCAGCAGAAAACCCCTTTTGTATCTTACCTTGACATGGGAAAAGCAGGTGCCTTCAAACATATTTATATCCATACAGTCCATTGGGTCAGTTCTGCCTGGTAATAGCAGCACTTCCAGCTTCTTGTTTTCTTATTCTCACTCTGCCAGCTGTTGCAACCTGTAAATTTACAGAAGTGGGTGTGTTATTCTAAGCTGTTTATTCATCTCATTCTACAAGGTATTCATGGCTCTGTGCCATGCGGCTCCTATTGCTCTCCAGAGCTTTCAGTGTAATGGATCACAGACCACAATGTTTCTGGAGGTTATTGATTTGGGGGACATAAGTAGAGGATGCTGTAGTATTTCTTTGCAGACTTTCCAGATCCCATTCCATGTGCGTAGCACATATTTGAGAACATGCTCCCAACTTATGAAATTCAAACACTTCACAAAAAATGGCATAACTTACATCTCCAGACTGTCAACTTCTTCACCAATTTTTCTGTTAAAGGTCACTTCTTAGGAAAGTGCTAAGTTACATTTAAACACTAGTTCAGGAATAGTAATACTACAGATTTGAGAAACTGGAAGCTGACAGAGTGGCCAAGATTTATGTTCAGCAATTAAGGTAACAAAAACAACTGCTTCCTAAAACATGACTTTGAATACTGTTCAAATTTTTTTCAGGAGCAGAGAGAATTAGTGGGACAGTAGGACAATTCAGTTTTGGGGTAGGTAGAGCTATTTAGGGAGTCAGTGAGATTCCTCAAACATATGTCTAGCTGCAGGCTAAAGAGCCACTTCAAACCCACAACCTACATCACTTGACTTGGCAGGACAAGGCAGCAGGTTAGGAAAAGGGACATTTGGAACAGGCTTTGGCACATGCCTGGATGCAAGTGAAGAGAACTCTGACAGCACACCACTCCCACAACACTACTGAAGAACAGATTACAGCCCAATGGAAAAATTGTTTGTCATGTGCCAAATTCCTACAGAATAAGGACTCTGTGCATGTAATGATGTCAATTATGTGACTGCAGGGATAAATAGGAGGTAGCTTGCACTGAAGAACAAAGAGGAATGAGCCAACAGCAGCAAGATAGAGTGAAAAAGACACCTAAACATTTTTCTCATGGTTGATCACTAAGATTAATTATCCTCAAGATGCACAGGCTCTGCTCAAACCCTGATAGAAACAGAAATGAACAGATCCCCTTGAGTCTTCCACTATAAACAGTATGATACAATATTGTTTTGTAGTCAAAGGTTGGATGTATACTATTTCTAGCCCTTTGTATATAATACTGTTACTATTTCAGTGTTGGGCTATATGATCACAAAAATTGCAGGAACTACAGAAAGTGCAGGTTAACTAAAACTCCTGAAGTGCCTTCAAGTCTCTGGATACCTGATACACCTCTAACTATTTACTCAAACTAAAGCAAAGGGAGTTGTTTGAGAAATAACTTATCTTGACTAGTTCCTGTCCTGATGTCAGCCACACTGTTAATCTACATGTGTATAAAAATGCTGAGCAAAGGAGCATTAGCAATACATAAAGTAATTGCACTGCTTTCAGCTCTGCCTCTCCAAATCTTCACACATGAAAAACCGATCCTAGTTCTTCTGCATGTGCTGATGTACAGAGAGCTCTCTACCTGCACCTCTCTAAGCTGAAGAATAAGGTATAAGCCATGGCTTTAACAGCTTGACACAGATCACATGGACCACACCTCTGATGTCTTTGAATAGCAACACCACTGACAAAAAGTCCCTCTTTTTTGTCATGGGTGACTTACAATCTTCTGGAAGAAAAAATAACAGGCAAGGTACCCAAAGGGCAGACAGGTACTAATCCATTGATTTTAACTGACCTGTCTACAGTGGACATGAATCTGAACCAATGATAAGGACAAAGCCACAACTGTTTCATAATTTGAAAAAAAACTCCTAAAACACCTGCATTATTTCCACACATGAAGGAGCTCTATGCTCAAACAGACATGCATTGAATTTCTTTACTTGCAATCTGCTAGACTTAGAGCAAGAGTCAGTTGGGTTTTGTTGCTAGCAACTGAGGTCCCCTGCATGCCCACCAAGGGAGCTGGCTGAGTTAAACACTTGCTATGGGCAGCTGCCAGCTGTGAAGAAACACAATCTGTGCTGATTCAGCTCATCTGTTAAGGCAAAGCTCAGCCCTGGCAAGACCTCCAAGACAAGGCAGCACCAGAGCAGATGCTCCAGCACAAGCACTTAGGAATATTGCCTCCTGTTGCCAGGAGAGGAAAGATTGCCCAGTGTTTTCAAACTGTAAGGTACTCGGTGTCAATACATAAAATGTCTTTAATGTATTCACATTACTGCAGATATTTTAGCATTATATCAGCATATCAGATTTCTTAGTAGAAACAAAAGGCTGTGTCAATAATAAGCTTGAGTTATGTTATTCTGCATTAAGCTACAGTAACAGTCACAGAATTGCACCTCTACAACTGTCAAGCTCACAATTGCCTTCCCTCTTTAATCTCTCCAGTGGAAAGACTAAAGTTCAATTTATTCCATATCTGGCATTAATCTAGAGAACATAAGTTTACAAGGGTAAATTCCATCAGCCCTAACAGGATTAGAAGTATTTCTGCAGTTTTCAAATCCTCACAAGAAGCAACTACTTTTCTAAAGGCACAGATGGTGGTCACACAGCTGGTTAGTATGGCCCACCACAATCACAACAGCTGTTAAGACCTTTCCCATCATAACTCCAGTGCATTTGTATCAAAGATTACTTTAAGACTAGGATTTGAAATAAGCCTGCTACATAGACCAGAGGAGAAGAGGTCACTATGGACCAGCAGCATAGCAGGTGACAGCCAATTACTTGAAGGTCTAGGTCTAATTAACACAGTTTAAGTGAAGTCACTAGAATATTTTAGGGTCACTGTTACCTATTCCTACAATTTAGCAGGTTAAAAAAAAAATCACATTGCAAGTGTAAGAGTCAGAACCTGACAGATTTGAACAATAATACCTCCCTTTCAGAGGTACCACTATGAAGCAACAGGAGAAAACTTTTTTTCAAATTACCTTTTCAATTACATTCCTTATTCTGTTATTTTGCTTTCACCTCCAAAAAAAGCCAACCATAAAATGACAGTCTCATTCATCAGCAGCACATCCCCATTGACAGAATTCACCTCCTGAGGCAGTCAAAGGGTCATTTTTAAACATTAATTTGTCAATAGGATAAAGAGGGACTAATCCTACTTGCTTTCATTAGCAGCTTTTCCCCAGCAGCCTCTCCACAGAAAGGACTTCCTCCACAGACCCTGAATGCCTGAGTGCTTTCTGCACTTGAGAGAGGTGCATTTTCTGTTAAATGATGTATTTTGTAGTTCTGCTGCACAAACACAGCCATTTGTTCATGGCATAGCTCGGTTTCCTTCCCAATTTTTCCTGTACGTGTCAGTTCAATCCTTAATTACCCACCCATAGCTGTTTCACCTTCTGTTATAATCCCTCCAGTCAATCTACACTTTAATTTCCCTTACAGTCACCTGCCCCCCCCCCCCCAATAATTAAGAGAAATATATGAATATACCTCTCAAACTGCCTCAATAAAAGGTACTGCCTGTCACAGCTCTACCAACAACAGGCTTTTTCACCTGGCTCTGCTTGGAAGACCTGCTTAAAGAAGGATGCTGTCTTTCCTGCAGTGCTCTACACCAGGCAACCCACAGGCCCCCAGCTCATTACAGTACGGAGGAGACTCGTGCCTTCGGCTGTATATGATCAACATGCATCTTGGCAAACATATGCTTACTGGTCACGACGAGTGCCTTGTAGCTCCTGCCTCAAAGGAAAAACAAAATACCGTGCCTTCCGCAAGAGCTGTGATGCTTTTCACGCAGCAGTAGATATTAATGTCACCTTCCCTCGCAGCACCCACCCATTCCAAACGGGTGGAAATCCCCCGTACGCAACTGCCACTACGTGCCTGCCCCTGAAACTGCTTATTCACACGCAGCCGAGATGCAGGCGGGCAGTGACAACGCGATGCTTTTCAACTATCGGCACAGACCTTTAAGCAGCTGCCACTTCAGATCACATTTCATCGAAGAAGAAGAAAACCGATGAGCAAACGCATCGCGGCAGCGGAGCCCCATCCTCCCCCGCCCCGTCCCCACTGCGGTTGCTCCAGAGCCGCTGCTGCCGAACCCCCCGGGAGGAAGGCGCTGGTTGCCGCTCCCGCCGCTCACCTGCTCGGCGGGTCCCCCGGCGCTGCGGAGCTCGCTGGTGCTGCCGGGCGGGTACCGCCGAGCACGGGGGCTGCCCGGCGGCGGGCACAGGCGGGGCTCCCGCCGGCCCGGCCTCCCCGGGAGGGGGCCCCGGCGGCTGCGGCAGCGCGGGAGGCGGCCCCGCCGCGGGGGCGCGGGCGGCTGGCGGGAGGAGGAGCTGCGTCTGCGGCGAGGTGCGGAGGGCTGCGTTAAATAGCGGTAATTGGGCCGAATGGGGAGGTCCGGCGCCGAGGGGGCCGGGCTGGGGCGGTGGAACGCACAGCTGAAGCCGGTGATGGGAACGTGGCGGTCCAAGCAGGTTACAGGTGGCCGGGGCAGCCGCCTGCTGCTCCAGGGTTGTTAGCGGGGTGGCCGAGGTTCTGGTGCTGCTTCACTGCTCTCGTTCGCCCCGCGGTAACTCTTGGTAGCTGTGAATCCGGCTGGGCCAGACCGCAGAGGGAACCGGCCACCACGAGACACGAGGTACCCTGGGAGGCAAGGGAACGTTTCTGGGGACGTTGGTGTGGCTACCCCAGGAAAAACAGAATCTCAGAATCAAAGAATGGTTTTGGTTGGAAAATACCTTCAAGCTCACAGAGTCCAACCATTTCCCCAACACTGCCAGGGCACCACTAAACCATGTCTCTCAGCAACACATCTCCATGGCTTTGAAACCCCTCTCCATCCATGTCTTCCACCACTGCCCTGCACAACCTGGGCCAGGCCTTGAGAACCCTTGCAGGGAAGAAATTTTTCCTCATTTCCAGCCTAAACCTCCCCTGGCACAAGCTGAAGCTATAAAGTTTTCCCGGCTGCCTGGTTGCTCAGCTTTTCATTCTAGAGGCTTTGCAATCATTGTAGTCTTCCTTCCAATTAAAGAGTTGCTGCTGGTATGGTATTCCCAACATTGAAACTGCAGATTATTTGATGAGATTTTATCCTTTGTCAGTGCAAGAGCATCAACCACTGCTTTCTTTTTATGGCCTTCTCTTTTCTTCTTTTGCTCAATAATTCCTTTGAGTTGCTGCATGCCAATAACAAAATGAATGGCAGAGTCCATGTCAAACACCAACAACGAACAACATCTGTAGTCATGTTTTCAAATCATCGTACAAATATGAAATAATTAGGCTAAATGTGCTCATTGATCTGTACAACTGGAGTAACCCACTACTGACTAGGAAGTGTAATATTCCCAGCCTCCTAAATGACATTTTCTCAGATCAGCATCCTCAGTTATGTCTGCCCGTTTGTGGATACTCCAGTTTATAATGCCCAAAGTAGGTATGCTGATCTGAGCTTATAGGCTCTGTCACATAGTCACTGGCCTTTAAAAGCTACAGAGGGAATTAATGCTCTGATGTTTGGCAACAAGGGGTCTGTATGTGTAAAATAAATTGCTGCATCTTCACTGGGACAAGAGGAAACGGCATCAAGTTGTGCCAGGGGATGTTTAGGCTGAACATTAGGAAAAGCTTCTATACCAAACGGGTTATCAACAGCTGGAACAGGCTGCCCAGGGGAGTGGTTGAACCACCATCCCTGGATGCATTTAAAAGCCATCTAGATATGGTGCTTGAGGTTATGGTGTAGTAGTGGCCCTGGTAGACTTAGATAACGGCTGGACTTGATGGTGTTAAAGGTCTTTTCTGACCATAGTAATTCTGTGATCCTGTGTGATTAAGTGCCCACTGAAGGACTGTGAAAATCCTGGCTGTAAATGCCCAGTTCAGCTTTGCAATACACAGTGCTTTCCAGCAGGCAATGGGATCAAGCATGTCCTCCCCGAGGAAGCTTTGCTTGCCACATACCCTTTAAAAGTTCCTGTTTTCCAGGTTATCCGTATTTACTGGACCTTTGCTAGCAGTGTAGTTGGTAGCAGCAGGAATATTACTGGAGGTGGGTAACAAGAGGGCTCCATATCCTTGTTTGACAGAGTAGAGCTGATGCAGAGGTGGTGTTGGAAATGGAGCTCAAGAAAAATGTGTTTCTCTTTGCTAGAAATTAAACTTCAGTCCAGATTCAAAGAGAAAAGGAGCCTCAGTTTGCCCAATCTTCCTGCTTCCCCACACAGAATAAGGTCCAAAGTTAAAAACCACCCCTGTTCTCCACACTGAGTGGATTTGTTCAGCAGAATGTCCATCAACTCTGAAGCTGCTGAGAAGACATTAGCATAGGGTACACACAGACCACCCGTGAAACCCATGTGTCAGAGAAGTCACTTGTCTGCCTGAGGGTAACCACTTTAAGGCAGCTCAGGAGTTTGTTTTTAACTAGGCAGAAATAGTTATTCACAGGATAAAAGATGTTTTCTGAAGAAGATTAAGGGTCAGCTTCTTCAGAGATCAGTTTAAAGAGAGGTGATGGCTTGTCTCTGGTCTAAAGCCAGCAAGCTTGGCTCCTTCAAGGCACTGTCATTCATGAGTAATCATCAAGAACAATAAGAAGGACTGTAATTTCTTCCTCACTGGAACAAAATTCATTTTGATATTATGGCTATAGTTACAAAAATTTTTCAAAATCCTCATGGACTTTGCAAAAGGACAAGACATTATTTGTCCTTGCACCTGATGAAAAATGAAAACCAGAGTTCCAAACCAAAATGAGTGTCAATTTTGAGCATATAGAGAATCCAAATGGAACTGTTTTTGATACAAAGCAAGATTTGTCTTTGTAAAATGAATGGAAGTTGTAAAGTGAGATGAAAAAGGGTATATACATAATGTACCTCAGTGAGGCTGCTCACCTGGACAATGCCTGGAGTGATTCTATCGCCACCTCTCAGAGCTACAGCCACAAGGAACCACAAGGACTGCTCTACAACTGTGATCATTCCTTCTCTCTCTAAACCAGCCTTGTGGTGGGTAACAAATATCCAACAGGAGCTTATAAACATGCAATTTTTAAGAATGAATCAGCCTGTCACTGGAAGGAAAAAGTATACAGAACTTACTACACAGTATTTTTCCACCGCCTTCTTATTCTAGAAGGTCTATAATTATTCCCCGTCGCAGAAGCTGTACAGTAGTAATCCCTCTACTCCTACATGCTCCATTTACAACTTGAGAGCTAACAGCCTATTAAGTTTTTAATAAATTATACTAAAATATTGTGGCACTGTTCTAAAATTAAACCTGGAGATGAATTGCTAAGGATATGTTCCTTACGTGCATAAAGCTATTCTTTAAACACATAGGGGTTTTTACCAAAATGTCTTGGCTTATAAACATCTCTGATCATAAATAGTTCTCGGAAAAGGACTGGCAGTGAATTAGTAGTATTGGAGTCACTTTTTTTTAACGCAGAAAGCTTTTTTCTTTTCACTATTAATCTCTCTTCTGTTCATCTCAAATTTAATTCATCTCTAGGTCTTTACAAAGTCACGAAATTATTCATGTGCTAAGAAGGAAAAGGTGATCTGAAAGAAGGGAGGATCTCACGAAGATTCAATAAAAGAAACAATAAAAATCCTGTGAAAAACACGAGTGCTTTCATTAAAAAGATCGTCATACCTGAAAACAAGGGGCTTTTTACACAAGAAAAAGATTTGCTTACCGCAAGAGTTCACCAAAATACTATGTGGCTGAAATAGATGGACTCTAGTTTTGAGCCACTGTCTGAGAGGCAGAGGTGCACCTCATGGAAACTTAGCATTGTCAGTTAAATTGTTCTCAGAAGCACCTTATGCCCAGCTCTTGGAAACAGGAAAAAGTTGTGACTGTAATGCTACAAATAAATTACTAAATAAAACTACAAGCAACTGCAGAAAAAGCTTTGATTAACTATGAAAGAATATGAGATACAACAGTAATAAGATCTTAAATTCTTTTCCTATCTCTTACTAAATGTTCTTAACTAAGTACTTAATCCTCCAGTTGGGATTTAATAAACCAGTATTAGGGCTGTTGTTATTGTGTCAGCATCATGATAAAAATCCAGGAGGAGGCCCTTCCAGAGATAATCAACATAACAGAAAAATCAGATAGGGTTTGCTATTTTCCCAATAAACAACAGAGAAGATAGAAACTTCCCTTGTATTTAGAACCTCCCTCCTGTCCAGAAAGTAACCTCATTGCTTCATTATAATTAGGACCCTTGCAGATTTCTTTATAATTGCTAATTACTTTTTAATCTCCTTGCCAATAAATAGCTTTTCTAAACTTAATTGATTTCACACACAAGGACTAACAGATTACCCAGGATTCTGCTCACCATCTGTCATGTAACCACAGGTAAAGTAAAATTTTCCTTGTTTTTTTCTTCTGAATTATCTCTTTTCCTTTGGAATTGTTCTGTCCAGATTTAGAGTAGAACACCACAGGTTTTGATTGGATGCATTTATTTGTAAAGGAACTTTTCAGAAGCAGAAACGCAATATAGAGTGAGCATCAAAGACTTTGAATAAGTTGCAAAGGATTAGATCAAGCTAAAAGTTCCCCTAAAAATACAACACAATTCTTATTCCTAAATGTAAAAATCTCTAAAAGTACAATCAGGTTCCAAACTATCAAGGACTCAGATTAATTATTTATTCTATTTCTCTGAATTAAGGTGACTAAAATAAGCTATGTTATTTGTCTTCTTCAGAGCTGTGCATTTCAAGAAGGGAAGGAAAAGAAATGTGTTTCCAACGGCAAAGTTTGGGACTACTTTGTAATGACAATTAATTGTCAGGTATCTTACAAGTCTAGAAGTGAGACTTTAAAAGAAGCTGTCTGATAAAAATTGTTTGTGCTGTCCCTGATCCAACCAGAAAATTATCTCCCTGCCATCGTAACACTATATTTCTGTTTGTATGAAAATGTAACCAGTTAAGAGTCTACTGTATTTCTTCTTTATATCTGTGTGGAAGTATTTGAATAACTGCATTACAAAACCAACATAGTATGTCTTTTTCAAGGGCTTTTAATTCAGGCGTGTAAAAGCACTTTGTAGAGACTTTTAAATGCATTTGGTCACAAAACATACTACAGGATTCTGATTGACTAGTGTGATACTTGTCTGCTGTGTGGTTCCAGTCAAAGCAGCTTTCAGAAGGGTTCCACAACAGTCACCATGTCCTGACAACAGCCTTTTTGCCTCACACTGTCAAGGCAAAGAAAAGAAGGCCTTTTTTCTAAATATGTTTTGCAATGGAAGTGTGGAATTATTTCAGCCGAATTTAAGATATGGTCAAGATATCTGCCTTTTATTTGTTATTAAAAATAGACATGGAGTCTTGACAAAACAAATAGAACACGGCTGTTTTCTTTGAAAAGAAAAGTAAAAATATGTATTGCACTGAAACACCTGAAACCTGGCGTGTGAATTCTGTTAAAGTACATTGATTGCTTTTGGTTGTTTTTGTCCACACAGTGTTAAGGTTTTGTTTACTAGGTAGATAGGGGAAAAAAGATCATTTTCAGAGAGCACTTTTCCTTTCTTTTGGTATCTTCCAGGTGGGGAGAAACACCTTTTTGTTTTCCATCGCCTTGCCATCCTCCTTTTGCCTACCACTCACTGCTTTCATCCCTGCTTGCAAAAGGTCCTCAGCCATTTTTACAAGGCTAGCCTCCTAAACAACCTCTGCTCATGCATTTCCTGTGGGTTCAGGTGTTTGACTTTCTCCGTTGACTCTTCCAAACTTCTGGAAACACCAGCCCTTAGCTCTGCAAAAAAAGTCTCCACCAAATCCTAGATTTGCCTCATTGGTTCTGAAACACCGTAATCCAATTTGGAGGCAATCCAGACAGCGCTGTGTTTTGTGCAAGAAGCTTCTGATCAGACAATGCCAGATTTTATTAATCTATTTCTATTACACGTCAATAAAACAAACAATCCAAACTCTCTTAAGTATCATGAAAATTACTCTGTCTGAGGTTGTTAATATTACAGAAGGCAGGAGCTGTTAATGGCAGGGCATGTGGGCATGGGGAGCGAGCATTTGCCAAAGGGATGATGGACTGAGAGGCAAGGAGTACTGAAGCCTCAGTTTACATTTTATATATCACCCCAGATCAGTAGCAATGATACAGCATCAGCAGCTGATCTTTGTTCGGTAACGTTAATGAATGAAGATGGTGAAAACAGCTGCATTTCTAGTGGATATTTATCTATCTCCTAATGTGTATGAATTAGCTATATTAATTAACTTTGACATTAATTGCCAGACCCAGCATTGTAATCAGAGAAACGAGTCTCAAAGGGCGCCATTCATTCCCTGGTTCCATGCTGGGGAGAGCGCTGGGCTCAGGTGATGATCTGATGTCAGGCTGCTCCTCGGGGACCTATCAGAACCCCCCTACTGTCACCAGAGGCAGCCACAGGGCGACAGATTGGCAAAGGCCAGGTAGGCATGTCCTCTGCTATTGGCAAACCCCAGCTCCTCTGGAGGTACAACACAGAAAGTGAGAACACCATCCATCATGTCTCCATTTTAAAGCAGTTATAAGTTGCTCAATGCATCTGGTATATTTGCTGATATTTGCAAGAACCATATCAGGATTTTTCTGGAAAGGAGGTATCAGCAAATGTTTTGGCTTCTTATTCACATCCAGTAAAAAGAGAGGTCCTAAACATGGGTGATTTTGTTTGTAAAGTGTCTCACTTCAAGATGTTTGGCTGAACATTGGTCACGCTCTGAAATGAACAGAATCCAACATGTTGGGATGGCAACAGGCCATCCTTGGAAAGATAATGGATGTACCAAGGCTGTGAAATGTGGGAAAAGATTCACCTGTCTTTGTGGCAGCAGTGTAAGGAGCCAGGCTGGGAGATGCTGATCCTGGACTGACAGGAGCAGGGCTTGAAATAATCCACCCAAGTGGGACTTGGGAATCTCCACTAGGGGCCATGCCGTGAATTCACAGGACGGACAGCAAACCGTGTCTGTGTGTGGATGTGCACACTTGCAGTAAAGGAATGTGATTTATGGCTGGATTCCAGTGCAGCCCCTGTGTCCTCTTTGATCAGTGTGCCCGAGTCAACTATTTTTTGTCATTAGCAGCAAGCTTCTCAGCTCAAAATTGAGGGGGTTTTCTCAGACCATGTAAGAGTTTACAGTGCTCTCATCTGTCCTGTAACTTCCTTGCTGCACGCGGAAGATGGAGGTTTCCAATCTGCTTGTCTGGTTCTGTTTCAAATGCTAAATACCACCCCGTTATTAACCACCTTCTAGCAATTCACAGTCCTACAACACATCAACCAAGATGATCCTAACGGGTTTACAGGCCTGTGGCCATATTCTGAGACTTTGAAGTTAATCATTTTACTTGAATAAGGACTTTGGAAATGTTAAAGCATTTGGTTAAGAACTGCAGATGCAGAAACAAAAAATACGGTGTCCCTACATTCCCCTTGTTCTCTTGAAGACAAAGTGGAAATGCTTGCCTCATTCTTTTCTCTTCCTATGCAAATGCCTGTGGTTTCATGAGGTTTACATTATTAAAAATTATCCTCCAAGGCAAAAGTTGTAGAGCCAACTGAATGTGGCTCATTTTCAAGTCAATGAGTTTCTATTTGAACAGTCAAATCATACAAGTAAAGATAGTGGAATGAGAAAGCAATAATCTAGTAATAACAAAATGAGAAGAGGTATGAGTACTTATTAAGCTTCACTCCCTCAGGACTTTGTCCGAGTTTTTAAATATGCTGAGTTTCAACTTAAGTCATGTGCAGGTAATGGAGCAGGCACAGTTTTAACAGAGTCACACCATTAACAGTTTACTGAATTTGTACTTTTCGTAGTACCTCAGTATATACTTTAGTTTTCCTAAGCTGTCGTTCAAAATAAAATTAATTAAGGAAAAAGTAAATGCAATGCTGTATTCAGTCAAAAAGAATGTGTATGCATGAGTGTTATTCTTTTTTCAATTTGCTCTCTCTTCAAGGAGGACCATGAGTAGTTTTTCCCACTTCAGTTAGTGCTGGAAGGATTGAAGGAAAGAATGAAGAAATGAACAGAAAACAAAGGGCATTTGTAAAAGACCAACTAATACAATGTGTCTGTGGAATTTTAGCACTCATGCAACACATGTTTGTATTCAAACATTTAAATTTCCCCTTCTCTTTCTGAATGTATTTTAGGAGACGCTGATCATGTTTCAGCGTTGGTGGAACTCTTTTCAACCTAGCCAACTGCCAGCTTTCCTGATGTAGTGTTTAACGATGAGCTGTGTGGCTAACAGATGAATCTTTGGAGTTCAGCCCCCCGTTACTTCTTCAGTAAGAAATCTCTAACCCCCTTCTTCCTCCACCCTTCCAGCTTCCAATGGGTCTCCTCAGCCTCATCACAGACTCAAGTCAAACTTTGGCCAACCCTTCATCAACTTCTTCCATCCAGTGATTTTCTTTATTCTGTGCCTTTTGCTTTATAATGCCATGCAGTGTGGCGACTGCCTCATCTCAGCCCTATTTAGCCATTGCTAGGCCCTGGTTTATTCATCTCCTCTGGGAAACGCTGTCCCTAATGGAGAGCTGCAATTCTCCATTTCTTATGGCATGGAGTGAAGGAACCTGTTTGTCAGCTACATGCATGTACATATGTGCACATACGTATATCTTCATTACTCACTGCAGGTTTTTCCAATCACAAAAGCTTCTCTGTCTGGCTGTCAGGAAAAATCTGTGTTCTCACACTGCCTCCACCACTATTAACACAGACTAGAACAGATTCTCCTGTTTCCTCCAGAATTTTATTCCCTGTCTCCTAGCTGAGGCAATACTTTCAAGTATGTGGGGAATAGAATACACCCAGGCAAAAGGGTGTTTAGCCTAAAGAGACAAACTTGGTCAAATATCTTTCTGAACACCACCAGAAATTATAAAAAACACAGAAATCAAAAATTAAAGAGACAGTCATGCTTTACATAATGCTGATTTACCGGGATTTTTCTACTCCTGTTGTTGCTACGGGCCCTCGCATAACTTTGCACTCCTCATACATGTGCTAGATGTTCATGTGGAACAAATCATGTGGAAGTGTATTTTTGCAGACCCTGAAAAGCATTGTGGCCTGTTGCCCAAGGTAAATTCCAGTACAAACTCCTCTGGATCTTCCAGTAACCTTTGTGCTGAAGTTCAGACGTGAGCTTCAGATCACTATAAAAAAGTCTTGGAGCACAATTCGATGAACTCTGCAGCTGGGAAGTTGAGCTCAAATCAGATTTGATTTTGAGGCTTGATTTAATTTTGGTTAAAAAAAATAAAATCTTTCCTTCTTCTGCATAGACCTATTGTTGAAGAAGGAGAATATCCCAGGAAGACAGAAAGATTCTAAACAATACACTTCTATCTGTTAGCTTCAAAAGTGGTTGTACCTTTTCTTCACCTGTTGCTTTCTTCCTATCTGAGTCAATAGAATGACTAAAAATAACTGCCTGGTTATAAATAACTCATGCCCCTGAATATAAGGGGAAATGAAAATGGAGAGATCTTTTGCATTACATCAAAACCCGTTAGGGACAGTTTCCTTAATTGGCCAACTTTGTGCCTTAAGGGCAAGAAGACTTAAGAAATAAAAGGAATATAAATCAGGGAGGGAAACAGTCCACTTCAAAGTTCACCTCCCATTTGGAAGTTACATTTGTTTCCGTGCCACAAGCAGCTTTGCTATAGCAGACATACAAATAGTCAGTTTTATTGTCCATAATGTGAAAAAAAGAGTAAATTAGAGAGCCGAGCAATGAAGGTCTTAAGGAAATACTAAAAATAGCATGGAGCTGCACCAGTCAGACATGGGACCAATGTGCTGAGTGTTGTGCAGAAAGAATAGGAAATAATTCCTTTAGAAGATGCAAATTCCCCAAAGTTTTGTAAGGTATCAGAGTTTTTTTTGTCTGGAAGGGCACCACCACTCTTTCTGGCAATTGGGGTGGCTCAAGAGGCATTTCCTGCCCAACAAGGTGCTCTTTGCCACAAGAAGAATTCTGTTTCTCACTGCTTACAAAGCTGCCCAAGTTCACTAAAATATAAATGAGCACACTTGCATTTTCCTGCAACTCCTGAAAGTCATTTTTGAATGAGTAATGTGAGGGAAGACATAGTTGAAAAGCAGGCCTGGGTTTGTTCAAAACCTGGAGAGATTTAAAAATGTAGGTATGAATAAGGATTTATTTTAAAGGTTGTAGTACATCAAGAGGACTCAGAAGAGTCAGTGTTTCAGCGTGAGCTTCTTCCTAACCCACTGCACAGTATCTGCCCCTGGAAACAACAGCAACAAGCTGATAAAGTGAGGCAGTCTTTATGCAGTTCTTCAACAGAAAAATACAGGTGAGTTGCCATTTTCTTTCCTAGCCAGATGCAGTTCCATTCTGTCTTATTTTAACTTTGTCAGCCTCTATATGCTAGTTGTTAAAACAGTTCTTCCCTTCCAGTCTGCCTTCTTTACATTGCTTTAAAAACTGTTCCTCAGAAACCATCTGCCAGGATTTAAATGTTTCTATTACTTGCATGCTTCTGAGAAGGCTGCCTGTTTGTCTTATCTTTGAAAGACCTGGGGCAAAATATTAGTGACACTAAAGAGAAATGGGAATGAGTTATCTCACAAGAAGAATGGATTTTTTTGAAGGGAAAATAATTTTGAGGAATTTTGCATTCAAAAGGAAGTTAGTTATGTCAGTCACTGCTTAATTTTGAATTCTGTAATGCACACACAGTGCTGTTATAAATTTGCTCTCTACCAGTATGAAAGCAGTAGTGGTGGATTTCAACGCATAGAATGATATAATCCTACTTTGAATTTACGTATATCGTTATAAAATCAGAGGGGAACTACAACGACCTCTAACTGCATTAAACATCGGTCATGCTCAGCATAATTCTGTGTATTTTTTCCCCATCAGGCAGAAAAAGAAATATTATTTCAGTTTATGTTCTCCATCCCTCTTTGGGCAACTCACTTGTTAATCTGATACAGGCAGCAAGCAGTTCCCAGCATTTTGTCTTCTGGTCTTATTCCTGTCAGTCCTAATAACAGAGGGCTGTGGTTTGTTTTTTCTTGGGATCATTACTGAAATACATTTATTCATGGCTGTCTCAGGGTTGATGAACAGGCATACTTTTAAATCTTCGTTTATTTTTCAGTGAATCATTTGGATGTTTCTGAGTTCAGTCTCTCACATCCACTCCTTCATGTCATTCATACTTCCCCTGTGCTGACAGGATGGCAGTGCCAGATTAATTACTGCATATGAGTTTGCTTTGCTAGCAAGTCGTAGCTGAGGAAACTATAATGCATGAAAAAAGTATTGTTGCAGTTCTGATGAAGCAAAGTCTGTAGGACAGGAACATCCTTTTATTAGATCAAATGACAGACTTAGGAAAAATGGACAAGTTCCAGACACAAACATGTGAAGCCTAATTGTTTGTCCCAACCGTATTATCTGATTTAATACCATTCTCTCTCAAACACACAGAGTACTTCTTTGTGCTTTGCACATTTCATTTAAATGAGGATTTATTGGCAAAGCATTTCTTGTTCTTATTTAGGAATTGGGGGGGGGACGGGACGGGACGGACGGACCACAACTAGGTAAGAAAGAATGATTAAGAGGTAATACTGTATTTCCCTGAAAGTGAACTATCAATTTAGTTCCTTACGAAGATTGTTACAGAGTAGGTATTGGTACACATCTGGCTGCAAATGTCTTTGTGAGATGACTGTGATCGAGGTCCAAATCCATAGGCTTCATAAATTGGGATCACGACAGACTTTGAGCTGCTCTTTGCTGATTTACATTCTCTCAGGTTATTGTACTGTTGAGATGTTTACTGCATGAACCTGTTGGTATGGTCTGAAAGGTAGGGAGAAATAAATGTGAAGCATTGGAAATATTAAGAAAATAGTCTGGGAAAAGAAAAACCGTGTGGGGAGAGGACAAAATCCAAAGTTCTTTCTGAAGAAAAGTGATAGATCGGAGAAACCAAACCAAGCAACAAGCAGTTGCTAAAGAATTAGAGATAACTAGGGAGGCAGCAGATGGACATCTCCTCATTCAGGAAGATGTTCATGGCCTGAAAGTGCTGTACTCACAGCTAGAAGACAGTAGGAAGACTAGTAGGAAGACTGTCTGGCTATTGTACTCAGAATGATTTTCACAGTTTTAAGAAAAGATCCAGGGAAGATCTGACCTTTGTTCTGCAGACAAATGACAAGGCCAACATTTGAATAAGGGATAATGGAAAAAAAACCAGAGAGGCATACAGTT
This sequence comes from Todiramphus chloris collaris, assembly GCA_025345505.1. NCBI lineage: Eukaryota > Metazoa > Chordata > Aves > Coraciiformes > Alcedinidae > Todiramphus > Todiramphus chloris. Next base: position 29,023,487 of record JANVCC010000019.1, on the reverse strand, counting down.
CTGCAAAGGTGAGGTTAATTGCAGCTTACCTCATCTGAATGAAATCACACAAGTAGAGTATTTGGGAGCACATCATAAAAATAAGTGCTGTAGATGTCCTCTGCAGACATTTCCCACATTCTGTGCCCCTGACATTCTTACTGTTTCCTTATTACATGTTCACCCTAATGAACTGTTTCACAACCCTTCTGGCCCAAAGGAACCTCTGGATGATATATTGCATCATCAAGGGGTAAGATAATTTAAAATGATTTTTTACAACTCTGAAATAAAAATACAACCTGTTTCTGAGTTTGACTATATCAGATTCAAGAAATTTGGCTGATCCGTCCTTACCCTCCCAGTCATCAGAGAATTTGTCACCACTGAATCACAGAATTACTGAGGCTGGAAAAGACCTCTGAGATGATCAAGTCCAGTCTATGACCCAACACCACCACATCGTCTAGACCATAGCACTAAGTGCCACATCCAGCCTGTCTTTAAACACATCCAGGGACGGTGACTCCACCACCTCCCTGGGCAGCCCATTCCAATGCCTGATCACCCTCTGCCAGGAATTGCTTCCTGGTATCCAACCGAAACCTCTCTGGTGCAGGTTCAGGCCATGCCCTCTCACCCTGTCACCAGCTGCCTGGGAGAAGAGCCCGACCCCCACCTGACTGCAGCCTCCCTTCAGGGAGTTGTAGGGAGTGACAAGGTTCCCCCTGAGTCTCCTCCAGGCTAAACAACCCCAGCTCCCTCAGCCTCTCCTCATGAGACTTTCCTTCCAGTCCCTTCCCCAGCCTCGTTGCTCTGCTCTGGACCCACTCCAGCCCCTCAGTGTCCTTCTGGAAGTGTGGGTCCCAGAGCTGTGCACAGTATTTGAAGGTCCATTGCTTTTCATAATGGTTTAGGGTTTTTTTTTGTGAAAGCAAGTAATTCCTGCAGGTAGGTGAGAAGCCAGTGAAGATTTTTTGTATTTGTCAGAGACAGTGTGTCCTACCTCAGTCTTATGTTTACCATGCAGATTGCAGCAGAAATGCTGAGTCCTATGTGACTTAAAAAACTCCGGAATCCCCTTCCTGGTGCCAGAATGGGTAATTATATTCTAGGGACTTAAATGTCCAGGAAATTTAAAGTGGTTGGTTGTTGGTGTTTTTTTTCTACTTTGTCCTCTAAGCCTCCATCTCCTTGCTATTTCCTGTTAAATAAAAGGCCTCATATTTACGTCAGACAGAAACTCACAGGTATTATACACACATGCTACTATGTGTGTATGCCTTTTTGATGTGCTTTGAGGTGAAAGGCAGTGTATTAATGTGAGATTATTATCTTTTTTTCAATAAGAAATCAGAGGGAAAAAAGATCAAAAGGTAGTGATTTCACAGAAAAACACAATGAGAGGTCTCTGTCTTCATGTTTTGTCTACCAAGTTATTATAACCCGTAATTATTACTGACCTTTCTGTGGTATACCGAGGTTGCACACTGTAGATTATAAGAGTGATTATTCACTGTTGGTCAAATCTTAAGATACTAATTAATTCTTAGTACAAGTGAAATGATTAAAGCCAGTCACAGCTTTAGCTGCAAATAGAGTAAAAGCAGACTGTTTTCTCAGCACCTGGCCTAGTGCTTTATTTCACAGTCATCTTATCTTCACTGCTTTATCCAACATCCAGCATTTCAATGGGCTTTGCATGAGAAGGAGACTAACAGAGATGTGTCACCCCTTGGAGTAGCCTGGCCAGGACCAGTTAAGAGAGAACACAAACCCACATTGCGTTTTGGTACCATGCCCTGCTCCTTTTCCCAACACACCTAATTATGGGGTATTGTTTAAATTCCCGCTTGTTTACATCACAGTCATCTCCAGAGGAGGCTGCCTAAGTAAGGGTGAAAAATGAGAAGTGACTTCAGGTTCTGCTCCAGCCCCAATATTTAAGGCATAAACTGAGAGATGCCATCAATGGCAAAATGCACTGAAGTGAGACTACACAATTTCCCATGCTTTCCATTCAGTATCTCTGCAGCAGTAAACAGGTTTATCCCTACATTAAATATCAAGTGTCAGTTTGCATTGGGGATTTATTGAAAATGGTGATGGGAAGCAAGGCATAAAGAATGGAAAGCGGCTAGCAGGAATGGCCTCAGTTCTGGGAATCTAACAGAAGGGTACATGATACCTATGCCACTGAACTGAAAGTTGAAAGGGGGTTTGATCTCAATCAAAATACTAGATCCAAACTCTGAAATTAAATTTGCTATTTTCCCTCCATATCCACATGTGCCTTTTATTTGCAGAGTGTGCTGTTCCAGAATTCGTGATTCCAGTGTCATCATTTTTCTTTGACTCATAAGAAGAGTTGGATGTGAAACCAGATTCAGATTTTTCAATTTGTCCCAAATCACAGTGGTATCAAATTTAATTTAATTTGCCTCTCTATGTTAAATACATAGACTAAGTCCCACATGCATTATAAGTAAACTAAGAAAGATAAAAAAGTAAATAAAATATAAGAATTTTATGACACAGAAATACTTTGAAAAGTAAATTTTTTATCTGCACTCTAGCAGAGAAAAAAAAAAGGAATTGATTTCTACTTCTTTTTTGGTAGATGCCAAGTGTTTTTTGTACTGCCTACAAGGTTCCAGCTTTCCCTTAGTCTACATACGAAGTGAAATCTTATCACTTTAAAGCTCAGAAATACATCAGGATAGAAATAATAGCTGTAAACCAGGACAGACATACTTCTGATGAAGTGATGCCAAATTATACTTCTCTCATCTCATAGTCATGCACACACAAACAAAATGTGTGATGACCTCCACTACTGTACCCAGTAAAAATTCCAAGATCGGAACAGTAAGCAATTAATTCTGAGCATTGCCAAGTGCTGTTTTTAGAAGATTGTGTATTATTCATTTTTTGTCCCTCGTTCTGTCATTGTGCAGACATCACCAGCATTTTACTGAAGCTACAAGTTTATTTTGGATCACCCCTAAGGATTAGTTTAAGTTATGGAGGAAGGAGCAGAATCTGTGCTGAACAATTATTACTATTACTACAATGGATTGAAAATGTGACTCTAACCATATTGGCTTTGTATTTTGATTAAAGGAACAATCCCCCCCCAAAATAAAAACTTGTTGACTAACTTTAGAGATGTATATGCTATAGGGAGGGTTTAGCTTGGTAAGGTTGACAGAGATTTAGTTTTTAGACAGCTGTGACACTTTTAAGAAGAGGAAAATCATGACTTGGCATTTTGGAATCCTGTTTACCTTCAGCTTTACCCAAATGTGGCTTTTCCCTAGCAGGAAGAACGGGTAGTTTAAAATTTGATGACATACCTGTGCCATAATGATCCTTTCCTTACCAAGCACTTTGAAATAGCAGCACAAATGTGGAGGAGAGGCATTAGGAGGAACAGCAGGTTTGGCACCCTAATGTCATCAGAAAACTTATTTCTTGCCCAGTGCTAAAATTTACTGTGCAGATTGGACAGGTTAATCCCTGCAAACTTCCAGAAGTACTGGGGTACCGTTAGCAAACTGCACCTTCACATTGAGAGACTGCTGACATCTGTCTAATATGTACCAGAGGGTTCCTGTTTGTCAGAAACATCCATTCTAAAACATGAATGACAGTACAGGAGCAGTTAGAAAGGGAGGACATCTGTGAGCTTCTGCAAGACATTCTCCTTCTGAGGATTCACTTAGCTATAAGGGAAGTGTTTTTCCTTAGAGAAAAGAAGTCTGAAACATCACCAATCTGTTCCCCTGTTGGGAAACCATTCGCTTATGCCTAGGAACATTACAAAGTGACATATGATACTGTCATTGTCTGCCATCCAGCACTTGGTGGAGGGTGTCTACATGAGAGGAAAGTTTAGCCTAGTTAGCCTAAAGAACTACTAGAAAGAGAAACATATTTTTTTCTAAGTGGAAATAATATTTTCACTTAATAATCTTAAATAATTTTTAAAATATTGAAGGAATAATTAGAGACCAGGAGGGATCAAGATTGCCACACTACTAGTTTTAGAGCTTGGGACTTAAATAAGAAACAAAGTAGAAGGACAATTTAACACAATGAATAATTCAGCAGTGGAATTCATGGCCTCTGGAGAACACATTTATGAAGAGATTCAAAAGATTACTAGCTAAATTCAGGTAAGAAAAACCCTTAAATGTCTAGCAAAACTTATTACAGATGCAAGCTCCAACCCAAGAGCTGCCCTAATGTGTTACACAGGTCAAAACTGGGAGGATGTACTGATAGAAGTGTCACCATATGCTTGTCATTTTTAAATACTCTCTGTAAAGTATCCACTATTAGACAAAGATACGGCAGAGGGTCACCTTCTTGTCTGACCTGCTGTACCTGTCCTATGTAAGGACTGTTATTTACAAAACTACCAGTCATCATGTAAGCTGTGACTCTAAAGGAAAACCAGACCACCTATCTTTATTGATGCAGTCAGTCATGTACTTGTATTTCTGCGCCTGAATGCAGGTGTGAATGCCAGATTATAGGCATTCACTTTCTAAACTTCTAGATAAAGGACTTCTAAAGTATGAAACATAAACTAGTTGTGTAAAAAAAGAATATACGGCATCTTATATGTGATATTTATAACATAACTTTATACAGACTCCAAATGTTATTTCAAGACCTTTTAACATCCTGCAGTCTGCCTTTCATGTCTATCAGCCTACATCTTCTCTGGCTGCAATAAAGGAAACTGAGAAGGACATTTCTAATCTACATCAGAATATATTTCCTAAGCAGTAAATACGAGTAAGAGTTTGTCTAATATCCTCTGGGTCATCATCTGCAAATCTGTGATAGTCACGCGTAACCTGTTTTTTGTTATTACACCAAAGGATCTGGGTAAGTAACTTCCTGGAGACGGAACCCAAAAAAACTGAATCCTTCCAAATTTTGTATATAAGAACAATTCTGAAATAACAAGAATAACAAAAACATAGCTAACAAAATACCTTATGCAGAGAAGAAAGGAGAGAATCCACCTACGCACTTTTGTCGCTTGCATTAGCTCAATAAACTGATTATCTGAAGAGCCCTTATCATCTGTGTGTTCTTATTCTACCCTCCTTCCCTCCACACAAATTTCATTATGCCTAGATTTAGGCCTTCTCATGAAAGTTCTTGGTCCATACTATAATCAAAATGCTTTAAAAAAGAGACCTCTTCCTGACAAGGCCTCCTGTGTGGCTCTCTTTGGCACTGCTGGGTGCTATAGCCATGAAACAGCAATACCGAAAAGTGAAAGAAAGGACCATTGAAATGGTCATACATTATGAAGAGGGCACTGGTCTGGACCTCCCAGACAGGTATGTGTCACCTGTCTAATGAGATTCATGGTATAAAATGACCCCAGAAACTCATGCTATTACTGAAGGATTTGATCAAGTGACAAAAAAAATAATTCAAAGAAAGTGTCATAAATGCCACAAAATTAAACAAGTGTGTTCCAAGGGAACAGCTCCTGTCTGCAGTAGAGGAAAGATTAAATGAGGGAAGGGATCTCCATCTACCACCCATTGCCATTTTCATTTATCTACTAGAGCTGAGCTTAAACCTCCCCTTCCGCACTTTGAAAAGTGGCAGCAAAGGGCTGAAGTGTTTGGCACTAACTGCCTTTATGTCTCTTTAAGCCTACCTGACTGTAACCCTTCCTTTACAAGCAGCTTTTGAAGTGAGAATTTACATTGACATATATTCTGATTTTCTGACCTTCTGCCTATAGCCATATGTTCTCTTATGACAACCCTGCCTAGTAGTATTTGAACTTGCTTCCTGTATCCCTATATCTGAAATCCTGTTATAATGTTATTATGTCCTTTTATGGCCATATTGAGGCCAGAAACTTGCATTTCAGAAGCTACTGAGTCAGGAAATCTTGCTGGCATTGAAGTTAATAGTAAATCACAAGCAGAATGGGAGCTGTACTCATTTAATGTTAAGCAGGTCCTCTAGTTCTCTCCTAAGAATGTTTTTTCCAGCTCACCATAATTTAGAACCACTGTATCTAAGATGTCCACTAAGCAGGTAAGGGAGCATATAACGAAGGTGGATTGCTGGTACTTGCTACAAATTACTGGCTTTTTTATGTCCTCGGAGAGCACTACATTTAAAATAACGGAGTGGATGGACCCAGAATGTCTCTCCTTGTAGCAAGCTTTTGCCTGTTTGAAAACTGATATTATATTGCCTCTGATTACTCTTCTCTAGGCTTTTCTTCACATCCTCTTTGTGATGTGAAGAAAACCCTCAAGGGGGTTTTCTGCTGTGTGTACGTGTTTGGCAGGGAGGGAAGAATTTGCTTCCATTACTTGTTGCATTATTGCAAACCCACCCTATTTTGAATTTGTATACATGCTATAAAATTACATCAATTATAATGTACATTTTAATATGGAAATCCTCAGTACCATAATGCCACCATTCAGTGAAAGGCCACTGTTAGTTTGCTTGTTTTACTGAGGAAAATACTGAATAGAACACAAAATGCAAGGTGAGGAAATAATATTTTTAAGTCCTGGAGTGGTTGTTACTTGCATGACCCTCCAGATTTACAATGCAGTCTTTTTTTCCAAATGCAATGTTACAGGTTTCAGTCTTTTATATTTAAGTTCTGTAATTATAATGAGATGAATATTTTATCCTCCACCATATGATCACCCTAGGCTGTTTAATTTTAGACCATGACCATATTTTAACTAATACATTAAAATGTAAGATATCATCCAAAATTACTTGGGTTTTTAAATACATTGATATATGGGGTGTGAACCTTACAAGGCACTTTAACTGTACCTTCATTTACTGTGAAATCCCTGTTCTCTCCAAGTTTATCAGGTTGTAAAGATATGACAAACTCTATCAGCATTACATTATCACAGAGAAACCTGCAGAACTAAGAGGGTTTAATGGCTCAGAAAGTACATGCCTGTGTGAAAATGCTGCCTATTCCACCTTTGTTTCTCCCAATGTTGCTAAAATTCATGTCTCACTTTGGCAACCTTCACTATCCGAGGAAGGAAAGATAATGTCATGGAGCTGGTGCTCTTGCATCAAGACATTTAGATGTTCCAGAACACCTCCCACTGCTCTGTTTGCTTCCATGTGCTGACTCTTTCTCTTCCTCCACCGTTACTTCTTCTATCTCTTAGTCCATTACAGAGGATGTCAGAAGGATGTCAGCCTCTTGTTCTGTTCAGGCTATGGCTCTCAATGCTTCCACCCCTTGGTGTGGCACACAAGGCCAAGCTCAATGAACAGGAGCATCGCTATGCCAAATTTTAGGACACAAAGGAAAGTGACAATTCATGTGTCACATTCCTGATAGGAATAACTGTTACACCCCTCTGCAGCTGATAGCATTTGACTGAGAAGACTCAATACTTCCCTGCCAAGTGTCTTACAATTCTAACTTGAGCCTCATAATAGTTTTAGGCTGGTCTTTGGTATCAGGACTTAGTCTGGGTTAGTGCTCAGGGTCATCTCCACATAGAGCCAGAGACTGCAGAGATAAAATCTCATTCCCCAACATTAGTTGCACACTCACCTCGTTAGATCAGCCCTGTCTTACCACTGACCTCTTACACCACTGCACCTTCAGGTGAGACAGATGGCAAAGAGCACTGGTACAATTGGATGGGCTTAAAGATGCCCTTCTGTGTCTGGTGAGGTTATTGCAGACTCTTTCACACTCGTCTGTTCCACATGTTCAAGTGTTTGACCATGAGCAAGCAAGAAAACCTGCATTCCTGTATAGCTACTGCAGTTGGTGAGGAAGGAGGAATGCAGACAGATGAGTGACAAGGTGCTCCCCCTGACACCGGCACATGCGTGCTTCACAGTACTAAGCTGTTCCAGTGGAGTATGGCATATAACCAACATAAATTTACTGCCTGGCTGGGGATACCAGCAAAACTTAATAAAGTGCTAATTGACACAATTGAATAGGTGCATTCCTCCTCAGACTCCTGAGAAAATACTTTGCTAGACTGATTTTGGAGGTGTTTTTCTACAACACAAATTATTCAAAAACTCTACATACATAAGTATGCAGAGTAATTCCCTGGTAGCTCTAAGAGCTCTACTGCAGGCTTCTGGACAGATGATCTCTCTTAGAGAAGCATTCCGTGTGAGATCTCCTAATGGATTCTCTGAGCTGCAAAGTGCTATGTAACAGCTTTATTACTGCCAGCCCACAGTCCCCAGGAGGGAACACATCTGCTCTTAGACGTATGGGGTCTGGGCAAGTGCAGCCCTCAGTCCTCCTTGGGCATTCCCTGCAGAGCAGGCCAGGTATGAAAACTTGTGTAAGCAGGTTATGCACCTCTTTGGGTCACCTCTGAGGTTAATTAATATCCCATACAAACACAAAGTGGGTATTAGTTGTTTGAAGAATGCTGTCCAGTCCTCACTGTAAACCTCCAAGTATGCTGCCAGTATATGGGGATTGCAGGATAATATACCCTAATTTCAGGGATCTGACTCTGTGCAGCACCTGAAGGTTATTTACACCATATTTTTAATCACTTTGCTAAAGGGTTGAGTTCCTTACACATTTGATGACAATAAGAAGGCAGACTTCTTCAGGGGAAGAATGCCTCCACAAGCATGAAGAGCCTTCTCTCCACACAGGTGTCCATTCTCCCAGGTACCTCTTAAACAAATCACACAAGAATATAGCTTTGTCTCTCATTTGTCTGAATCAGAAGCCAGGATTATTAACAAGAGAGAAAGAAATCATGTTCAGCCTTTGAAGAATTCCTCCTTGCAATTAATTAATTTTTTCCCCTTTGTGTTGTGGTTTGTTTGTTGAGTTTTTTTCCAAATTGTAATCTATTGGATCAAAATAGAAGATAGTGACTTATAGTATCCCTCTTCTTTGAAGTTCCTTTTAGATTACTACTCTGTCATGAAACAGAGGCATAATACAAAATTTGACTGGGTTTTGCTGTCATTCGTGGGATATTTTTAATCCTTTAAAGTGTAATGACAGTTTATTTAAAGTGTGGTTCTAAGAATTACTGTTAACTTACCACTTCAGCATACTTTCACACAAAATCTTCTTGCAGAGAACCTGCAGAAAAATCAAAGGCAGACGATTACTTGGCTGATGCGTAGGTTCCTTGCAGCCTACCCTGTGACTCAGCTGTTCGCTAGACTCCACACTTTTCCCTGGGGGTGTTTTTAAACAGTTTCCTTCTCCACTCTTTCCTTAGCACACTGGCCCAGAATGTCTCCTTTGCCTTTACAACCACAGCAGCCAGACAAATTCATTGTAAGGATGTTTCTCAGTGTTACATCTTTGTTAGAAAATACAGCGTATTGGACACAGGTATTCCCAAATGGTAAAAAGGTAACATTTCTTACAGCTGTGATGGTTTTAAAAAAGGGTAGAAAGCTATTGTTCTTCATGGGAACAAACGTTATCTCCTACAAATTCAACTCTATCTGAACCAAATATCAAGTGATACACAACTAGTATGCTGTGGTTGTGCTGTAGTTTTTACACAGAATTTTGGGTATTACACTTCCAAGATAACCACTGATCTATTCAGTCAGTATCCACCCTTAGAGGTATAAAAAATCCATCACCAAAAATGCTTAATAAGGCCTAACATAAGGAGAGTCTCTGAGTAAGAGCGTAATGTATACATAAGAGCCTTTAGATGTCTGTGCTGTAGCCAGCATAACTGGACGAATAAATGGGGAAGAGTATTTTTGCATACTCCATTGGTCTGCCCAAACCCTAGAGGTGTTTCATAAGCTTAGCAGCAGTAGGATGAGCATTGTCACCAAAATTTTTCCTCCAGAAAAAATTTGGATCTGCATCAAATTTCTAGTGTGGAAGTCCTTTGCTGTCTACTAAATACACGGTACAGATAAATACAACACAGCTGCAACTTCATCTCCTTTTCAGGAACTTCCCCAGAGATCATCCCTCAAAGCTGTGTCCCAAAACTCACATACAGATATCCTCTCGGTTCTGGGAAAATCTAAGTTATTTCAGCTCTATATTTTACATTGAAACTAATGGACCTCTTGAAACAAATAACACGCTTAATTGGTTTGTGTTTGCTCAGATAATATTGTTGTCACCAATGTACACTTGAAAAAAGTCAATAATCTGAAATAAAATTTCACACCAGATAATTGGAATTACAAATAACAACACAATTATTTTACAAAAAAATGTCTCCCTTCCTTAAGAAACAGATAATAAAAAATTTAGATTTCTTAATCCAGTTGTATCTGTTAAATTACTGACTTTATAATCTCTGTTCACAATGGAAAATTACATTCCCTTGAAAAAAAGAATTACCATTTCTGAGCATTTCCCCTAGCTCCTAAAACTTATATCAAACCCTAACAAAGGATGGAATTGCCATAGCAACTGCCAATCTGCTTGCTTTTTATTGCTGGTTTTGTTTTCTCACTCAGAAACCCACATAATAACCCGTTTCATCAAATGACCAGCCATGGGAGGCAAAGCCTTCCTGCCAGAGCAAGATCAGCATATGCAGATGGCAATTACAGCCCAACATCACTCTGAAATATCCAACAGGATGAATCTTTGTCACCATCATAGAAACATTTCTTCATATTGCTTTTATAAGCTTTACTCTGCATCAGGAGATCTTTGTTGGTCTACTGACTTCTAATATATCACGACATCGTGGCTTAGCAAGGCCATGGCATTAAAAAACCAGCTTCTTGGCATGAAAGCAAAACCTTTCCCCCACATTCACTTAGGCAAGTTATGCACTAAGAACACAGTAAATTCTCACCACCAAACACAACTGAATGGCAAAACCGTGTGTGATTTCTGAAAGGAATGAAATAAACTACAGAAAAGGGCTCTTAGGACTCCTTACATACTTTCTTCAATATTAAATAATAGCTCTGAGAAAGCGATTAAACGTTTGAGCTGTCTGGTACATAGCTTCTATTCTGCCTTTATTGCCACGTAGTGTAGTTCTGATGAAAATACATTCTTCAATTTTACACATGTTGAGTGAAGGAACTTGAAAGTCACAAGGTTCTGGGGTTTCACTCATGGAAAATCACACTCTTGCCTTGGCAGCTGAGAAGAAGGTTCACTGGACACTTGTTCAAAGGCTGTCTTTCACCACTCAGAAACGAATGTAATGGATAAATCTCAGAATATTATTGTCTTCACCTCTCTTAAACTCTGTGTATTTTTTCCATGCAGGATTCTTTGCAAATTTATGTTATTTTCAATTCTCCCTATGAGCTCCCTCTCTGCTGTTATTTATATCATGTCCAAGAGCATAGGAGTTTTAAGCTTGTTCTTGAGAACAGGACTAATGTGGGACCACAGAGAAATATTTCCAGACTGTCAGCTGGATATAGCATGCTGTGATTTAACCGGCCATATCAACCAGCCCTGCAATCTGAAGGCAGTACTGGTTTCAGTTTAGCTGACAACATGTAAGAAGTTTCTGTGACCTATTTCTGAGGTTTTGACTTATGGCAGTAGAATGAGGAGTGAGCAGTGAAAGGATGAACAGCATGTTCATCTTTTGCCAATAGGACCTGTAACCAAAGTCACCCAGCACTGCCTATGACACAGATTGCTTTTGGATCCTTTGAAAGCACAGCTGTCCAACTAAGCTTTTGCTATTTCTGTTCTTAAACTCACCAAGGTGGTCATACAATTTGTGATTAAAAACCCCCAACCCATTCTAATGTCTCTGAAATCCAGATAAGATGGAACAGACCTCCAAGGAACTCCCAGCTCCCCAAGCAGAGTGTCAGGACAGAAACACTAGTGTACACCTCACCCATCAAACAGTAGTGGCTGCTTCATTAATATCGGGAGGAGAAACGGCCTCCAGAGATACTGAAAAACTTTCCAAAGTAGAAAACATGTGATATTTGTGCTTTTCTTTACAAATACTGCTTTTAGGGATATGCTGGAAATGCCAGAGATCAGCTTACGTATTTGGGGCAGTGCTTTTTAGTGGATATATTTTTATGTTACAAAATTGACACATCTTGAAAAATTAAACAAGGTCTTTTTGACCTCAGAAGGATCTCAGCTTCATACTTCACCCCTTCTGGTCCTAAAACCACACACTTCTCCAATTCCTTCTCTTTCAAAAAGACTTGAAACAACCTTCTCCATCACCTCACCTTTCTGTGGGAAGAAGCAAAAGCAGCCTCTCAACCCATCTGCCTTCAGCAAACAGGTAAAAAAAACACCTATGAAACAAATCAAAGGTTAGAAAACATTCACTAGAGGTCTCCACAGTGATCTGATGGGCAAATCAGCCCGAGCAGCCCCAGTGGCTTTCAGCAGCTCTACTGGTTCTCTTTCTTCCCTTTTTTGCCTTTTTTGTTTTGCATTTAGGATGCTTCAAGCTTTTGCCTGACTTGGGGTTCTATTTGCTGGCTATTGCCTCATGAATCTAGACCCCTGCAGCTTTCATTTTGAGCTGTATCTCACACTGCTGAGGATTCAGGCTGAAAATGAAAGGCTGGATTACAGGTTAATAGGCTCTGTCACAAACTGTAAAAATCTCTTTCTCCACAAACATGGAAAAATTGCTTTGAAAGCTTCTACATATACATGTGGATGATCTGATTTCCCTTTTTGTGCATGCTGTATATACTTTTCAAGTATCTGCATATTGATTGAAAATAGCTCTGCAGTTTGTAGCATAACTACTTAGAAGAAGTATTTTTATAAAACATATCATACTCTGTGACTTCCTGACACAGAGGAGAAATTAGATCCCTTAAGGGAAAATACAGAGCTTTAAGAAAATTTATATTTAAAACTAAATATCCTAATTCTGTAGTTCCTTAAAGTCACTTGGGCAAGAGGTGCAGCATTTATTTCACCAAGATCAAACACTCTTCACTGAATCTCTGTATTAGGAAATCTGCATATCTACTTGGTACTTATTTCCTTCTAAAAAATTAAGGAGCATTTACGATAGCTTTTCACAAATCACACTTGTAGTTGTATTTCACTTAAGAAATGTAAATATTTTAGATCAGAGATGAGTAATTGCATTATGCTTCATTCCTAATTTACATGTAAAAGTACTTGCTAGCTATTCCTGTGGTATTTCTTACACTAGGTAGTACATAGACTACTAAATGCATCAAATAATAGATTTGGTTGTTTTTTTTTTTAACCCAGTGTGTCTTTTACTGAATCGGATGGCAAAACTTCACAGACCTCAGTAAATGCAGAAACAGAACCAAAGCCCACTTCTGTTACATACAATAGAAAACTCCCAAACTTTCAAAAATAAGCAATTCAAGGAAGAATGCACTGTATCCTGTAGATAGTTCAGGAGTGGTGTGCTCATTGGGAATGGGTAAAGATTCTATGATCTCACCTCATTCAGTAACCTTTACTTCAATAACCTTTAAAATGCCTAAATCACTCCCCTCCACAGAGGAGTGATCCAATATCTCCCAATAATGTGGTGCTGTCTCCAGCAACTGCACCTGCCTCTGAGGACTGTGGTGAGGGTTCACAATTCCCCAGAGGCCAACTGTTGTGCACCTTGTTCCCCTGCAATGTGCATTGCTATTCCAGACTGGAACTGCTGCATTAACTTTGTCCCATGTGTTTTCCACAGAGCCTTTAATGAACGTGAGCTGCCTGGAAGCAAAGCCTTTGGGAGCACAAAGCAAACGAAGGAACAAACTTTTAATCAAAGACTCTAAGTATGCTTAGATCTTGGTTGTGTGAAAAACGGGGGAGCCGAGGGTTCTCAGCACCCCACAGGAATAACTAAATATGGTGGAAGGTGAAGAGCTTGCAGCCAGAGCCAAAATCACCCATTCTCAAAAATCAGGTTTTATAATGCATACCCTGTGGAGAATGATTCACTAATAATGGCTAATTTGCAAGAAGAAATTAGGCATGTTCTGAAATTAAAACCCTAATTAAAACCATGTTCAATTCTCATATGTAAAGAGCAGTAGTCCAAACGGTACATTTAAAAAGCTAGCTAATGTCTTTCTGATATGATTCCTTTAAAATGATATCAGAAAACACTTTCCACTCTTCACATGAAGATTTTAAAAGAAATTGCATTTTGCAAATTCAGACAGAAAAATTATCAATGTAAGGGCAGCTCTGGAATTTCCAAAAATGTTTTCCAACTGTGAATTAATCAATACAAATTACAGTCAAACACGTTTTGAATCCCTGCTGCTCTGCCAATGTTTTGAAGTTAATTTCTTAGACTTAAAACATCCATGTAAGAAAATGTTTCATACATCCAAACCCCATTTTACAATGTTTTTTACCAGGAAGAAAAGGAAGACATCATTTCTTTCTTATCTGACTGTGTAATTCAGAGGGGGAGGATTGTGTACAATGGTGACAACCTCATAACCACCTAGAATAGGATGAAATATCCCCAGGTGATCTTCAGATTTGCAAAACAGCACTCAAAGGTGAGATTTCTATATCTTTAGAGAAGACTTATTTTCACAATAACACTCTGCTGGATAAGATCTATTCAGATAAGAAAACGTTCCCAGATACAGCTCCTAGAAAGGATTATAGATCCACAGCATCATTTATCAAAAGATGTAAGTACCCTTGAAATCAAAGACGTGCTTTCAGCTCTGCAAGAACAGCTTTTGGATCTTGCCTGCTCCCAAGCCAGTTAGCTCTGCAGTACAGTCCCAGCAGCCTGGTGTTCTGGTGAAGACCACCTGTGAAACCCCATGGCACCATTCCAGGTCATGGTAAAGTCTCCCACCATCCCATCAACCTATCAAACCAGGCTCTGTGCAAAGCAGAAGGACACCTCTGTGCTGTAATGATGGTGATGACAGCTTATGTACATCTCTAAACAGTAGAAGCTAACTAATTAGATAGCTAGCTAACTAATGATAGATAGATAGATAGATAGATAGATAGATAACTAAACAGTTAGCTGATTTTAAGCTAGGCAGGAAATTTCAAAACATGCAGCTGTACTAACATGGAGCTTGGTCTGTCCCACAAAAAGCACCCAGTAAAGAAAGCAAAGACCTTAGCTGTCGTTCTGAGTTGAGCCCTGCAGCAACAGCTGAATTAGCAAATTTATAGCTAATTTCATTGTGCTCACAAGCCCATTGCTGCTGCAGTACAAACCCCTATCTGCTGGACAACAAACGTCCACTCAGGAGTTGAGCAGGTTCTGGCAGGTAGGATGGCCTGGAGGCTGCCAGGGCAACATGCATGCAGCAAAGCTTCATGCTGGGAAGAAGCACTGGTGTCTGAGCATCCTCAGATGGGATCCAGTCAGGCCCTTCTGGAAGCACAAACTAGCTCTAGAGACAGGATTTGAACTCTAAAATACGTATTTAAGTTATCCCAAGAGTCATGCTGGGGCGGGATGTGGGGAAGTAGCTTTATATTTGGCTGCCTAATTTAAGACATAATCTGAGGGGGTAAATAGACCTTGTACAGTTTTTTCCTATAAACAAGTTTAGAGTTTTTAATCAACTCGCTCTCTTCCAGTCCTAATGAAAATGCGGAGGTTATCAACGCCCATTATGCTTGTGTGATAACACCATGAATAGTCTTTGTGTTCCATTTTTATCAGCTCATTGTTTTGGACCATTATCAAGATTTCTTAAAGTCTAGAAATGGGAACAGGAGATGAGAGTTTATTCTATTAAAAAAATGTATTTAAAAATGAACAGCATAAAGTTTTATTGAACTAATATCAAAATACAGATATCTTGCTGAGAATCACAGTGTTACACAACAACAATTATGTGTTCTCATTCTTAAATAAGAAGTTGGTTGTAACTAAGCACACTCTTCTGTAATTAAGCTGCCACAGGGAAGATGCTGAGATCTAGGCAGCACCTTTACAAAGAGTCATTTTTCTTAGTGAAACTTGCTTTTTATGAACAGATTGTTGCCATTTCAGAAGGACTTAGGGACTTAGGTCCATTTGAGGGAATTAGCAGGCTCCGCGAGCTCCACATGGACAACTGTCTACTGTTGGAAAATCTCTTCTATCTGACAGGTTCCACCGGCACACAGGGAATTGGACTGAAGGGCATTACCATGGGCAAACCTGCAACCAGTCCTGCTCTGCACTGGCATTGGGCACAAAGGACTTCCAGCTCTTGACTTCTCCAAGCTCTGAAGTCACACAAATACACAATCTCTAAAGTAGACACAAATAACCAAGGGAGAAACTTCCCAGTACCTTTTTTCTTTTTTCTTTTTCCTGATAAAATGAAGAAGAAAAGCACAGCTATCTTCCTGGATTTGAATACATTAGTCACAGAAAGAAAAATTCATTGCTTTCCCCTGGAAAATGAGGTGGGCTTTTCACCCAGTGGGTCACTTGACCTTTTCACAGAGCAATCAAATGCAAAATAAACCATATTTTGTCTCCTATTTCCCTTGGATTTTTTTTTACATTTTCAGTTGCTGTATCTTCCAGCAAAATTACTGTTAAACAGACTACAGTTTTAAATGCATCTCCATAAAATGCCAGCAAAGCCCATCATCACATCTCCATAGGTTTTAAATGATTTGGAGTTTACAGTCAAAACTGCATTTTCCAGTTCAGTGAATTCTTTCGCTGACTATTGCTCCAACATCCTCGTTGTTTTCTGTTATTGAATGGAAAGTCACCATATGACTCATAAAAATTTGGATTTCATTGCAAAGGTACGACTTTGGTCCAAGTGGATAGTATGAGAGGGAGAGGCAGGGGGATTATTCCCTTTTTCTGAAGCCATAAGATTTCTTTGAAACATTTTCAAATCTCCAGCACAACACGTTCACCCCAATTCTGAAAGTCCTTATTAGATTTCTTTTAATCTAAAATATTCCTGGGGTTTCTCTCTTGTGATGTTATTGCCTAATAAATGGTGTGGAAACTTGGAATCTTTCATAAAAGCTCCAACAACATAAAAATAGTTTCCATAATGAATAGATTTCAATCTCTAACTCCCTCGGTAGAAATGTTTTAATCATGAAAGACAGAATGGAGTTCTCGTGGGGCTGTTATTTAAAATAGTAAAGAAAAGTCTTTCCATCTCTTACGCAATTGTGAAATATGGCTCGGTGCTTTGTTTACACCGGGCTAGCAGACGGTTATTTTACTGAAAGAACTGATGACATCTTGGGTGGATTTTTGAGAGGGAGTGTATTGGTGCTCTGTGAAATCCTCATCTTTCTGGCAGCCTGAAAAATGATATTGTTCTCAGGCCACATCTTGGTATTACTTGTATGGGGACAGCCAGCACAAGGAGTAAGAAAGACCTTTTCCATATAATATTCCTCAATATATTTGAAGCAAATGAACAGCTTATGGGAACAGCAGGATCCTGTCCAATGCAGTATTCTCCCATAGCTTTGTGCCATTGCTAGCTCCAGCATGGTGCCAGCTAGGATAACACAGCAATCTGAACTTCTTCACATTTTCCACCTCCACATTTGGAAGTCCTGAGAATGGTATAAATGTATAAAGGCAACTAACTTTGCAGATACTGGTAAACATCTAAATAATATGAATCTTGGCTCTACCTACAAACAGGACTGCAACTACAGAATTTCACTCCAGCTCCACATCCTGCATTTATTAGCAATTAACACCATTTTGATTTAATTTCTAGCTGCTTGTATTCCTTTTTACACATGCAACATGTACCACACAAGCATTTGTGTTTAATCTTCTAGCATGAGTAATAAATATGGATGTGATGGGAGGTTCATGACTCCATAGAAAACAAACCTCCGGGATTTGACTTTCTGGTATAATTAAGTGATGAAAATATTAATAAAATCAATTGTATAATTTTGTTACATATTTAATACCAGATGCACAAGTAGGGAAAGAGTAACAATAGCCTTACTGACACAGGTAGCTTCCTATGACTGCAAATGCCCAGAAAAGAGTGTTTATTCCTGGATGATAACTTCACTAAACTACAGATAGGCTTACATCAGAAGAACTAAATTGACTGGAATCTTTACTTAAAACTAGTATTCAATGAAGTCTTGAGTTTGGGTGAATTTTATTTTTCACGTTAGAATAATTTGCCCTGAATATTGCAAGATAATTATATTTCAAAGAATTGTTTAAAAAGTTTGCAAGATTCTCCTGCATCAGTCAGCAAACAGAATGGAAGATGGGGTAAACAACAACAACAGAAAGAATGGATGCAATTTACAATGGACACCAAACATTTGCCTGGAAAAAAAAACAATCCTAGAGGCCTTGAAAAACTGTATATTTCAGAAGATCAAAATAGAATGTTTGTATCATTAATTAAAAGCTTAGTGAGAGCAGAAGCATTGCCACATAAATGTAACTAAGTCAAAACTTAAAAAGTCGGCTTTTCTAACCACAGCTAGAAAACCATCAAAAGCCAAAAGCAAAAAAGGATCTGATATGGTACTGAAGAGATTTCAGATGTATAGGTACACATATACTGCAGATTAATTATGATTGAGACAGTATCTACCAAGGCAGCAATCATTCAATACCATCATATGGAATATTTTGTATCTGGTTATCTCTACTTATAGGGCCTATTAATAGGGCCTTTCTCAAATATATGAACATTTTCTCATTGATATTCTCCATGAAAGTACATTTTGTTATTCAAATGTATAAATATATTTAGTGTTGATTGTGACTGTACTCTTATGGAAGAGACTTCACAATGCCATTTAGAAAAACATACATTTTCCATGGTGTCTTATCCTTTAGAGTTGTCGATTAAAGTTCATCCAAAACCAAGGGTTTATATTAGGCATAATTTAAAAAGAAAAGAAAAAAAAGGTAATGTTTTACTAAGAGAAATGTGTTTTTAATAATAACATATGTGGAGGCCTACTGGTTTAATTCTATTAGCTTGCATAAGTCTTTCCCATTGGGGTAGCTTATCGATCTCACAAAGTGTTGCGCGTTACAGTATTGACAGCAAAGGCAGCGGGATAAAATGCTCAGGAACCTTTGAGCTAATGGTTCTGAATAGCTCCACAAGGACCTATTATAACAAAGCAATTGGATGATATGACAACCAGATTAAATTGAATGTAGAAAATTGCAAGGTAGTGCACATTGGAAAGTACAATTTAAACTACTCATATGCACTGATAACTTCTGAATTAGTTATAAGATCCTGGTGGGGAAAAAAAAAAAAAAAGGTCTCATCAAGGAGAACTGAATAAAGACATTTGTTCAATATGCAGCTGGTACCTAAAAATCATGATAAGACAGGAGGTTGCATTAAGAAGTAAATACAGGATGCTATTAAAGCTGGAATTTTAATATCTAAATCACTTGTGCATGCTCACTTTCAGTATTACATGCAGGTGTGTGACCTCATCCCAAAAAACAATACAGTAGAAAGAGAATACAGAAAAAATAC
Organism: Todiramphus chloris collaris; assembly: GCA_025345505.1. Classification (NCBI taxonomy): domain Eukaryota; kingdom Metazoa; phylum Chordata; class Aves; order Coraciiformes; family Alcedinidae; genus Todiramphus; species Todiramphus chloris. The sequence continues at coordinate 29,004,068 of JANVCC010000019.1, read as the reverse complement.
ACTCATAGAATCATAGAATACCAGGTTGGAAGGGAACTCAAGGATCATCTAGTCCAACCTTTCAAGGTAAAAAAAGGCAAAACAAATGAATAAAAATAGTTTAAATTATATGGCCCAAGCACTCTGTCACGCTGAGTCTTTAAACTGTCCAATGTAGGGGAATGCACCACTTCCCTTGGGAGATTATTCCAATGTCTAATTGTTCTCATGGTGAAAAATTTTCTTCTGGAGTCCAACTGGAATCTTCCCAGGAGTAACTTGTACCCATTGCCTTGTCTTTTCCATGTGATTCCTTGTAAAAAGGGAGTCTCCATCTTCTTGGTAGCCACTTTTTATGTATTGGTACATGGTAATAAGGTGTCCCCTAAGCCTTCTCTTCTCAAGGCTGAACAAGCCCATTTTTCTCAGCCTTTCTTCATATGGCAGGTCTTCCAGTCCTCTGATCATCCTCATGGTCCTTCTCTGGGCCCTGTCCACATCTCTTTTTGTATATTGGGGACCAAAACTGAACACAGTACTCAAGGTGTGGTCTGACTAGAGCTGAGTAGAGTGGGATAATGACTTCTTTATCTCTTCTGGTTATGCCCTTGTTAATGCAACCCAGCATCCAGATTTCTTTGCTGCTGCAGCACAGTGTTTACTCATTTTGAGCTTATTGTCCACCAAGATGCCCAGGTCCCTTTCCACAGGGCTGCTCTCCAGCCAGGTGGATCCCAGTCTGAACTGCATTCCTACATAAATATTCCCAGGTCCTATTACACTTATCTCCATTGAACTTCATAAAGTTCCTGCTGGCCCACTGCTCCAGCCTGTCCAGGTCTTCCTGGAGGGTGGCTCTCCTTTCTGGAGTGTCAACTTCCCCACACATTTTGGTGTCATCTGCAAACTTTATCAGGGTGCTCTTCAACCCAACATCCAAATCACTTCTGAAGACATTAAACAGCGTTGAGCGCAATATTGATCCCTGGGGGACCCTGCTTGTGACTGGTTGCCAGTTTGAGAAAGAAATATTTACTATACTTTATTATGCCTTAGAGACAGGCAGAGACTGTCGCAGGACCTTTCTTAATGAGAAGAACCTCAAGAAAAATAAATAGGAGCAGAGAAAAACAAGACTGTAAAATAGTTCCTAAATTTTATAGGAGTGTTCTAAACAAAAAGGAAAAGAGGGTTTTACTATATGTAAAGAGACAGGGAGTAGAAAAAAGATACAAAGACTATGTCAGAAAAACAGAAAATAAGACAAGCTGGAAAATCAGCAGATCCCCTAGTCCATCCCTCAGGCACTACACATCAAAAAATACTGAGTCCTTCCATCAGGCCCTGAAATGAAGGTCTGTATTTCATGCTTCCCCATGTCCCAAAGGTGGTAACATGATGGTAGTGATGGTTTAGTGCAATCCTCCCACCAAAACCAGCATGGAGAGAGGATTCCATTGCTCCTAGTTCTGCAGAATCTACCCCGTTTGGCTCTTTGGGTAAGGTCATGGTTTGAACATTCATATTCAAGTCCATCAAAAGCAGTATATTAATTATCAAATGTTCAAAGAAAGGCCCAATTAGTATGCTCTGCAATGTCAGAACAAGGAGCATGCACTTGCCATATTTTAACTACTTGGTTTGTATACACAGCAAGTAAGGTGACATTCCTAATTGCATCCCAAAATCGTAGCAGTGTAAGCAGATTTACAGGCCCTGGACATGCACTGTATCAGTTTCAATGGAATTGTGCCCATTTACAAGAATAACAAGTCTGATCTGTCCACTCATGCTGCCAGCATTTTTCTGGTTATAAGAGAAGGCTGTAACTAGTTCTGACAGATGAAAAATGAGGCTAGAAAATTAAGACTGGGTTGTCTTGACCCCTCACCAAAGCTGATGAGATGCAGAGCAGCCTAGACAGTGTGGAAAGTTCCCTGCCATTGCAACTTTTCACTACAAAATATCTGGCCTCCTAAATGGACTGAATGGGTGAATTACTAATTGCAGATTTATTCTTTATACCCCACAGTGGGAACTGTTAAATCAAATGCTCACTCTGACTCCACAGTCTAGGCTGCCAATCCTGGAAGCAAGCCAACAAGTAGATACTGACATTTCCAAACATCTGTGAATGTCACATTTGAATGCCATATTTGAATGTCTTCCTCTGGCTGACTATTCTTGATGACCAGACCAGCTGAGCTACTGGTAGAAGACTGTTGTGGAATCTCAGGTCAGGGCCTAACTCAGGGCACTGTTGCCCACTTCTTGGATGAAAAAGTTAGTCAAATGTGGCAGATTTCTGATTAGTCCCTTGGAGGGGAAAAACTGATAATGGGAGCACAAATGCCTTAATGTAACCTCATTTCTATACCATAGGAGTATAAAGTCCTGTTTGCTTGAACCTCAGTAAGGAACTCCCTGCTTCATCACAGTCAGCACTCAACACAAGGCTGCCTCTCCCTCCATGTCTCAAAGGTCATTATAACTTTGGCTTCTTTGCTTTTGATCCAGCTGCATTTCCTTTCCCTTCTCCCCAGTCAATCTGAGTTCCTGCATGTGCTTTATCATTTCCAAAGAAAAGGCTTTCTACTGTGAAAATGTGAAAATGGTTTCTACTCATTCTTATCTGTGCCTGTGTTCAGCTTCTACTATTTTTGCTGTGGCTGAACAAAAGGGAATTAACTGTTCCTTCTTTTAGTGAATGGAAGGACAACTGCTTTATACAACAGCTTCAACCCAAACCGTAACAATCATTTCTTTACATCCACAATTTTATAGTTTGTGGGGTTTTTCTGTTTGGTTTTTTCCCTCCTCTGTTACATATATTTTGCACATACTAGATTTTGGAACAGATTGATGACTGGTGGAATTAAGCAATCCCCATTGTCAGGCTTTAAGAAATGCTGGTATAAGCATATGGTCTTATTCACAGTAATTCCATCAAGGCCTTGCTTCTAGCACTAAGAATGTGCTGCATAACAATGAAGTGATGCAGGACACATGGCTTCTACTAATGATATTTTGCCGTAATAAGAAGCAGAGTTGTGAAAAGTCAGTGTAAAGAGTATTATGCAAGTATGAAGTCACACTATTCTGCACAACATGGATTTCACTGAAGACTAGCCCTACGTGGCAGAAGAGCCACGAGGAGTGAAAAGGATCAACACCAATATGACTCTAAAAAGCGATTTACAGAACTAAGTAAGAAAGTAATCACATTTACTAGATAGCATGTTTCCCTCATTCACCCAAAACAACAAATGCTACTTCAAAAATAATTCTAATAGGATTTTTCAATGGAGGCAGGATGAAAAAAAATATTTTCTTGGTTGCTAATTTAATTCAGGTGAGGTACACATCATTGTTAGATGTGGTTCAACCCAAAACCACTTGGAACTTCCTCAAGGCTTGTCTACTTAATCTTTAAATACATGCACCACCAAACACCTAGCACAGCTGTCCTTTCAAAGAGTATGAGAACTCTCCAGTACATTCATTGTTGTACGCCAGTCACCACCACCACATAGCAGCATCACAGCCTTGCCATACGCTCTGATGTTGCTCAGCAGAACAGCTTGTGCCAAAATCGTGACGATCTTCAAAGTGTCGTCTCCTCCCCCACCAGTGCCTGCGAGGGAAGGCTGCTGTTTCGCATATATAGACAGTATTCTTCTCATTACAAAAACATTAGCATAAAAATAATATAGTTGTATATTTATTATTTTTAAACCAGTGACGCTATTAAAAATTATAGCAATTATAGGCGTAAATCTTCTGCACTTAATACAGAAATTGAAAAAAATCTGCAAACACCCAGTGTGCCACACCTATGGCTGAATTTCTAAACTCTCCTGAAGATACACAGCTATAACTACATCTTTGCTTTCTGAAAGAACATAGAACCAGTTCCAACCAGCTGGCCAAGTTACCCTGAGTTTCAAAAGCAGGAAAGTATTGAACTGTGGTTGCACGATTGAATGTACAGCTGCTGTTTTCAGCATTTCCATAGCTATAGTTTTGTTAGTGAGTATCAGTTCTGCGATGGCTAATATAAATCAATAACCTGAAGTATATTTCAACCACCCTACATGATCATGTCTCATAATGATGATGTATCTCAATTACATCAGCTACTTTATTTGGTGTTTTAGCAGAAACCTCAGTATTTGAAGGAGAGCAGGAAGAGGAGAAATTAAGTAAAGAATTTCCACAGTCTGTTATAGCAATTCTAAGTATACAGCAATCATAATCATCGCTTTTAGAAATTACATTTTTGGGGAGGATACAACAGAAACCACAATAAGCAGAGCCCCTCAAGATTTGTCCAGCATCAGAAAATGCCAATGACAGTCACACACAGCTGGGTTTGCAGACAGCTGCTGAAAACACCCTCAACGCAATTGCACAACAAGAAAAAAAACCCAAACACCTGTCCCAAAGAAAGCTGGTTTCCCCAAAGGAGATTGCAATGCAGAAGCAAGTAGTACTGGAAAAGCAAGAGCTCAAACAAGTTTCACTGTCATAGCTTTCAAGAAATCCCAGCCAGATCTTCACCTGGCAGCCTTTAACAAGTTACAAGCGACCTTACCTAACTAAGGGCTAAATAAAAATACACACAATTGTTTCACTGATTATGTTCTTCACTAAAGCTCACTGAATAAAATACTTGTGAACCACTGAAAAAGAATTACAGACAAATTAATCTGGAAATAGAAACATACTTTCAGGATTATGAAATACAGAGGATAAGATGATGCATAAGGTATTTCCAGTGGCTGACTTTTCTGGAATGAGCAGTGGGAAAATGCAAAATTATCTTGGTTTTCCAGCCAAGGCAGTATTGGACGAAGCATAGCATCAAAATGTGAAAAAAAATGTACACTGTTATGGAAACATATTTGTGCCCGGTTTCCTACAGAATTCTTGAGAATGAATGACCAACAGGGATTCTATGGTCACTGTTCATCCCACCAGTTGTCATTAGTTTATTATTACCCGGGTATGTGTTGCACCCACTTACTAAGGAAGTTAGAAAGGAACAGCTCTGACTCCTGGAAGACATTTTTTCGTGTGTGTAAAGTGTGTTGTGTCTGTCACAAACAAGCCCTAATTAGCAACTGGATCTTCAAGCACACTGGAGTAAGAAGTTCTGAGTAGAAACTCTTCCACCCCCAGAGTCTCTCTATTATCCGTATCATATATGGCCACACTTTCAGAGAAAAAGATACAGAGAGGGGAGAACTTGTAGCTTTGGGAGCTGGAATCTAATGTGACAAAGAGTAAGAGCAGGCTCTCCTGTGGCCTGACATTTAACACAGACAACTGTATCAGTGCAGAGACGTGATAGACTGTATAAACAGAGCAGCATCTTTGTGGAGGCAGTACTAAAACAAGACAATGGCACCCACCACAAAGGAAGACCAGGCACAAGGAAGGCCTGCCCTAAATAACCTTGATGCAGTGAATTGAAACAGATTCTGTTTGTATTTCAAACAAGCACAGACAGGCGTGTTCATATGCTATGAAAATGCATGAGAGAAAATGGACTTTGGAGGATTTAAATCCTCTAAAACCCTCCCTTACAAGAAGGGAGTGAAATGTATGTCCAAGACATTTGGCTGTCACAGCCAAAGTTTGCAAACTTTTGGGTACTTGCAAAATCCTGTTTCTACTAATAGTGAAAGCCAAAAACTAGGTATTTGTATCTATAAAGATTGAAAATATCTATTAATATTCTAACTATTCTGATTGCAAAGTTAGAACAAAGATCTTGAAGGTACACTTTAAACAGAAGTGTCCAGCTACATGTGTCTCTGCAGAAGAAAGGACCATCAGATTCACAACTGAGCAGGTAATTCGGTGTAACTTGTGGAAAAAAGCTTTAACCTGATATAAATATTCTTGGCCTCGGAAGATTTTTTTTCTTCGAATAAAAAATAGTCTGCAAGACAGACTGAACAAATTATACCCAGGACTTATGTGTTAATTTTTTTTCCCATTTAAATTGTTTGCATCAAACCACTTCCCTCAAAACACACACAGGCCCTTACCTTACCTCTATGAGCATTTCTTGAACGTCTCAACTACAATGGCACTATTTCATCAGGATCATGGTAACTCTAAGGACCTGGTTACTCCTAGACACCAAATGGACTCATTTTCTCCCGGGCCATATTTTTCTTTCTTTTCTATAGCTTTTGAGGATGTTGCGAGAAAATGGAGATACGTATACAAGAAGTGCTTTGTTAAAGCTCATAATTCTTAATCCATCATGTAGAGTGCCCAGAGCACTCAGTGGATGGCTGTGGATGGATTTTTAAAAGCCTAGAAGAGTAACAAAGAATCAGATGCATTCTGCGTTCATTCTACATACAGAATAAGTCTTTTCTCTTCTTACTGAGCTGACCTGCTGTTTAACTGGGTAAAACATGCTTTTACAAAAGAATTTTCACCTTCAGCATATATGTCTCATGCATCTGACCCTTCAAGGTCTTTCCAATCCAAGACAGACTATATCATCAGTTGGTAAATGCACTTGGAGTTACTGTAATTTACCATGGCATTTCTAACATAGTATGAAACATTTAACTTGGATTCACTGTGAAACAGAACTACTATCAACATAATTAAATCATTACAGCAATTAACAGAACAGCAGTTGTATAAAACCCTGACCCTGCAGCAGAAAAACCTGAGTGGGACAGTGGCTACGACAAACAGGAGAGCGCACTGCTACCAAAGCAGAGACAGGCACAAATGCAATCTGGCCAGCAAACAGCACCAGGGTTAGGGAACCCAGCACTGTCCCAGTCTGATACAGAGCTTAGCTCACACAATCCGCAGCTTCCACAAACTCATTTATAATGGTCCCCTTGGAAAAAAAAAAACCTTGAAGGTGTTCAACACTTGATATATTTGATACACTGCCCTATCCTTTGCCTGTTCCAAATTCCTAAACTATTCCAACCCTTTAAAAAGGGCAGGATCAGGAAGAGAAAGAAACATGTGTGTTGCTGTAACTAAGCAGTGATTGCTTGCAGGTTTTCTGATAGGAAGGGGACAGCACACTGCTGGCACGCTGCTGTGCACGTAGTATACTGCTGGGAAGGGATACACGGGATGGAAGGGAACTGTCCTGCCTTACCAGAACCCTGAGGCTCTTTCTTCCACAATTTGTCTAGAGTAATGAGTATGCCGCGGCTCTGGATATTGCATTCACACCACCATTACCTAAAGTAACTGCAGAAACGCAAATATTCTTTGAGATAAGGGAATTAGCTCTGAAAAAGTAATAGTTCTAAAGCAGCCAGTTTCTAAGGGGATGAAGATCAACCCACAGTAGTATTGATAGATAGAGAAACTACATCCCACCACAAGGTGATGCAAAAGTACCTAATTCCTGACCACAGCCATAGCTGAAGTGACCTTCCTCAGTGGCTGAAGAGGTGTAACAAGCACCAGCAGTCCCGAGGCTCTGCTGCTGCACGGCACAGCCCGCAGCTGGGACACGGAGCCGCGCTCCAGTGCCTCACGGTGCTGGGCAACCTTGAAAATAGGCAGATGGGGAAAATCAGAGGTAGGATCTTATGTTGGCTGCTGAGTAAGATTATCCCCTGATGGCTGCTACTAGATTTCTTGTTTATAATCCCAATGAGATATTCCTTTAAGTCTTTGTGTGAAAAAAAATGCCATATCTCTTACCAATTAAAGTGAATATTAAATCCTGAAAAGCTAAATAAATTTCAAATTGTACAATGTCAGAGAATTTTAGCTGTTGAAATCCTTCAATTTTATTTCTGTTTTCTGTAGGGAACAAGAAGCCCAGCTTGGCCAGATAAAAAATATATTCAAAAATATCCCTTTCTAAAGTTGTAAATCACATCTGATAGCTTTCCTGTGGCTACCTAGAGTATCAGTTCAGCAAAGATGTGGACATGGCTATGAGTTACACTGACAGGCACCTACGTTAAATGGAGACTAACAAAATCATGTTATCTACCTGCAAATCTGTGAGAGAGTTTAAAGAAGCATTTCTGGTTTTATTCTTAAATTACATCAGAAGTATATAGGTGCTGGTTGATTTTCTAAAACTGCAACATTTCCCCTGTACTTACTGTCATACAGTATTTATAAGAGACGTACACCTCCCCCCCGGGGTGTTTCATGAGCAATTAAAACGCAATCATCATGATAAAGAAATAAATAACCTTAATTAAAACATTGCACAGGAACCTTCCTCAGATGCAGAGCCAGTGGGGAGCTGTCTGTCTTCACAAGATTTTACATATCTGTCAGACTGAGATCCAAGTGCAACATCAGGTTTCATGGACATCATCTGGATTTATTATATTCCCTGAGGGCCATGGATTCAGACCCCTCCAAATGCATGATACTCAAATGAGGTCTATTTATTTGCTAGATAAGAGTTTTTAATTGCTTCATTTAATTAAATTTTAAAAGAGTTCTGGGTGGCCTGAACCACACACAACCTCCCCTACTCCCCTGCTAGCCTTCTTATACTCTTCCTTTCAAAACCAAACAGAATGTCTCCACCATCATGTTTCTTCCCACTCCTACATTCTGTTTTTCCACTCAGGCTGTTATATTATAACCTTTGCTACTTCCTTCTACCATTCTCTCTTCAGTGCTGTGTTTAGCAGCCCCTCAGCATTCCAGGCAATGAAGAAATCTGCAAAACATTCTCCCCCTACCTGTTAGCCATCAGCAGGGCTAGATTATTCTCAGTTAAGTTGTTTTAATCCTCAGTTTTTCAGTGTAATGTTCCCCAATACTGCAGTTGTTTTATACCACCTCATACTACACAGCTGATCATTGTTGTAACAGAAATAATCAACATACAGTCGTGAGAAGAAAAAATAGAACTTGTATATTGTGTATAATCTACATAGCATAGATTGTCATTTTTATGCTCTGGAAATTCTCTATGGCAGTTAAAAAAAAAAAAAAAAAAAAAGACTTTAAAACCCATATCTTTTTCTTTACAATATAAAAGTCTTCCAGTAATAGATCCAAGTGAGTGTAAGAGAGCCACACATTTATGAGAGATTTACTATTCGTTAGGAGAAGAATTTGCTCTGCGTTACTAAAAATTTTAACCCAGCTCACATTAGAATTGAGATTAGAGTGAAGATGAATGATCTTATTAGGTATTCCAATGTGGATGCTGAAAAGCTGCTAGCAGAGGGATTTTCTCAGGTTCTCACAATATTCGGTGAGAATCCTGCCTTTCTCACCAGTGTTATGAAAACCAGTAGGATGTTTTTTGCAAGCTAGACTAACACCTGGTGTTTTGCTAAGTTCTGTTTATGGTACATTGGAAAAATATTTTGAAATGGGTGTTGTAGGACTTTAGCCAATCACCCTAGGAGATGGGTGAGCACTGACCAATCGCCCTATGGGGCTAGGGTGTATAAAATGGGGTTATAAATTAACAAAGTGGCATCTTTTGCCTGCTGCTGAATTTGTGTGTTGCTGCATCTCTCTGCTCCCGGTATAAACAGCGACATTCCAACTCAGACTTCAACAGCAGTTTGGACCAGCCTATTTGTGTAACTGTCTTCGGGAGAGAACGACAGAGAGCTGGAGTGAACTTTGAAATTCAAACAAGACTAAAATTCCATAACTGCTACATATGCACAGACATCAAAATGCATTTGATTCTACTGGGAAGGCAGAAATTCTTTTAACATCTTGAGATTTGGGAGAAACATGTTAAAACTTTGTATCTTCTTGATACAGATAATACCTAAGTGCATATAAAAGAGTATATATAAGTAAATATTAATATTTATATGCACTATAAATGTGGTGTTGGTATATATGGTGTGTAATGCATGTGAAAATGGTCAAAAGTTTTATAATTATGGCATTTGCATGAATAGAGATGGGTTAAATGAGAGCATCCATCCTTGCCTTTATTTCTGTGAAAGCTCATGGGGGTTATGGGAAGGAGATGAAAGACTCTTGGCTTATAAATTCTATTTTAAAATGCACTTGAAGGTGGGTGTCTTGTTAATCTATAGTCTTGTTTAGATGAGGAGGTTAACGGGTGAATTTGAAATTCAATAGCTAATACACCCTAATTTCCTCTGGTACCACTGTTTCCTGCGTGAACACTAAGTACTCAGAACAAGAAGTGTGCAGGATAATGTTTCACACAAAGTAAGGAGGTGTCCATACTAGGAGACAGAATGGAATTACAGTTTAAAAGTAGTTACCGGCACAAGTGAGTGGGATAAAGAGAAAATTATCCTGTATATATTTTAATGGCATTCAAGCAAGTTTCAACACAGAACAGCCTCAAGATTGCCATCTGACTGAGATTTATCTCACAGCAGACTGAAGAAGAGAGTGCAACTGTAAGAGAGAGAAGCTAAAGGCTCTAATCTGTTAAGCAAGATCTGGATCATTTTAGTTATGAGCTCTTAAATATCTAAATGTTTTTTGGGGGTTTATATTATAAAAATTGTAATGAAGTTTTTATTGCTAATCTTATTGTAACTACACAGCAACTAGATTTATCTAACACTTTTAAGTCTCAGAGTTCTTTTTAACTTGATAAAAATATTGGTAAAACATTTCTAAATCCCAATTTAATACTTTTCTCTGTCAAAGCAAGTGGAAGTAATAATTTCAACATTCCCCATTTGTATTGCAGAAGCCCCCAGGTGTACCAATTGATTTGAACATACCCAAATTCTTTCCAGTAGAAAAAGTGCTCCATTATACCATTTCATTTTACTCACGACCGTTTCTTCTTACATTAAGTATTCCTTCAAGTGAAGAAGCATCTTACAGTTAATATTAAAGCAACGTAAGTAACAAATAATTCCTTCTTAGATCCATACGCAGATAAGGCTTTTAACTTGCATATCAAAACCTGGACTAGCCAAAATACTGTTGAAAATAAGGTTATTACCTGCTGCTGTCTGGTCTAACATCTACAGACAGGAAAGAACTCCCAAGAATGAGTGGAATCCCCTTTTTGTATATTACAACTGTCATTTTTTTTTCCAGAGAGAAGATAAAAAGCATTTTGCATTTCATCCCACAGTTTGTCATATGTCATTTATTTCCATAAAATGGCAGAATTGCAAAGGCTCATCTAAAGATCCTCAGACAAATCATGGGTTTAATTCATGTTGTAATTGAATTATTGCAGCTACAAAGTGTAAAATAAATGCAGTAAGAATTCTGAATATGAATTTGACTTTACGTTAATGCCTGAAATTTTGCAATGTAATTTTTGAGCCACAGCTAAAGTCCCCATCCAGACAACTACATTACTAAGGTCACTTGTGATACGTGAATGGTCATTTTTCCCATCTCACCTGCCAAGGACAGATGTTCACAATCTGGTTTACTGCATTTGTCTTCATTGACTTGAAAACTGCATTGGCTTTCAAAATATATACCTTGTTTATTGAGACTACAACCAAACAGTCTTGATTATAATTCTCACTGTTTTCAATGACTTCTCATGGGAAAGGATTAAAGACATTTTCCTTATCTGTTTCCCTTGGGAGAGATTTGAGTTTCAAATTTCAAAGTGTTAAAAAGAAATGGCCACCAAAAGTATATGGATTGAACTGAGTCCTAAATTTAACAACTGGCCTTACAAAGAGAATTTTCTGTAAACCTTTGAATGTATAGCAGTTATGGATTGCTGTCAGACATGAGGCCAAGTTCAGTGGCAACGTAACTTCCCAGCTCATATCCAATTATAAAAATCTACAAGAGGAGTGAAGCATTTTATATCAAGTAACTCATTTTGTAATAAAACTACATCACACTAATTCTTTACTGACAGCTTACAGCAACAGCGAAAACTCTCCCCTGTCTTCCACCAATATAAGTCTCTAGTAGGAGAGAAATTCAGTCACTGGCTGTCAGGAAACAAGGGTGAGAAAATATTAAGATGTGTGATAGATGGATAGCTATGAGAGGAATCAAGACAATATACTGCCTGAGATTACAAAGACAAAGTATTTCCCCAAACTGTAAAGCAGGAAAGGCAAGAGGGAGAAGGGAAGAGAGTCTGAGATTTATAACCTTCCAAAAATGGAAGTAGTGGTGCAAACCTTTTACTTCCTTTAGTTATTACCTAAGAACATACTGGGATGAAAGAAAACAAGTAACTTCTTCCTAAAAGTCCATAATCTTTTCCTTTTATACCACAGGGACATCCCAGCAGATTTCGAGTCCATTTACTTTCTCTCTAAAACCTTTGAACTACATAGATATCTATAAATACATGCAGAATATAGATATATGTAATGAACATTTAAAAGGAGATTGCTGCACACAAATAAAATAGTGGCATACCAATTACAGAACAAATATGAGTATTTTTTCTGTTAAAAATTTATGGGCAGTCACAGTATAAATGAGCAATCAGGATGTCAGATCAAAACAGGCATGACATATGTTAAGATAGAACAAAAAGAACCTTTGGCATGTGCTGTAGACATTGAAATACATGGACATTATAGGAAATGTTATAGGATTATGTTAGGATTTGAGTCTACTAATCCATGGAATTCTTCAGAAAATACTTATCTGCTGATGCAGAAGTCTGTTCATTGCTGAGCTTGTGGAAGGAAACAACAGCAGAGGGACTGAAAGGCTGACTGTGAGGGAGCAACGCTCTTTACTAGGCAGGCGTTCCGAGCAGCTAGGCAGCAGAGCACAACAGCCCTTTCACTCCTAAACCAGAAGACTCGTACTCCTGTGATTAATGGGTGTTGGTACCTGAAAGATCGATCAGTGGCTACCCCAGAACAGTTAATAAAATATTTCTAGAACGTCAGAGAGGAAGCTGGCAATAAAAAGACCAGTTCTGCAATCAAAGGAGAATAAATTGCCCTTCTCATTTAAACTACTACAAGAAGCAAGCATTTTCCCCTTGTGAAGCCTTGTTATGTATATCTATGACATATATGGGTTATGCTGTTCAGGAATACAGGGTATTTAAAGTCAGGAGACCAGCAGAAGAAAGCACTCAGAATTTGAAGGTCAAGAGGAGTGACATGGGTAGAGTTATCCTTGACCATTACTGGGCAGTCGTCTCGAGCCATCCAGTTAGTGCCATTAGATTACAAGGTTTCTGTGTGAAGAGATGTGAATATCCTCAGTAACATTAACTACAAGGATGTAATTTATCTATAATACTGTTATTATTTTTGGATTTAAGAGAAAATTAAGATTATTTCAAATACTTGTCTGTAGAGCCCTGTTTTCTGCAGAAGTGAAGGTAAATCAGAAAGCAGACACCTTGTACCATAATGGCCCAAAACCACTCACTAAATATTTTGACCAGAGTTCCTTAGTCAAGGTAAGAGCAAAGCCTGCAGAAGACTAATCCTGACTGCTGAATCTTTCTGCTCCTACTGGACTTCAGTGAGAGCAGAGACAGCTCAGCACCCCGTGCACTGCTCTCACAGGGATTTGTTTATAGCTGAACCCCACCTAACTTTGAGAACTAGAAGTCAGATGATTTCATCAGCAATGAACCCAGACAACACTTAAGACTGGATAAAATGGCTTAAATTTCTTTAATTTGTTGGGGCTTCTGATGCTCTGTAATTACTGGGAGTCCTCTCAAATGGAAAATGTCCAGCAGCTATTAAAAATAGTCTTAAAACAAACTCAGTTTAATTGTCCTGTAGATGGCACAAAATTGAATACACTATGGTCATTAGCCTTCAACACACAAACTCTGGCTTTCTATAATTACGTTTTCTCACCATAGAAACCCTGTGTACCAGAGCCAACAATATACACATTACACCACTACACAAAAGGTGAGGCCATGGGGTCAGGTGACCTTCACATTTAGCATCCATAGAAAAATGTGCTTTCTGAAGCAAGCATTTTTGTTTTGGACTAGTTCCCCTGCTGATAGACATAATTCTAAACTTCAGCATTATGTTATTTTCCTTCCTTTGTCATGTTTTGCCCTTAACTATGCAATGAAAATGCTAGTGCAATTCATATTGCATGCTACATATTAGCTATTTTATTGCTTGTTTTATGTTTGGATATAAATATGTGTAAATTCAATTTATCCATCCTATATGTTGCAATCTCAAAGGATTATAGCCCTTCATTTAAAATTCTGGGCTTAGTTTATAAAGTAATAAATGCTTGAAAGTGCTGTCTTCTTCATGATCACCCTTTCAGACCAATTTAAATTCTCACCATGACTTCCAATGCATTTACACATAACTTCTTCTTTTGTAATATTTCCTTATGTTACCATCTCAGCACTTATGGTATTTAACAACTCCTCCTTACAAACTGTAGTATTTACAGGTCATTTCAGAAGCAAATCCACTCCATGGAAACAATTTGTTTTCTACACAGTATTGTGTGAAATACGCTGTTCTCCTTCATAATTTGATATCTTAAAAATCATGTTGTAATTCATTGCATTGTAATTGTGTTGTAATTATGGGCAAAATAAATGCTGTCAGAACAAATAAATGGGTGAAGATAAAATGAGAAGGACAAAAGGAAGAAATGGTGCAAATCATGGATCATCTTAGATATCTGCACACTAATGAAAGAAAAACAAGAGGTGGTAGAGATCTTAGCATATGATCTAGAGTTCTTCACAAGTTGCTTTTATTTTTTAATCTTTGTTTGCAAAGTGCGTACATATCTTAGTGGATTGTTTAGGAGACATTCTCTGCGCTTCATCTCCTTTTGGATATAATCTATATAGCTGTATGAATAATGGGGTCAGAAATGATGTGGTAAAACATTTGTGCACAAACATCAGGTTTTTCAAGTCAAAATATGACTAAGCAAAATGGACATTCCGCTATATTTTTTATCTTAGCTTCAGTATTTTAACACGGTTGTTCTTGAAAGAAGTGGATAAAAGAAGTGTGTGGTTTCCTAAAGAATTCTGAAATGTGATGAAAATGGGGCCATTTGTGTGTGATACTACAATTTTCATCCCTCCAACAGGATCTGTAGAAGAGAAATTTACACACCCAGACTGTGTGTTTCCTCTGCAAAAGTGGCAACATAAACATGAGAAAATCCTTTCCTGTCACAGCCATGTTCCAAGGTGAGATGTCATTTCTGGTACTGTTTGGGCTCAGCTCTCTTCTCACAGATTTCAGGCTAATTTGGATCTGCAGGAATCACTCCTACAGGAAGAAGGTGGGAAGGCCCAAGGAGTGTCAGCTGTGGATTGCCAGCCCTGCACACAGCACCAGCGTTGCAGGAAAGACAAGGGTGCGTGGTTCGTACCTGTATGTGTGCACAGGTGCTTTGGTAATGGTTGTTCTAGATGCAAATGGAGAAAAACAAGAGCTTTTGAAACTACATCCAAAGTGGGTGTATTTTATCTCAGGACAAAAAGTCTGGAAGAGCTGCTTAAATCCAAACATTACATAATAGAATTTTGTATAACTTTGTCACCCAGTATTTTCTGTCACCCAGTAAAGACATGTGTCAGTAAACATCTCTTAACTGCATTTAAAATTTCACCACCTTCCTAAATTCTTCCAAATTTATTCCATGTTTCAATTTCAAATCTATTTATTATGTATTATTTTTAAAAGCTTAGCTAAAGTATTATAGCAAAGTAAAGCAAGAGTGACCGAAGAGACAGAATAAAAGAAAACCAGGTAAGACCCACAAAAAAAATTGCTTCTGCCATCAAAAACAAACAGTATTTACAACAGACATTAGTGAAGATTGAAAAGGAAAGGTTTTGTAGTCTGAGTAGTGCAAATTATCATGTAGAGTTTTAAGATTAAAAAAATGAAGAATAGGATACGCTGGTCAGTGGTGGTGTTATGAATCTAGGAAAGAATCATGTATTAAGAAAAATAATTCTTCAGAGCATTTATTATTTCTCCCATTTGTTTTCTTCTTTACACTTTTAACTAATTTCCTGCTCTCTTCTGCCAATACTACCGGTTACTATTCAGCTTCACAAGCCAGCTTGAGTGATTTAAAGAAGAGCATAACAATGTTTCTCATTTTCTACCTTTCCTAACAAACACAGGGATTCTTTCAAATAAAGAAATGTGAGTACATGTTAGATACAGGTATTTAGACCCCATTTTGACGCTGGCTCAAGTGGAGTTTAAGGCCAATTCAACCTTGTCCTCAGAAATCTGATACAAAAGTGAGTTAGACTTCTAAGTCACTAGAAGCATTTTAGAAGAGTTAAACTGATGTTTAATTACAATATCACAACCCAAGTAGAAAGCAAAGCTTTGCTTCATTATCCTATGGCCTGGAGTGTATCTCTGAACAAATCAGCTCCAAGCTGTAATAATAAAACGTGTTTTTGAGAGGAGCAAGCACACAGCTGCTTAACCATATGGAAGTGGAGCTGCGCTGAAGCTCTGATAATATGCACTTCTCACCTCCTCACTTACATTCAAATGTGTTGCCCCAGGGGCAGGCTCCTACTTTCACCTCTACTCCCCGGCAGCCTCCCACTCTCACCATCCTTTTGTCCTCCTGCAAAACCTCAGCTGTTTGGAGAGCTCTAGCAGGTCACTGAACCACCTGAGCTCCAACACTGACAAGCATCCCGCCAAACATACCACGTCTGGCACAGCTTATTTTACACAAACGTTAGATGTTCTCTGGTAACCAAGTATACGTGCATCACTTACAGGAAAAAACAATCAAACAATTCCATGTCCTTTCCATACAGTTGGAATTCTGCAAAGTGACAGTGTTGCATTGCAGGGCTTTTTCAGCCACTCACTATGCATAGGTTTATACATTAATATGATTTGATCCTCTTTGTTCCAAAGTTTTCTGGAGCAAAACTCAAAAGGAAAATAGACTGAGCCCAATGTGCAGAATTCTATGCTTTGATAAACTAGATCAAAAATTATGTATATGCCAGCTAACAAAGCACAAACCTATAAAAGGAGTTAAACAGCTAGATTAACATCAGAAGCATGAACAGCCCAAACCCAATTATCTTTACCTGATAAACTTACTGATAGGCTTTGAGATAACAAAGAAATAATTTATGTACCATATGTAAGGGCTGATTAATTTCTCTGTTGAATTTCTCATGGATATAAGTAAATTCCCCATTTATTAGCACAGACTTGGAGAGGGGAACTTTTTAGCACAGATCTGACTGCTTACCATACCCATTTTTCACCAGTTTTTAATAAGTGACAAAAGAAGACCTGAGCTCTTCTCCCACAATGCCAATAGAAACATGCTACAGGAGAGCAAGATACTAAAACAGCATATGAGAACTTCCCCAAGGTGTGACTAACTAAACAGGTACCTCCTTGAACTGCAGCAAAATTCACCGGACTGCACTGAAATACAAGATCAGAACCTGCTACCAAGCACGTAGTCTCTACCACACCACCACCAAAGAAAATGCACGCTCAGTTCTGTTGCTCATTCCCTGTGGGCTTCAGGCACCACATCCCATCTGTGCTCTCAACGTTTGATTGTGAGCTGCGCTCTTTGGCTGCTGTTCTGCTTTCACACCCCTCTGCAAGTGCCTGGTACCTGAGGAGACACTGCATATGGAACATACCACTGCCTATGCTCAGAAAACAAGTCATGCCATTTAAACACCACCCTATTTGGCAGACTGACCAAAGACATGTTGGCCTTTGGAAAGATGAATCCAAACTCTCAGCATCCTCTCCAGGGTAGCAGTCACCCTGTGTCAATACCATGCCCTAAACTGCAGCAAGAGGAGGACAGAGACACAGCCTCACGTCCTCAGCACACCCTGCAGAGAACGTGCCTAAGGACCTTGGAATGCAGTTCCCAAAAGGCATTGCCACATTGCCAACAGGAGGAATTTGGAGAGGTTTGTTTCTGAAACCAAGCCCTGTGTTTGCTGTTTACTATGAACACCCATCTCAGTGTTCCCGATGTGCTGAGGAAGCACCAAAAGCAAAGGCACTTCACTTGTGCCCAATTCCTTGGAAAGCTATTCAGGTATTGTGGAGGAAAAGAAAAGCTCATTGCTGCCTGAGTTCCTGACACAAGCTGGCCCTTAACCCAGAAACTACAATGAGTTTCTTCCATCATCCCTGCACCCAGTGGAAGTGTAGCAGGAAGAATAAGGGCTGCCCTTGCCCTCCGTTTCTCTTCCATGCAGATTAATTTTCAAGTAAGACTCTGAATGTTTCAAGTAGCCTTGGGCTTTTCTTCAACAGATGCATAGGAATGAAGTGAGAGGCTTTAGGGAGGATGGGGAAATAAAGTAGTATTTGGAATGTTTCCTTTGCTGTTAGGTATCAGTAGTGTTTACTCTAACGTATCACCTAATCTAAAGTCACATCGATGGAAAGGCTTCGCCAGAGACTGCAACAAATTGTTTATTCAATAAAGGTCATTCAATTGGTGCTGTTCATCATTTAGTTCCATTGTGAACATAAGCCCAGCTCTGACATTTAACAATTTAAAGCTAGGGAGGGTTACTGTTTCCATGACTAGTCACATTGCCAGACAGAAATCTAGTAAAATTGTTTTGAAGCTTCAGTGTGAAAGGTTTCTTCTGATTTAAAGGCTGTATGGGTTTTGACAGGCCTGAGCTATGCATTTCATGGCTTTATTTAACTTGTTAAAGAATAAAGTGACAATTTGTGTTTATAAATATACTGAAAAAATGTTTTATAGGATATTTTCCCTTTGAAATAAATATAAAAGGTCTTTAAAAAGCAAGTGGAAAAATGTAGAAAATACTTTGCCTGCTTTGTTTCTGTTAGAAACTGCTTTGGGGACTGCTCTGGGGACTTGGGACTCTCCTCCTATTGCAGATTGCTTGGTTTGTGCAGAGCAAAAGCTCTATAAAAGAAGTTCAGCACTTATGACTGCAAGACATGAGGGCTGACAGTTTCTAATGTACTTAAGGTGCCAGCAGGTGTCTTACTTAGGAGAAGAGACTGACCCCACCTGGATCCAAGCCCCTTTCAGGAAGTTGTTGAGAGCAAGAAGGTCTCCCCTGAGCCTCTCCTTCAGGCTGAACAACCCCAGGTCTCTCAAGACTTGTGCTCTAGACCCTTCTCCAGCTTCATTGCCCTTCTCTGGACAGACTCCGGTTTCTCAGTGTCCTTCTCCGGGTGAGGGGCCCAAAACTGATAATCTTTACAATGGTTGTTTGTTGAGTTGACACTTCCTACAACATCAAACGCAGTGCAGAGGCATGGTGCAGTTGATTAGCATGTGCACAGTGCGCAGTCTTCAGAATGTCTCACTATACAACAACCAGTCACACCTACCTGATAAGAAATTGCACCACTTGACACACTATGGAGATATTCCCCAGTCCCAGACTTCGAGAAGCTCTCAAAATCACCACCACATTTCCTATCCATATATGTATTCACAACTCATAAACTGAAGCCACTCCAAATGGGGAGACACGAGATACCAAGCAACACACCATGAAGAACTCCACAAGTACACATTCCTGCTGTGTGCACTACAGACAAAGCTTTTTTTTCTTCCTTCCATTCTCTCTGTTCACAGTTCATTGCTAAAAAACTCCTGGAGTGAGATTAGTTGTGGCATGAACCTGGAATGTAATCACAGACCTTTACACCTTCCATCTGAAGGCCTCCCAGAAGAGTTACAGTAATGGCATGCCTCACATGGGTAATAGAAACATTAACTAGACCTTTTGCCATATTACAGCCCATTGATCTAATTTCAGCAATGCTACAACACAGCTTGGCATGTTTAAAAAAGCTGTAACTTAATTTAATATATATCTGACCACAAAGCCTTTCTTCATTTGAGTTGCGTGTTTACAATGACATATGTTTAAAGGCATATATGCAGCTCTCCTGGTCTCCAGCAATTCCTATTATGCAATGGTTATCTAATCTCTCGGTGTGCCTATCACTTATAGCCTCAGGACATCCAGAATCTGCTGCAGTTATAAAAAGAGAAACATCATTTGGTTTCAATACACGTCTCATATACTGGATTTACACATGATAAGCAATCAAGCGCTAAAAAAGCCCTGCTAGCCAAATAGCCCAAGAAGTTTTTTAGGAAACTACATAAACTGACTCCACAAATATGCCACATAAGAGTTTAGAGATACAATTCTACATCATGGGGTTTTCAGATTCAGGTCATACCTGCAGAATTGATGTAGCACGCAACTAACTACATGCTTGCTCTAATACCATGAACTCTATGGAAAATACCTAAGATTCTTCATTCATTTCAGTGATTTCCACACTACCCAGATTAATTTCTTGAAATGATATCCTGTTCAGCAGGACAAATAATAAAATACAGGAGCACCCCTCAACAGAGAGCACTTCTAGATACACAGTTAACACTGGAGGCATCAAACAAAAACTAAAGGAACTTAGCATTTAATTTTCAACTTGATGAAAAGGACCTTCCTCTGGAAGGCAGGAGTTCAGAGCATCTCAGCCTTTACAGGGACCAAATTCAGAGATGAAAGCTGAGTTTCAAATGTACATGCTAAGAAATTCTGGGAAGCTTTCAAGTATTTATCTTCTTAAAGCTGGGATTCGACAGCCCACAAGCTATGCCTCTGTTGGCACTTCTACCACTAGTCTAGTCACATGGGCATTTCTGAACTACCTTCTTCTCCCAGGATACAATTTCTTCTGCATTTGATCAAGTGAGAAAAAAAATCTATGTGACTATTCTTGTAACTCCTGAAGGCAAAATTGTTTGTGCATGAAAATAAAAGTGACATCAACCACAAGAAAAAAAAATGTCAGAAAGGGATTAGCCCCTTTGATATTAAAGTAATTATGACACGATTACAGATTAGGCATGATTAAGGACATTGCTAAATTGATATCTTAGTGAACTGAGAAATGTCCTTCTCAGATCAGTGATGATTCAGTGATAAAGTTTCAGACAATTATTTCCATTCTAATAATGGACCGTAACAACCTGCCTACCTAAGGGTATCTAATTCCTTCATCATAAATCAGAACAACTACCAGTTATTTAAGACTGCAAAGCAAAGCCCAATTCTTACTGAGATTAATACAAAACTATCTATGAATGTAAAGGAAACCCAATATAGCTCTCAAAACTTGTGCTTGTCAAGTAACATTATCTATGTTGAATAGGCAAACCACTACCTTAAAACTTCAGCTTTTATTTATCTGTCTCCTCTGTAGTTTGCCTTGAAACATCTTCCAAAATGGTCTCAATTCTTTAAGAAGCTTCATTATAGGTAGATGCATGTAACTTCTGAACTAATTCTAACTCTTGTGTAAGCAATTTCTCCCCTTTCCTCCTCACCAAACCCTGGTTTCCTGAGCTCTTGCTTCCCTCTCGTGGCAAAGGGCCACTACGTGCATTTGTAAGTCGAAGTCCTCTCCTTCATAATGATTTTCATCATCTCTACTCTGGGTAATTTTCAGGTCTCTCAGCAAATGAATTTTTGAAAGAAGCTGATGATCTCAGCTTGACAGACCACAATAAAGTTACTGAGTGAAACACACTAAGTTCAGTAGCTATATGATCCCTTCCAATACCTGAAGGGATCCCACAGAAAGGCTGAAGAGGAACTCTTCACAACAGTGTCCAGCAATAGGACAAGGGGAAATGATTTTAAACTGAAGAAAAATAGGTTTAGGTTGGATATTAGGAGAAAGCTCTTCAGTATGAGGGTGGTGAAACTCTGGAAATAGATTGCCCATAGAGGTTGTGGATGTCCCTCCCTGGAGGTGTTCAAGGCCAGGTTGGATGAGACCTTGAGCAAACTAGTCTAGCTGAGAGGTATCCCTGCCCATGGCAGGTAGGTTGGATTAGATGATATCTAAGGTCCCTTCCAGACAAGCCATTCTATGATTCTATGATCTTAGGACTGTGTCTCAAGGTGGAACTTGTTAGGCAGTTTAAAATTAGTCATCTGTATGTCTTATTATTTTTATCTTGAAAAAAAGTATATTAGTAATTTATGAAGGGCTTCTACGACATTTTGCTTATGCCTGTGGTATATAGCCTTAAAAATCACTCTGAAAAAAAGGATGTGTAGAAGCTGGGTCAGCTGCCTTTCATTTAAAGCATCTTCTGCTTTTAGGTCATTATCAACATTCCGTCTGATTGTAGCAACTTTTATTTTTAATGGGTAGTCAATGTGTGGCAACCTATCATCTCCAAATCTCCCTCAGCTTCCACTTACCTTGCTGTATGCTGACCTTGTACACTAGATTTTGCAGGAATACATAGGTAATGAGAGATACACTACTTTATAAAATGAACATCTGCTAGCTTGGAGCTGAACCTAGTAGTGCATGGAAAAAAACAACCTGCTTTCAGAGGGTGAGTTCCTGCAGCTGTACTTTATGGGACAGATCCTTAGATCCACAGATTTTTTCTTGTCAGTCACAAGCAACTCCTAAAATGAAACAAAGTCAAGAGTAAGAAACTTCAGCAATAAATCATGTATACAGGGGATATATCAAAGACAAAAGCAACACCTCTACAGATTGGTGATTTAAAGCAATCTTTGTTTACCAGTTAGATGTTGAAGCAAGGTATTCTAACCTCTAAACATTAGGAAAGCCAACCCATGAAGCAACAGGGAAGTAGTGTAATTTTTCTGTTTAGAAAGTCTTGTGTTTATACGGTCCCTACTATCCATAAAAATTCTCTGCTGCACCCAGAGGCAGCATTAGAGAAACAGCACTTAGAGTTCTTTCAATTTATTTGTTAATGTCAAGTGGATTATTAGAAGGAATCCAGGACCTCTTACAATACTACAGGTTTTATTCTAGGCTTAAAGCTTGGGGATTCCGACTTTCACAAACTCAGAATATGAGAACAATTCAGCTCAAGCACCAGCATGAACCTATTTTTAATTATTCTCACAGCTCAAACAGCAGTGGAGTGGAGAAACAGCCTGATACCAACATGCAAATGAAGCAGCTAAGAGCCTTGTTTTGTTACAGAATCACAGGGCCATTTGCTGAATCACTAACACTGTGCAGGCCCTTACTGCTAGTAATACAGAAAACATAGTAGCACCCACAAACCTCACATATTCTCTATGTGACTTTTTCACTGAAATGGGTTTTAGCTGGAATTGATCACCAACGTAGCGATAATATTCAGACACTAAATTATTTTTTCCTCATGAAAACAAAGGGGTAAAGTTAGAGCAAGAAGCACATATTCCCAAAATCCAGAGTTTTTAGTCGGGGAAATAAAACACCACCTTTTGTCTGTTGTACACAGAAGCAATTTCCCCCTCCAAGAGATTTTTAAATTCAGGGCTCATCTGTGGGAAGACATTTCTAAGTTTGGTTTTTTTCCTCCTGTTAAGAGGAAATGGCTCACCTGGTCACAGCTAACAAATGAGGTATATATGTGAGGCAAAATCTGCTTTAAAGTAGTGACATTTTTGTTACTCATGTCAATGGTAGGGCAGGTCCTGAGATCTGGGAACAAATATGGATGTTCTCCTCAGCTTTGGGGATCTGCTTGTTTGAAAATTCCTGCACGGGTTAAGGAATCAGATGGGTTTTTTTTTTGACAAGGCACAGAGGGAAATGACAGTAGAATAATTTAAGGGGCATATACTCTACGACTGGCTTATTCCTGAAAGGTAAGGTCTCCGAACTGAGAATCCATGAGTTTCAGGCAAGGCCCAGGTAGCAGAAGGTGCAACTGCAGAAACTGGGCGTGAGATGTCGCTGTCACCCAGCACTCGGGGCACCCACCCCCATCACTTCTCAGTTGTTCTGACAGCGCCAGCTGGTCTCGAAGGTCACAGTTTTCGGGTGCCGTGAGGTAATCCCCACCACAAGGCCTCTACCACACAAAAGCCTGGGGCACAACCTGTGTGTGTGCCCCTGTCTGGATGAGGCGGACCGGCCGTTATACGGGTGTCGAGCAGCCTGCGGGCTTCGGGGCGGGTGTCGGACCTTCCTCTCCGAGGAGAAAATCGGCACTTTTTTGTTGAGTCTGCCCAGCCAGGCGCAGGGCCCGGCGGGGCTGAGGCTTCCCCGGCGGGCGCTGCGATGGTGCCGGTGGGAAGGGTCAGGTTTGCCGTGCCCTCGTGTTGCTTTTTAAAAGGAAACAGCTACAATTCCCCTCACTTTTCCTCAGAGGAGAGGATTCCCGCCCTACGGCGGCCGCCTCCAGCCCCTCCCGCTTACAGCAGCGACTCCGCCTGTCCCCGGTCCTCAGGCCGGCTCCTGCTCGGGCTCCCGGGGTGCTCCAGCCGCGCTCCCCGCGGGCAGCCGCCGTGGGACGGGACGGGGCGGGGCGGGAGGAGGGAGGGAAGAGGCTTTTTCCCGTCCTCCCTTCCTCTGCCACCGCTGGGAGGGGCCGCCCATGGCCCGCGGGGTCGCAGGGCCCTGCGTCTCGGCCGGGCCGGGGGCGCGGTGAGGGGCGCTGTCCGGGGCTAGGGCGGCGAGCAGCCGCCTCTGGGAGCGCTCCGCCTCGGGCATGTTCCCGCCGTCAGGGCCCGCAGGAGGCCCCGGCTCCATCGCTCGGTGCTAGAGCCTCACCCGGTGGCGGGCGCGGCGTCCGCCGGCCATGGGGACGGCGTCGTCCCTGGTGAGCCCGGCGGGTGGGGTCGGGGAGGTGATCGAGGACACGTACGGCGGCGGCGAGGCCTGCGAGATCCCGGTGGAGGTGAAGCCCAAGGCGCGGCTGCTGCGCGGGTCCCTGCGGCGCGTCGGGGCGTCGCGGCCCGGCGGCCTCATCGGGGCCAGCTTCAAGTCGACGGCCTCGGTGCAGGAGCTGGAGTGCGTGGCCGAGTACGAGCGCCTGAAGAAGGAGTACGAGATCTTCCGCGTCAGCAAGAACAACGAGGTGGCCTCCATGGTGAAGAAGGAGGCCAAGCTGGACAGGGAGAACAAGCGGCTGCGCGCCGAGCTGCAGGTACCGCCCGCCCGGAGCGGGGGCTGGCGCCTCAGCCGGCGGAGGACTCGGTCTGCTCCCCGGGAGAGCTGCGGCTGCGGGGGGGACGGGACGGTGCCATGGGTGCGTCTGCCCGGGCGGGCGAGGGGCCGGGAGGAGACCTCTGCTCTGGGCACAGGCTGGGGTTCTCTGCTGGAGAAGAGGAGGCTCCGGGGAGACCTTGTTGTGGCCTGTCAGTACTTCAAGGGGCCTGTCAGAAAGATGGGGACAGACTTTTTTAGCAGGGCTTGTTGTGACAGGATGAGGGCAGATGGTTTCAAATTAAAAGAGAAAGATTTAGACTGGAGAGAGCGAAGAAATTTTTGACACTGAGCATGGTGAGACCCTGGCCTAGGTTGGCCAGAGAGGTGGTGGAAGCCCCATCCCTGGAACCATTCCGGGTGAGGTTGCCTGGGGCTCTGATGGACCTGCTCTAGTGGCAGATGTCCCTGCTCACTGCAGGGGTGGTGGACTAGATGAGCCTGAAAGGTCACTTCTAAGCCAGTCTATGATTCTGTGAAATGGTGAGTGCCCCAGTGCCATCCTGGTGAGCTGTTGGGGTGCAGTCAAGGTGTGCTAGGCTCGGAATGGGGCTGCAGGGTCCCAAGAGTCAGGAGAGATGTGGGGTGCTGGGATAACATTGTTGTAGTCAACCCTGAAAAGTCATCTAAAACCTTTTATCAGCAGTTGCTTTCACTTAGAAGAACGGTATCTTACATGTTTTCAGGCACTTCAGAAAACTTACCAGAAAATACTTAGAGAGAAAGAAAGTGCATTAGAAGCTAAATACCAAGCCATGGAGAGAGCTGCTACTTTTGAACATGATCGAGACAAGGTCAAAAGGCAATTCAAGGTATGGTTTCTTCTGTTTTTCCCTTGCTGCAGACAGTGATACTTTCACCATCCAAACGGGGGCAGTAGGTCCTGGTTTTGCACCATATTCAAGATTCTTGATAACTTTGAATAGTGGCAGGTATTACTGTTTGTCAGAGAGATAAAAAGAGGATTGGGCTTTTTTCTTATTTAAGAAAATGAGACTTGAAGAAGATTTCATCTCTTTGAATTTAAATCTAGATATGTGTTTTCTTCCACGTGATGGTGATATTTTATAAGCAGGACAGCTGGAGATGCTTGATCATTTTATATCTCAGGAAATTTAAATTCTGCAACAGTAAAAAGTAAATACAAGATTTATATGTAAATCTAAAAAAACCATAAACTTTGAAAAGTGAAGAAAATTACTTGCCATTTTAATGAACTTCCCATACTAATGCAGACTTCTAACTTTCAGAAGGTTTATGCTAAGGTTTAAACTGGTAATCATTTAAAACTATGTTTTCTTTCTCATTTATAGGCTCCTGATGGCTTCTTGTTCACATATACATTTCGCAGGCAAAGGCATGAAAGCTAGAAACTTATTTTTCCAATTGAAAGCAGATAACATGAATTCAGGAACTGACACTAAGTTTTGAAAGACTTACGGCTTGTATTTCTTTCTTTTTTTTTTTTCCTCTTCCCTGCTCGTAGATTTTTAGAGAAACCAAAGAAAATGAGATTCAGGACTTACTGAGGGCCAAACGAGAGCTAGAAGCAAAACTTCAGAGACTCCAGGCCCAAGGAATCCAAGTGTTTGATCCCGAAGAGTCTGATTCTGATGATAATTGTACAGATGTTACGGGTAAGAATTTCATCCGCAGCATTTTATGTTGGAGCATGACTGAAGTCTCTGAAGAGTAAAGCACAAGACAAATATTTATGTTCTTTCAGAAAAAAAAATTGAAAAGCAACATTAAGGTAAAGGGCAAAAGCAGCTGACTTTATAAGCTTTGTTTATATTGTGGGAGCCCCATGTTTCTGGTCTTAGGAATACGAAGATGAAGAAAATAGAGCACTGTCTAGGTACAGTGACTTGAATGTTGGTTTCCTAAATTGTTCCATGAACAATTCTGAGGTTTTTTAGTATTTTCTGAGTTTTCTGATTCTAGATCTCAGAGACTGTGTTCTCTAAAGGAGGAGGAATTGCTGTCAGTGGCACATGGCAGTAGGTTTCAGCTGGAGTATTTAAGATTGGTAATGTAACTTGTTCATCAGTAATGAAGAGGTTTTTTGTTTTCCACTTCTTAGCTACTGGGGCACAGTCTGAATATTGGAATGGAGGAGCTTTGGGAAGTGAGCCATCCATGGGCAGTATGATGCAGCTTCAGCAATCTTTCAGAGGGCCTGAATTTGCACATAGCTCCATAGATGTTGAGGGACCATTTGCAAATATAAACAGGGGTAAGTAATGGTGGTTTGCTTTGCTGGGATTATAGATGTCTGTGTCATTTTTCTACCCATTCTTCAGTAAGTCAGTTCTTTCTTAGCTCCTTTTCTTTCCATTCTTGGGTAATTTGATTAAAGAATTATCTGGAATTCTTTGTAAAAGTAAAAGGAACTGTAGCTAGCTGTATATGCTGAGTTATGTCTAATATATTTGGTGACTGTGGTATGTGCAGTGATGATCTTAGCAAACAGCACCCAATGGTGCTTCATTCTTAGTAAACCAAATACCATTTCATTGCTTTCTCTAAACTCAAATTTATAAAATTAAAATAGCTGAATAAAAAAGTGACTGCTATCTTAAACAGCATGTAGTATTCGTAGAGATGATGACTTTCCAGTTATGAAGTGTAATTGGATGTGAAGATCTCTAGACTTCATTTGGGTTTTTTTTTTTGTCATTGGCAGATGACTGGGATGCTGCTGTTGCCAGTTTGTTACAGGTTACTCCTTTGTTTTCCCACTCGCTGTGGAGTAACACAGTAAGATGTTTTATTATTAGTACTGATGAGACTCAAGCAGAAGTGGACATCTTCATTAGAGTGAGTACCTCACAGACTTACATGCTGGTTTATTTCCACTGTCATACTTACTCAGAAATTTGTCTAATACTTCTTGAAAGCTTGGAAGTGTAGCCTGGATTGAGTGAATTCAGTGAAAGTATTGTCAAGGACTTCAGGGCAAGAAGCTGTCTAGAGAAAAGAAACAGAGATTTATCCAGTAGGTCCTTAGTGCTGTGCAGATTTAGTAATAAAGCACCTTTATTCAAATCTGCTTTCAGAACTACTCTCCAAAACTTCAAAGAGTCTGTGAAACAATGGGGTACTTCTTTCAAGTTGTTCGTTTTCCAGCAGAAAATGAAAGGCCTCTTAAGGATGTAAGGAAATGGGAAATTGAAAAAAGTTCATTAGTCATTTTGCTCCTGCATTTAACTTTGCCAAGGTAAGTATTTTCCAGACTGGTAAAGCAAATGGAAACTGTTAATTTATGCAGAGTGGATAGCTTATTAAAATGTATGTGCTGCATTGGTCAGTACATTTCCCAATCTGCTGTCTTCTTTGTCTCCATCAAACTTTAGGTTTGATAATGCAGATAAAAGAATGTATCAGCTTTTGTATCGTTTCCTTTTGCTTGTAGCCACAGATTCTCTTAAAATACAGCATGAAAGGTGGTATGACAGGAAGATCAACTTTTAATTTACAAAGCAATAATAAGAATTAATGTGATTTTAATATTTTTGATAGAAGTAGCATACATTTCTCTCTTACCTTTTCCTTGCTTCAGAGTTTATCTTAATTTCTCTGCTGAAATATTTGCTTGCCAGTTGTAAATAGATACGACTTTTGAATTAGATGTTGCAGTGAAACCCATCTTCAGAGCTTTTGTTGATTGAACTGTTTACTACAGCAGTGTAATATAGCACGAGAATGCTGATTTCCAATCTAGTTGTTTGTTGGAGGACTGTGAAGAAGCCTTCTTGAGAAATCCAGAAGAAAAACCCCGGTTAATTTACCACAGAAAGGAGGATGGCAGAGTCAGCTCAGTCTCAGTACAACAGTTAATTGAGCAAATTTCTCACGTGAACAAAGCAAAGGTATGGCATTTTAAAGACTGATGAGTTTTAAAAGGCTTACTTTCCTGCTGTAAACACCATTGGGTGCTGGTAGTCCCAGATTTTAGGAAAAGTTACATTATGCTCATTGCTCTGAATGCTTATTATATGAGCAGATTGATGAAGCTGAAATTTATGAATGTTATGAAATTTTCATTAGCAGGGGAGAAAAAAAGACAATTTTCACTGAAAGAAAAATCCCTATGCTGTAAGTGTAGAATTTCTCACCTCTGTTTAGCCATTTAAATGGCAAAGTTATTCATCTCTGGTCCCTCTGTAGCCCCCTAAGTGGAAGGAGCGTAACCTCCAGAGAGATTCCTCCCATCTGAAAATAGATCAGTTGCCATTTATTTCCCTCTGCAGAGAGAACTGTTGAGAACAGCTGAAACTAGATCCCCAACTTTTAAAAGCTTAGGAAAAGTGAATTGTACCTAAGGAATGCAACAGAATGGAATTTAAATGTGTTCCAGAATGTTTTTGTTGGAAGCCCTGAATACCGTTCCCAGTTGGGTTCAGAATTGCATCATGCTTTGCCATTTCCTTTTTCAGGTGATTGATCATACTGGAGGTGTGGGGGAAGGAGCATATGAAATCTACAGTTGTGTGGAGAAAATAATTAAACAGGTAGAGTATATGATGCAGTTCATCTCTTTCTGTTCCTGCTGTCCTTTATGATCTTAAATGATTTCACCATGATTACTATATGCTACTTAGTGTAATTCAAACACAAATCTGTTTGCGTTTTATCATTAATATCTGGCAATCAAAGAAATCTGCAAGTGGAAAATAAAACCAAAATTGAGCAGTGCTTTTATGAACAGAAGCAGAAATAAGGGGGAAAGGGAAATATTTGTGGCCTTTTTTTTTTAATTTTCTCTTTTTCCATTTCCTAGCATAAGGAAAGATATTTCATAGTCCTTTCTCTCCGTATCCTTCCCTGTGGTGAGTTGCTTCCACTATGAGAAGACTGAAACCAATGTCTTGAGACCTCTGCATTCAGAGTTAACTTGGTTTTCTGTAATTTCTCAATTATTTATGTTTTCTACTAGCCAAAGAAGAAAAGAGCATACTGATGTTAATAGAGCTGCACTCACATAGAGTGGAACTGAGACAAACACCAAATGTGCTTGCACTGTTAAGGATTATAGTTGCAGTTTTCTCCATGTAATTTTCTTTTTATTTAGGATATATTGGGGTGTGAAATGGCAGAACTAGAAAGCGAGGATTTGGGTAATAAGGAAGACTCCACTGCTCCTGAAGAAGAAGTTTTTGGTGATGTGTTGTGGGATGCACATGATGAACAAGAACAGATGGAAGCTTTTCAGCAAGCCTCTAATTCAACATGTGAGCTGGGATTTGAGAAAGTAAGTACTTGGGAAATGTGTATGGATGGAAAAAAAGTCTCATTTCCATCTCCTGTGAGGCAAAATGTGCTTCTGCAGAAGCAGCTGTGTCAGAGAGCATCCTTGAGGCTGTTTCTCCTTAGGCTATAAGGAGCCATATGTCTTATATAGATGGCACATTTATTTTCTGGGAGAGATGCCAGTGTCTGTGTTGTTGAATGACACTGATGAAGCAGCAGTTGTTGATCCTGCACTGGAAAAAAGTGTGCCAAAAGTAGGGTGTCCTCCTAGATTTTGGTTGTCAGTGAAAAAGGCTTTCAATGTCTTTTTTCTTTTTCTTTTTTTTTTTTTTTTTTGAGGTCTGTCTTGACACCTATATTTGTAATAATTGTTTCTTTTTTATAGTATTTTGAACGTTTAAATGATCTAGTAGCAGCACCAGCACCAATTCCCCCTCTGCTCGTATCAGGAGGACCAGGCTCTGGGAAATCTCTCCTGCTGTCAAAATGGTAAATTTTTTTATTTTTTTAATTTTTTTGTGGTATGAATTAAATTTAAGAAAAAAATTTCCATTAAATTTCAAACATGATATCAATGTACTTGGAGGTGAAATGGGAGCATTTACAAACCACTTCCATTATTGAAGCATCCTGGAAGGATTTTTCCTAATTGATTAGCTAATTCCATCTGGACTGCCTCTAGCATCTGCCTGACTCCAGCTGCAACACCCGACAGATCTGTCTCTGTGCAGTGCTCATTAATAAGTGGTTTCAGTAGCTCAGTAGTGTTGCCCTTCTCTGATACACAGAAGGAGTTGTTTGGAGTCTTTTAAACTGAAATAAAGGAAAGATCAGATCTAGTAATTTATCATGGAAATGCATTTTATGGTCACTTGTAGGCTATGACAAAATTTGCTGACACAAAAATAAATAGGTAGTGTCATTACTCCTTAACAGCTCAGTGACATGTGCCTGTCCAGTGCCAGCAAGGGCACTCCTCAGTGGCTGTCAGTACTGGGGAGAGCAAAAAGCAGAATCACAGAATTGTCACAGTTGGAAAAGACCTTTTAAGATCACCAGGTCCAACTGTCAGCAAAACAAAAAAACCACAACAAAAATCCCCCTGAAACTAAACCAAAGCCCCCAAACAAACATACAAAAAACAAACAAAACCCACAACAAACCAAAAACCCAAAAATCCCCACGTCACCATCCCACTCGGGCATGTTCTGAAGTGCCTCATCTCCATGTTTTTTTAACGCCTCCGGGGATGGTGACTCCACCACCTCCCTGGGCAGCCTGTTCCAGTGCTTGACTACTCTTTCAGTAAATAATTTTTTTCTAATATCTAATCAAAACCTTCCCTGATGCAACTTCAGGCCATTTCCTCTAGGCCTGTCATTATTTACTTGAGAGAAGAGGCTGCACCCACCTCACTACAACCTCCTTTCAGGTAGCTGTAGAGAGCAATAAGGTCTCCTCTCAGCCTCCTTTTCTCCAAACTAAACAATGCAAATTTCTTCAGCCTCTCCTCATAGGACTTGTGCTGCAGACCCTTCACCAGCTTGGCTGCCCTTCTCTGAACTCGCTCCAGCAACTCAGTATCTTGTGCTGAGACGCCCGAAACTGAACACATTACTCGAGGTGTGGTCTCACCAGTGCCGAGTGCAGGGGCACGATCACTTCCCTAGTCCTGCTGGCCACACTCTTTCTGATACAGGCCATGATGTCGTTGGCCTTCTTGGCCACCTGGGCACACTGCTGGCTCGTAGTCAGCCAGATGCTGACCAGCACCCCCAGGGTTTCCACCTGGCAGCTTTCCAGCCGGTCCTCCCCAGGCCTGTAGTGTTGTTGCCTGGGGCTGTTCTGACCAAAAAGCAGGAGAAGGCACTCCAGACACTCTGTCTCCTCTGGCAAAATTGACAGTGGTGTTTTTGAGATGCATTTGCAAAATTTTAGTTTAAGTGGTGCTTTTATTTCTTTTTTCCCACTTCTCTCACTAGGATTCAATTGCAACAAAAGCATTCCCCAAACACTCTAATTCTGTATCACTTTGTTGGGAGGCCCATGTCTACGAGCTCAGAATCTGCGCTGATAATTAAGCGCCTCACTTCAAAGGTATGTTGGATAATTACAGGCCCTGCATGGCATGATTCTTTGGGAGTGCCAGTGTGTGTGTGTATGTCAAATGATAACATTTTCTGCAGGTTTTTTTTACATCAGTTAAGAGTAATACAAATGTAAGGCATTATAGAATGGGGGGAATCTGAGCCTATACATTGAATGCGGATCAATTAAATAGTATCTCTGGGATATTCCTAATAGATTTGCATTAGCAGTTACACTTCCAGTGATCTATATTGATGGCTTATAAAACCATACAAGCTTCTTCCAGAAATTTCTGGCATCTGGCCAGTGGGAGAGGCAGGTGGTACCTCTTCTGTCCATGTGTTTAGAAATCCAGCGCTGTATTCACCAGTTGGCACCATATTGTTCCTAGACTAGTCTCTTTCCTATGTGAATGTATTTTGTTTAATTGTGTGTTAGGTATGTGATGATTAAGTGAAGAGTATTTTTGTGCCAGGGTCTGAGCTCGCTTTTCCCTTCACCAGGGTGGCACCAAGGACTTTGCAGGACTAAAGCCTTTAGAAAAATGAACTCAATTGTGGTCCCCTTGCAATTTTCTCTTGTATTTTAAAAGTCTGCCTATTTAACCTGTGCAACTTTTAAGCCCTTTAAGTTTCCAGATTCCTTGTCCATTGTGTAAACATGTTGAACACGAGTTTGATAAATATGCTTTTTTCTGCATATGCCAGCTTTCTCCTCATAGTGGAAAAAAACCTGTGTGAACATGACTAGAAAGATTGCCCCAGAGTCATGTGTTGGGTTTAGGTTGTTTTTTGTTTTCTTTCTTTTGTGTCTACAGGACTTCTTTCAACTATCTTAGTTGATTTTTTTAAGGTAGAAATTATTATATATGTTTATAAATCTACAGCTTATGCAACACTCTTGGTTAGTGTCACCTCTGACTTTGGATCCAGCTAAACTTCTAGAAGAGTTTCCCCGGTGGCTGGAAAAACTTTCTGCACGTCATCAAGGCAGCATCATTATAATTATTGATTCTATTGACCAAATACAGGTATGTTTTCAAAACGTGCTGTTTGTCAGTCTAAAGAAAACCTTGACTATTTTAATAGGTTCTACGTAAGAGAAAAATTAACCTTTGCTTTGCTCTAAATATCACATATAGAAAACAGTTTTGCAAAAATGCAGATGAGTTAAAATAGCGTTTCATTTTTTATAGATAAATGTTGTGTTGAGTTGTTTTGTTTTTCTTCTAAACTGATCTTAATTTTTGAACAGTCCAGTTCCATTATTTATTCAGAGATTGAAGGCTATGAGCTGACTTACTGGGCATGTCAATAGCCTAGTCTGTATGTGGCAAACATTTCAACAATACTATTCTCTCTGCTTTATTCAGTGGAGAGTCGTGCTGATACATATCAGTGGATCATTTAGTATTGTTCTGAGAACCAGATCATGAAAAATTTTTAAGGACACTGGAGAATTTAAGACTTCTTTCACTGAGCTGTGCAGTTAATGAAATGTATCAACTTCTGGCATTG
Source organism: Todiramphus chloris collaris (assembly GCA_025345505.1). Classification (NCBI taxonomy): domain Eukaryota; kingdom Metazoa; phylum Chordata; class Aves; order Coraciiformes; family Alcedinidae; genus Todiramphus; species Todiramphus chloris. Next base: position 28,970,284 of record JANVCC010000019.1, on the reverse strand, counting down.
TTTTGAACATTTGTATTAAGTAACCAAAATCTGTTTTTAAGCAAGCTGAGAAGCAGATGAAGTGGCTGATCGATCCCCTGCCAGTGAACGTGAGAGTGATCGTGTCAGTGAATGTGGAAACGTGTCCACAGGCTTGGAGGTATGCTGCATTCCTGAGCTGTTTCAAAGTACTCTGGCTTAGAGTTGCTGGTTTTAATTACAGTTACTCGTTGAAGAGCAAAGAGCCAGATTTGTCAAGACCTGTCGTAGGGTAAGGTTTTGCCACCATTGAGGACAATGAAAGCTTCTGTATTGTTACTGCAGTGAGGACAGGTTTTAGCTGTTGGGAAACCCAGTTGTTGTTTCAGTTGAATGGATTGATGCACATGAATGTATGAAAGAGGATATTAAATGCAGTCAGATGCACATCAAGAACTGCAATACTGTGCTGTAGACCCAGGCTAAGGCTAAAAGTGGATGACTAGAATTTCCTCATAGCAGGGAATAGCTTCAATTACTGCTTTGATATAAATCTTTAAAAAGCCCTGGGACCTTGATATCTTTTTTTTTTTTTTTCTGTGCTCTTTAATAAGGTCTCAGTATGACTTTGTTCTCTCTTACCAAAGGTTGTGGCCTACTCTTCATCTTGATCCGCTGAATTCCAAAGATGTCAAATCTCTCATTAGTGCAGAATGTAGCTCTGCAAACATTAAACTGACTAAAGAGCAGGTACGTCTGTTGCAGTTCTTCTGAAGTACCTTTCTCCCCTATAACTTCTAATGAAAACACGTCAAGATGAAAGAAGCCTAGCTGCCAAAGGAAAGTAGTATATTTAGCTAACTAGCGTGCAGTTTATTTTCCTCATGGCTCATAGCACAGAAACACAGATGGAACAGCAGAAATTATTAACACAAAACCAGTGCAGTAGCACATAACTGCTGTAAATGTGGTCTTTTAGAATAATGGAAGGTTTAGTATTGCATAATTCTGTAACAATCACTGGCAGAGTGCAGAAAGAGTATTTTACCTCCTTGCCTTGGAGGCCAACTGTGTAAGGTAGTCCTTGTCTTGAGAGATGTAATGGTTAGATCCTGACGCTTCATCTTAAACGCAGAAGGAAACTGCCACTTGTCTGCTTCTATATCTAGAAAAATTGCAGTATTTTGTGCACTTGTTATCACGTCATAGTCTTCAGATGTTACAGCTAGAAGCATATCTAGAAAGTTTGTTTTCTTGTCAAACAGTGAACATCTTATTGGTATGGTTCATTTTGTCTTGGCTCACAGATTTTATTTAAAATGTTGTAGGAGAAGAAGCTTGAGAGACATTGTCGATCTGCTACAACTTGTAATGCTTTGTATGTCACTCTCCTGGGCAAAACCATTGCTCGGTAAGTTGAGATGATCTTGAGGTTACTACATTCATCACTAGATTATAAGACTCTTAAGTGGTTGATACACCAGAAGGCTGTGCTGTCATTCATGGAGATTGGGACAGACTGGAGAGCTGGGCAAAGGCAAACCTGATGAGGTTCAACAAGGATAAGTGCAGAGTCCTACACCTGGGGAAGAACAACACCATGTACCAGTACAGGTTAGGGGTAAACCCACTGGAAGGCAGCTCCATGGAGAACGATCTTGAAGTACTGCTGGACAATAAGTTATCCATGGGACAGCAGTGTGCTCTTGTGGCCAAGAAGGCCAATTGTATCCTGGGGTGCATAAAGATGAGTGTGTCCAGCAGGTCCAGGGAGCTTCTTCTCCCCCTCTGCTCTGCCCTAGTGAGACCACATCTGGAGTATTGTGTCCAGTTCTGGGCTCCCCAGGTCAAGAGGGACAGGGAAATACTAGAGAGAGTCCAATGGAGGCTACAAGGATGATTAAGGGGCTGGAACATCTCTCTTATGAGGAAAGTCTGAGATCCCTGGGGCTGTTTAGTCTGGAGGAGACTGAGAGGGGATCTTATTAATGTTTACAAATAGCTGAAGAGTGAGTGTCAAGTAGAATGGGCTGGTCTCTTTTCAGTGGTGCCCTGTGATAGGACGAGAGGTAATGGTAGCGAGGTGACACACAGGAAGTTCCACCTCAACATGAGTTAAACTTCTTTTCTGTGAGGGTGACAGAGCCCTGGAACAGGCTGCCCAGAGAGGTTGTGGCATCTCCTCTAGAGACTTTCAAGACCTGCCCAGATCTGTTCCTCCATGGCCTGCTCTGGGTGATCCTGCTCTGGCAGGGGGGTTGGACTTGCTGGTCTCCAGAGGTCCTTTCCAACCTCTACTATTCTGTATTTCTGTGAGCGGGTAGGTTTGTCAGCAATTTTGAAATATATTCATTTAACATACAATGAATCTTGTTAAAGAAAACCAGGGGAGCATTATACAAAGTTTTTCCCCTTCAGTGCCTGTGAATGCAATGGGAAGGAAAATTGGAGAGCATACAATCACTGGTTTGATACTAAGGGAATCCATATAGTTCTACCTTGTCTGTTTTCAGCTCATTTTATTTTCCTGTTGTTCTGCTTTCTGCGTATGTCAGTTCCTTCAATGCTCTTAAAAGGTATTTGGAGAATGTTGGTACTGTGTTGTTAAACAGTTTAATTCTGGTCTGTTGTGTATACTGATGTAGCAGATAGTTTGCTTCATAGATTTTTAAGGCTAAAAGGAAGTTCAACAAGTGTGTAGTTCAACATCCTGCATATGGTGCTTTGCCCTGTAATTCCTTCTGTGGAGAAAATTAGTGTTCCCTCTTGTGCAAGAGAATACTTAATAAGTACATTGGCTTATTATTAATCTGGACTTCATCTTGTTGAGAAAGATGCTTTTTTTAGTTTAGAGGCTCCCAGAAGATGATACACTGATTGAAAATCAGTCACCCAGAGTAAATGATCGTTATTCTTTATTTCTGTTTTATGTCCTAGAATGCGTAATTGCTCCTGAAAACATGATTTGGAAGTACATTAAATGAAACAGCAGCATGTGGTTTTATCTTTATCCAAGCTGGTGTTCTAATTCTGTGCTCCTGCTGGAGGAAAGAACACTGCAACATTCTTCTATTTTAATAAAAATGTTGCAGTTATTTAGAAAACTCAAGACAATATGACAGAAAGTGGCATCAGGAATTCACCTTTTCTGGTTTAATCACACCAGGTGCTGAGCACCTCTTAAACCCAGTAGGAATTCAGAGCACTTTTGAGATAGAGCTCTTCAGTAGTTCCAACTCACCTTATTCAGCCAAATATGATAAACTAAACAATGTGCTTACCTCTGTGCAGTGTTGGAAATACAGGAAACATTGACAAAACCCTTCAAGAGTGTTTCCAGTGTCAAGACACAGTGTCACTGTACAGGCTGGTTTTAAGATCAATTCAAGAATCATTGCAGAGTGATAAAGAGAAAGGTCTTTTGAGAGAGGTAAGCAGAGAATGCATCATGATTTCTACAGTATTCTTTCCTACAAAGTGTTTTTCTTAAGTTAAAAATAAATTTATATTGTTTCATATGTCTGATTCTGAGATTACTGCATTATTAGTATAGAAGGGATAATTTTGTTACCTAATTGTATCTGTTGCATAACCATAAAACATGTCTGCTTTGTGTTAAATTTCAACTAAGTCATTGTCTCAGAAAACAAACCATAACTTTTCCACTACAGTGTGACATAGAATTAGCACTTCTTTGATGATCACTACCCTGACCCAATGATTAACTACATTGAACATAGTAAATGTAATCAAAACATGGTATCTTATGAATACAGGGCATCACTTACTAGATTTTTAATTCCTCTTCCTGACTTTGCAGAATTCCCCTATTTTGTGGAACATATTTTTTATTAGTACATCATACTCAGTAATTGCTTGAAGTTCTTCAGTGCTGGCAGCATAAGACTGTCAGCATATTGTACTTAGATGAAAGTTCCTGGTGATAATGGAGTTATTTTTCCCCAGTGTTTTAGAGGGAGGTCTAAGGAGCCAGTTGTTTGTCCCAGAGCATCCCACTTGATGCTTTATCTATTAGAATATTAACCCGTTAGCACTGAGGACTGTTCATTGAGGACAGAAGAGGGGAAGAGCTTGTGCAGGCAGGTTTGTTTGGTTTTTTTTAACCTTGTTGTATAAAGTTCTAGACAGTGAGACACAGTATGTTTGGGGAGGGGCCCAGAATTTCAGTGTAACTAAGCTCTGCAGCATATACTGCAACTGTGTAAAATAATTTATCTGCTTTACATAGATACTGTGTGTCATTGGTGTTAGCCACAACGGCGTGAGCGAGTCAGAGCTGATGGCACTTTATCCTGAACTGTCTTCTGCAGTGTTAGCCTCACTCATTCACAGCCTGCACAGAATGTGTTTGCTGACATATGGCTGTGGTTTGCTCAAGTTCCAGCACCTCCAGGTAAATTTTGTAATTCTAAACATGCGCAGAGAAATTTTGCTTAGCACCCTGTGTATCATCAGCACTTGATAAACAAATTAAATGCATTCTCTTTCTCTCAACTGTATCATCTTTCAGGCTTGGGAGATGGTGAGACTGGAGTTTATGGAAGAAGGTGAAAATGTTATTTCTGCCTATAGACAAAAACTAGTGGAGTATTTCACCATGCAGCTAAGGTAAGTCAGAATTCCTCAAGATGTGCTAAACTGCAGGCTTTATGCCTCGTAGATATTTTTCTTTTCTTCATAAAGCTTCTTTGACTCAGTTTAATAAATTATTAGGGCAAAATAACTGCAAAGCCCTAGCTGTCAGTTTAGCAGTTTATTATTGATAAGTTGTTTTTTATTCTTTGAAAAGGTTGAGGACTGTGAAGGGGTGTGGGCATGTAATAAAATTAATAATGCGAAAGTTGACAAGCTCTGTTAGGCCTCTTGGAGTTTTAATTTTGATTTGCTTTTCTTTCTATAGTCGGGACCGAGTGACTTGGAGAAGCGCAGATGAACTTCCCTGGCTCTTCCAGCAGCAGGGTGATAAGCAAAAGCTACACAAATGTCTTTTGAATCTCTTTGTATCCCAAAACCTTTACAAAAGGTACAGAGGTGGCCACTGCTTTGGCAGTTGTAAACATTTCAAAGTAATTTTTTGTCAATATAAATCAGAAAATGACAGATGTAGATTAAAGGAATTAAACAGTAGTAGAGGCTGAAATGCTGAATGCTGTTGTCATGTAAATCATTCCATTGCACTTGGGGATTGGTGAAGGGATAAATACTGCTGTTGAACAGCATGAGTCTCCATGGATTGTCTCTGGACACTGTAGCACACAGACAAAATTCATGCATGTGGCTCTTTTCTTCCAAGCTAGAATCAGTCCGACAAGAGGGGTATCAGAGATAAGATGAGCTTCTTATTTCCTTGTTAAAACAGGGGACATTTTGCAGAATTGCTGAGTTACTGGCAGCTGGTTGGGAAAGATAAGAGCTCTATGGCAGCTGAATATTTTGACTCTCTGAAAGAATATGAAAAAAGCTGTGAGGGAGAGGAAAGTATGATCTGCCTGGCTGATCTTTATGAGACCCTGGGACGGTTTCTTAAGGACCTAGGTCTTCTCAGTCAGGTAAGTACATTTAGAGATTGTTGTAACAGCAAGGAGGCAAATGAAGCGGAGCTCAGCCTGTGCTTTCTGTTGCAGTTGTTAAATTATCTTAGCTTACGGGCTGCTGCCTGCTGCCCTCATACTGTGAGCTTTGTTTGTTACAGGCTGTAGCTCCTCTGCAGCGATCCCTGGAGATTCGAGAGACCGCACTGGATCCAGACCACCCAAGAGTGGCACAGTCCCTCCACCAGCTGGCAGGAGTTTATGTCCAGTGGAAGAAGTTTGGGAATGCTGAACAGCTGTATAAACAGGCACTGGAAATCTCTGAAAACGCTTATGGAGCTGAACATCCTCGTGTGGCCCGTGAACTGGATGCACTTGCAACCTTATACCAAAAGCAGAACAAGTAAGCTTAACTGCACTGGCAGTTTTCTTTCATGTGGAGGTGGTACAAAAATAACAGCAAAGATTTTCTTCCTGAGGCCAGAATCTTTCTTTAGTTCTTTTTTAGAGTTTCCTAACATCCAACACAGCCGTGAGCTGTGTTGTGATACATACCCTCTGTATTCTTGTATTCTTATACACACCCTCTGTATTCTTGTAACAGGTCACCCAAGAGGGGCCAACTTCTGTGCTTAGTTTTCCAAAAATATTCTAACAAGTTAGAGATAAAGGAAGAGCATTGTCTGGTCTAAGCATTTTAGATATTCTTATCTTTGACAAAACATGCATTTCTTCAAGATTCTTAAAATCTTCTCAGATTTATATGTTCAGGTAACTTGGAAGCTTTCCAGAATACCCAATGATGCTCCATTTGGTATTCTTTCTAACACTGTAAATAACTGTTTTCAGATATGAACAAGCTGAGCAACTGAGGAAAAAGTCCTTCAAAATACGCCAAAAAGCAGCAAGGAGGAAAGGCAGTCTGGTAAGGAAATGTGTGATATCCAATAAAAGTGCAGCGCATTTTGCAGCTTTGCTAATCTGATGCTCAGATGCCTTCGATAATGGAGGGCTGAGGCAGTGAAGTAGCCCCACAAGCAGCTTTAGTAACCACCCTGTCAGCTCCACTGGAAGTGCAGTTCCATCAGGGTAACTGGTATGGAACTGAGAGAGGTGAAAAAAAAATAGATATATAGGTTTTGGGGGTACAGAACTGCTGCTGACACAACTGGCTGTCAAAATGGCAATGGAAAAAGGGGTTCTCCAGAATAACTGAGGCATTTGTCCTACCACTACTATCGAACACAGTGCTTACTGCCATGGATAATCCCAGATGGAGCAATATTAGGTGCCATACTGAGTTTTCCCCTATTTTTCCTTCTGTGTTTTTCAGCTATGGAGTTTCCCTTTCTCTTGTCATTTTTGAGCCATGGGGTTTCTTTGTTATGTAGTGCCTCTAAGAGTTCAGCTGGTAACTCCAGAGCTCCAGTTGTAGCTCTAATGGAAGCAGTGAAAAGCCATAGCAATGTGCTTAAATACAAACTAAATTGTATCATGAAGATTTTGTCCATTTTTGTAGAGTTCTGCTGCACAAATATTTTTATTTAGGCTGCAGAGATCAAGAATAGGCATGTGACAATGGCTGCAATTCTAACTTGTAATTCACTTTGCATTCTTTTGTCAGCCTGCTTTACAAAGACCCATGTGAAGCCTTGAGTAATCTTTTATATGTATTTGTATATGACATTTAGGATAAGAGATTAACCTGATTCTAAGTTTTGAGCTTATAAACCTAAGAATTTGATTTGGTTATTTGAACAGGGGAGTTTAAGTAAATCAGCATGTACGATTCAGGGAAAACAGAGCTGTATGACAGCACAGTAACTTATATTTCCTGGAAGCATGTTTGGTGAAATCCAGTGCTAGACTGTAAATAACTAGAATGCCTGTGTGTCATTTAGCTGGAAAACAGAACTTAAGTAGGACTAGTGTGCTACTCTGACACCAAACTGAGTCTTCTGGTTGTCTGTCTTCAGCTGTATCCTTTAAAAGCAGTGGCAATGGGCTGACATTACCCTGTGCTTTGCTGCAGTGTGGCTTCGCCCTCCTGCGTCAGAGAGCCCTGCAGCTGGAGGAGCTCACGTTAGGCAAGGATACACCAGACAACGCTCGAACCCTCAACGAGCTCGGAGTCCTCTATTACCTGCAGAATAACCTCGAGTAAGTTGCGTTAATTGTGACACATCCACTGTGCATTCTCATAGCGCTAAATGGAAGCAAAGAATTGAGAACTAGTATTAAACATAGGCACGTGATCAAATACTCATCGTAGGGCTGACCCCCTGGGAATAGCGTCACACGGGCTCTGTGTGTCTGTCGGCATGACATTCTACTATGAGAATCTAGCTCATGACACATATAAAACCAGTTCCAGTCTCTCCCTGTGTGTTATGAACACTGTCTGCTGAACCCACTAAAGTGTTTTATGTTTATAAAAGTTACGTGGGACATGTGTAGTGCATTTGGAACCTTAGCCTCACATTCCACTGCTGCTTTATCCATGGGGGTGCACGACTGCTGTGAGGAGTTCCCAGAAGGCTGTAGAATGTTTTAAGTAAGGAAAGGTTACTTGTGTATCAAAATATATGGGTTGAATTAAAGAAATGAGCAGCTGTTGGGGTAGCCTAATGCTGGCTGAAATCTGCTAGACTGGCATTTCAGTCCTTTAGAGGGGGCACCAGACTTGCACAGGAATATATTAACTAGCTCTGCCTACAGCCTTATGGTACCTGCAGGCAGGACTGGGTCTGGGATGTACAGTTCCCTGCTGTGTAAATGAACTGCTGAGCTGGCATTTGCTTACTCCAAGGAAGGCCCATTCCCAGTGTGGGTATCTGTGCGGTTTCCAAGGCTAAGGTTGTTCCCAGTACTGTTTGTACAGTTTGTTGTTTCAGTCACTTCAGCCTGTACAGAGTACCAGTTTTAAAACGCTGCTGAACGAACATGTTCCACAGGACAGCAGAGCTTTTCCTGAAGCGCTCCTTGGAAATGAGAGAGCGAGTCCTGGGACCCGAGCACCCAGACTGTGCCCAGTCCCTGAACAACCTGGCAGCCTTGTACAATGAGAAGAAGCACTATGAGAAGGCAGAGGAGCTGTATGAAAAAGCTTTAGACATCAGGAGGAGAGCACTGGCTCCAGATCACCCCTCCTTGGCTTATACAGTGAAGCACCTGGCAGTGCTATACAAAAAGATGGTAAGCACAAGCTTCTTGCCTTTTCTCACCACGTAAATTAACTGCAAGACCCTTACACCGTTACAGTCATCAATTCCAAAGGAGGGAGGCCTGGGAATTGCAGCTATTGCTGTTCTACACACACACATAAAAGATGTAGCCAAGCAGCCTTGGTCGGTTTCCAGAAAAGCCCAGTAGGTTCTTCAGTACACACTTTGCATAAAGAAAAGATAGTTATGAATCACATCTCCAGGGTCCTGCCTACTGAGTGTTACCCCGAGGAATTCCTGGTTCGGTTAAAAGCCAGTGTTTTGGCTGCAGGGAGGGAAGCTCTTCCCAGCTGAGAAGAAACTGAGAAATGTATTAACGTAAACATTGAATATGCTCAGTATTTTGGAAAATTAGGCCCTTCTGTGCAGAATATGGCTATGAATTAACCAAAGTTAAAGCCAGAATAATCTGGAAACAGTTACATCTTCTCCAAGGGTGGTTGTTTAAAACAGATCATACTGTTACCATGTTGAAGCAAGACAACTGAGTAATTTTTTCCCATTATTTCTAGGGAAAACTTGACAAGGCTGTCCCTCTGTATGAGCTGGCGGTTGAAATTCGACAGAAATCATTTGGCCCCAAACACCCCAGTGTAGCAACTGCTTTGGTAAATCTAGCTGTCCTTTACTGTCAGATGGTAAGTTCTCCATGTCTTAGAGGTTTATTATTCCCATTTTAGATGTTTTTTAATGATCCATTCCTAAATTTTCCTTTCTAGTATACAACTAATACGAGATTCCAGAGATGCTGTCAACTTAGTGAATTCCTTACTTAGCATCAATAGGAACAAGCTGTAGATGGTTTCTTGTTTGCTCTATTTTTGCAGTCCGCATATCTGATTTTGAACAGGGACTAAAGCTGCCACAGGTAAAATCAAAGAGCATCTGGTAACTCCAAACTTCCAGGACAGAGATTTTCTAAGCTACCTAGGAAGTCCAGACCCCAATTATTACAATATTAGTGGGGACGGCATTTGCAAGTGCAAGGCGATTGCTTTGCCAGTGTCAATTCTCATTTGTCAACAGTACTGAGAACTTGGAACACCTTTCTGGTTAAATATGCATAACTTTGCATCTGGGATGCATTGATACACTGTTGGAAAAAGGAAGAGCAAGTGTAATGTATGTCTGTAACAAACAACTTTGTGCTCCTCACAGAAGAAGCAGATTGAAGCCTTACCTCTTTATGAACGTGCATTAAAGATTTATGAGGACAGCTTTGGTCACATGCATCCTCGGGTGGGGGAAACGCTGAAAAACTTGGCAGTGCTAAGGTAAGTTGTTCTGCTTTAGCCCTGTAAAAGTTAATTACTATACAAAGCACTGCATGAAACAAAACATCCTGGATTTGTGTACTTCTTAGGAAAGTAGAGAGCCTTAAGAACATTTTGTTGATAGCATGGTGTGCATTTCATTTGAAATTAAGTTAATTGAGAGACTGTTTTATTGGCTTCAACTTTGTTTTCACTCTTCTCCAAAGCTATGAAGGGGGAGACTTTGCAAAGGCAGCTGAACTCTACAAGAGAGCTATGGAAATAAAAGAAGCAGAGACTCTGTTGATAGGTGGAAAAGCAACTTCTCGACATTCATCAAGTGGAGATACGTTCAGCTTAAAAAGTGCCTTATCACCAAATGTTTTCCTGGAGCACGGACAAAGGTGATACAGACCAGCGCCCATGTCTGCTATTTTAAAGCAGACATAAAATTATTAAGACAAATCTATTTTTACTAGGATAATGTACTATTTTGGGACTGACACCTGTCTTCATGAATGACAGGCAATATTTAAGCTTAAAACCTTTTCCTGTTAACTTTGCAGAGGTATGGTACAAAGTGAGCTGCTTACATTGTACACAGATGTGCGTATTAGTTACTGGCTCCAGCTATAGCTAATGCCAAAGATGTGTATTTGACACCTCTTCCCCTAAGTGCCAGGTTTATGACAAGTTAAGTTGACCCAATTGTATATACTCTACAGGTAGGTCTATTTTGGTCTTTTAATATAATAGCCTGGCTTAGAGGGTTTGTGTGGTTTTGTTTCATCAACCTTTCTGCCTTTTCAGAAGCTTTTAAAGGTGTTTCTAAAGAGACGGTCGTTTTGAAAAAGTCAAAATACTGTTCCACCCAAAGTTTGACCTGCGGGTTGACGGTAGCTTTAAGTAAACTCACACTGGAGGGACATGTGCAAAAACAATTGGTTTCCTTGGGAAGCTGATACGTCTAAACAAACCATCATCTACAGCTAACTCTGGGGTCAGATTCAGCCGTGTTCAGTAAAAATATTTTCAGTGAGGAATCAAAGTAAGGATGATTATCACACAATTCTCTGTTGTTACCCTTTAGCAACACTTCCACTATTTACTATCATTGGATCCCTTAAAATACAAGAAAATTTGTACTAGCTGGAAAAACATAGTGATGCAAAAGAGTTTACCATCAGATTAAAAAAAAAAAAAAGAAAAAAAAAAGTAATCAAATCTACCTGCTTGCTGTATTTCTTAATCCCCCAGTCATCTGGAAGAGTCAGTTTGGAGTCTGTTCTCACTCAGTGCATAAAGCCACAGCTGCAGTCATAGTGCTCTGAAGGCAGTTGTTCAGCTATTTGTAGTTGTAACTTATGGACATTAAAAAAAAAAATCCAAACACCACAACCTATTTTATGTATCTGGTGTAGGCCAAATAATTCTTCTATGTAGGGGAACTCCACCTCAAACCAGTGGCACCAGTTTCAATGCAGATGTAATTGTATGGTCAGAATATGATTCTGTAACATTCTCAGTAACATTCAAGATACACTATAAAAACTGAAAGCTTCTGCCAAATAAACAAAGCTGGACTACACCACTTCAACAGGCTTTGATTTGTTAGGGCATAACAAACAAAGTCATGAATTTCCAATTAGGTTTTACAGTCAGCCTAGATTACACTTGTAAATGTCTATTTAATAAAAAAAAAATCCTTAAAGCTGCATTTTTGATGCGGTTTAATTTTAAATAATTTTAACCATTGCCACATACAATCATTGTAATGTATTTTCTAGTTATTTCCAATTCTTTTTGCATATACAAGTTGAAAGCCAGAAAGTAACATGAGAACCATTTTGTAGCTGCTCTAAGTGGGTACACAAAGTGAATTAATTTGCTCACAAAACTGTCCATGAAGTAAAATGGCCAACAGTTGCCTCTTGTAAAGCTGTCAGTCCTGTGACAGCAGTCACGTCAGCCCAGTCCTTCAGAGCCAAGAGCTCAATCGTGTGCCTCACGATCTCCAGAGCCAGGGGGGGCCCTCGCTTTTACTGTTCCCAACAGGAAGGCAAAGTCACAAAGAAACAGGATTAACATTTAAATTGGTACTTGGGTCAAGCTAACCTAGGCTTAGTGACACAGATTCAAGTATATACCTTTCTAATGATCGCATTATTCTGTTTCCCTTCCCTCTTTGCGGCTTATAAAATCCGGGTTCTCCAAAACTGAGCTCAATCCAAAAAAACCTCTTCCATTTTACACCTGAAACCTCCCTCACTAGCTTCAGATCCAATTTTCCTGTATTTAATATAATCTCGTGTCAGCTCTGGAGGAAACAGATTTTAAGTTTGTAATTGTTGCTTAGAAATCAAACATTTTTAACTTCAATGTTCATTCAGCTGCCCTAAGGAACAGAAGCACCTCCACCATATCACTCTTTTTACATGTTGGTTGAAGCACTGCTGCTACTGTTACTTACTGGTCTGTGCTGGCTGCAGCTTGCTGTGGAAAGGGTTTTTGAACAGCCCAAATTGGAGATATTTGTACTATACCGCAAAGGCTGAAATTTACTTTCTGCTAAGCCAAAGCCAAATAATGGTCAAGCTCTGGACCAGACACCCATGTCAGGTAAAAGATTTGAAACTGATAGTTCCAGTTCTGCAGGGTAGTGGCACTACAGGATGTGTAATTTTATGATAATTTAAAAGGCAATAGGACTGTATAGACATGTACAAGACAAACAAAATAGCTCAGATACTCCACTGGAGATAGTTGAAATGCTAAACAAATTCAGAACATCTAATTTTAGCAGCTTCCTACACGAACTCACATGAAGTCTATTCCTTAATATAGTCCGTATGATGGATCAGCATAATAGCTAAACTTTGAATAATCAACAGAAGGGTAGTATTTAGATTTTCAAACAGATAGGCAATATCTCCTGTTGATGGTAATTCTTACAGATTTTGTCATGAAAAGCATCTGCCAGCTGAAATTGTGTCAGGTCAATGGCCAGTCTGCTCGTATAATTAACTACTAACAGAAGACTTTGCCTTGTTGCAGCTTACTCAACGCATCATCACATACAAAACACCGAAGAACAAGCAGCAGTAAAACATGGATAAAACTAGGGAAGTTTTAAAAAAATTTCCATCTTGGAAATATTTAAGGTTAATGAAAAGACTAAAATATTCTGTTAACTCAGAAAAAGTAGCTGCAGTACAATCCAAGCCAAGAATTCAGAGACCAGTGAACAAGGACAGGTACTAGTGCCAGGGGAACTGGGAACAGTGGTATGGACAAGGCACCATCATTTACCCTTGACCTACTTGGTCCCCTCCAGCAGAATTCATCTGCCATTTGTCCTACACTTTGTCCTGTTCTCATCACATGGTATTGCATGTAACGTGCTGGGCCTGCTTTTGTTAGTTTATCCACCTGCTTCCATTTTTTCCAGCGTGCCTGGGCACTAGTGATGCTGAGAAATTACAACGTACAGCAGCCCAAATCCCCGTCGTACAGATGCGAACAGACAACAGAATATAAACATAGTCAAGCTGGTTCCTTCCTGCCCCTGTAACAGTTCCACTTCATCAGAAATGTAAAGATAAGCTTCTGTGGAGGTGAATAAAAAAAAAAAAGGTCTTATCTTTCTCAAAACCCAGTGTCAAGCAAAACTCCCCAGATTGTACTTCATGTTTGTTTTGCTACATGTTTCTCATTCTGGCCATGAGTTCTTCTAGGCTTTCTTCAGATTCTTCCACTGTTTCCCCAGTTACCAAATTCTCCTCCTATTAGGAACAGGAAGAAAAAGTTGGCAATGAAAATAGCAAATAATTTCCCCCTCACTCCCCCCCTCCAATGAGCTTTATTCCACTGGAACACACCATTTGCCTAGAACCAAGCAATCGACTGCAAGTTTAGGCCTAAGGGATTATAAACTTAAATTACCAACTACTCTGACAAGGAGTGAGAATGCCCTGGCAGCAATACACAGATTCTCTGTTCCTGGGGTATATGAATTGCTCTTTAACTACACAGAGCTTTTGCAAGATAAATACAGGAGCAATTAATTAGTCACCAAAATATCAACTGAAAAAGTCACATTGGCTTTCCTTCCCCTACCCCCTGAATACATGAATTCCTATCTACATGGGCTGGTGTTCCCAAATTAATCTACAACATGTATTTCAGAAATTCATAAAGAATCAAAACATTACCTTTTTGGGGATAGTATATGCTACAGTAATTCCCTCAGGAAGCTCAGGTACGGGGCCAGACGCAGCCTTCAACTCATCTTCTGAGATTTCTGATACTAACTCGATGCCTTTGCATTAAAGGGAATTGTGAACTCCATTAAAGGTAAGTGATTAAAGAACTGTTATCACAGTAAGAGAAAAACAGCAGCTAGTTTTCCAAAACTGAAAAAAATTAAAAGCAGAAAGACCTTTGATTTCAACTACTTCATTCCATTATCAAGACAAATTATTTTCCCTTTACAATCTATGAAGTGGTTCTATACAGATGACATATGGACCAGAAGAGCACCTCTCCTGTAGGGCTTCCTTGTACTTACCATGTAAATCTTGCCACAAGGACACTTCCTCCAGCGGTGAGCAAAGGTTATTTTCAGTATCATGTAACAAACAGAATGCACGTATCCATTCTGCAGTGGTTCTATACAACACGCTTACCATTCCTGAAGACAATTTCTGCTAATTTAACACCCTCAGAGGAATATCAAAATCCATGGGATGCCTCAGCACAGTGGTTATGGAAATGACAAATGCTCTTTAGTCAGGTATTTAAAAGGAACATACAGTGAATATGTGTCACATCTTTTACATCTTCACGTTTTTTGAGAAAAGTATTTCATTCAAATGGCAGCTACATTTTTAGCCTAAAACCTGCACATTATGCTAAAAATATAGAATCAAGTTGTGGCATCGTTACTGCCAAAACCTGTGAAACAGGTTTAGACAGGAACTTGGTACTGGGAACATCATTTAATCTCCTGTTGGTTACTTACCCCAGTCATTGTCTTCATGTACTATTTCTTCTTCCTGTTCAATTGTTTCTTGCTTTGGTTGCGCAGCTTCTTTTTTCTGAAGGAAAAACACAAAAAAGATAAAAAACAATATACGCAATACTCCAATTTACAACAACAGGAAAGAAGATCACATTGAATATTCACACTTCTTTTATTATTTAAGATACACAGTCAATATTTAGAATTTTGTTAGGGATAAAAAGGCAGAATACTTGTACATTAAAAAAAAATACCAAACCCACTAACACTCAAAAATACATGACTGCCATAAAGGTTGAGCAATCACTGTAGAAGATAATACTACCTAACTGATTGCAAGCCATTCTGCCTACCCTTTGCTTTAAGGTAACTTCCAAGTATTGTGTTTTTAGAAACAAATGAACCATCTGAAGAGAAGGCTGCTGAAAACTGGTGTAGCAATGATAAGTTTATTACTACAGATCTGTAGCTTGCTTAGTTCTTAAGACTTTAAGAAAGGAAAAAACAAAACCACCAAACTCCAAAACATTTTTACCTTATAATTTTCTTGCTGTTTTCTGCAATTGTGGTCACTACACTGTGGATTTGGCTTCATAGACATGGTTGGAAAGAAATCCTGCATCGCATTGTAACCAAGATAATAACTGACAGTACCAAAATTTAACAGGTATCTAGAAACACAAAGAGAGAAAGCAGGCCCTTACATACAAGTACAAACCCAAAAACTTAGTCCCTCAAGGAATAAGTTTTCCTCAAAGAACTTTTACAATACACTTTCCTGCTAGTGAAGCTATAAAGAGTTACTTGTATTCAAATAAACTTGTATTCAAATAAACTACAGCATAACTGCATTAACACAGAATCTAGTCCTCTTGTGATCCCAGTGCATGAGAACAAGTTAGCTACAGTCTGAGATGGAAAAAAAAAAAGTTTAATTGTAAGCAGCTTTCTCCAGTGCCTTCATCAACTGCTTGAAACACTTGGGTGCCCTGTATTATGGAGAGAGTTTTCAACACTAATCAGAACCAGTTTAATCATCTTTACTGTAGGGTCAGACTGGCAATAAAAATGAAGATTTAAATTAAGCTGCACTGTTTGCATTCTTCATTAAAGAAAAACACCCGTTGCTGTGCCATTTCATGTATTACCTCTCTGCACAGCTGAAAATGGCTCTTAGTTGTGGCTAGTGGGCACACTTGCAGACAGTATTTTTATTGTTTGTAACTAGAAATTTTTGGGTAACAGACAAAACCAAGCTAAGGCTAAAAACAGGCTAAGTCAGATCCTGCTCTCACAGATGCTCGTAAAAGACACTGCATCATTTTGAAACCAAATAGAAAGTTGTTAGAGAATTTTCCTCACTGATACACGCAGTTTTTTGAGCAGCTGGAGTCATGCAACAGTACTTTTTGGAAATATTAAAACATCTCATATTGCTATACAACTATTTGTAATTCACTTCAGGTTAGAATACAAACACTGCAAAAGAAATCATTTCTTCTTTGGGTACAAAACTTCAAGGAGTTAGCACTGTAGTATTTTTGTGCATACTTTAGCGATGTCAAAGGGCAACATGTTTAAATGAAGAACCTAGAAAAGTGCTGGATGTGTACGTATTAAGAGAAATTCTCAGAAAACTCTGAAGACTTCCTTTTCCTTATCCCTGAAAAGGTCTATTAAAAACAGCAGCTCCAAAGTAAACACACCAGTGATTCAAGCAGTGTGTTATTTCAGCCCTGTCCAATGATGCCAACACCTTTAGGAAACAGGCAACAAACATATAAAAACAACCAGACCCATCATCACAAAATGACCCTTCAGGTTTCTGTCTCTGACAGTGATATACATTGAATAGCAACAGTTCAGTCACTTACTTCAGAACATTCTGTACAAGAATTCCTGCCACAACACCCATAGTTGTAGGAAGACTGGCTGCACAAACTCCTTCTCGTTTTAATGTTTTCTCGTCAATATTTGCAGCAACTACAAGTGGAGGAGCACACTAAGGGGAAGCAAAGACATTCATTTTCAGTGGTGTTTAAAAAAAGAACAGTTCACATAGAATTTTAAACTACTCCATCAGCTGTGCCAGGATCACGTTCGCTAGGCAGCTAATCTTCATACTCCCCATCCCACTTTAAACAATTCAAACAATTCAGCAGAGCGCTGCATACCGCAAAACAGGCAGTTTCACCAGGTACAATCAGTTGTATATGTCCTGACACTGCATTCTCACTCACTCCAGACTCCATCCAGATTTGTCCCAGTTCATTGCAGGCCTTACAAACACAGAAACACAGACATCAGCACTGCAGAAGTTTAATGAAATGAAAAAAAAAACCCCAAAACCAACAATGTACTTGAGATCTTGTGATTGAACACATTGATCTTCCTGCTTTAAGATAAAAAGGCTATGATCAGAAAAAGGAACATGAAAAGCTGGAAAAGAAATTGTTTACCAAAGGACAAATTAAAGTTGTCATCATACTGCCAGCCCTTTGTGCTTTCCTGAGATTCTTGAACAAACACAGGCATTAGTGACTAGCATACTACAGAATCTAATTGCACAAGCTACTTTCAGAGGCATGGACACAGCCTATCTGTATACATTCAGCACAGGCAATGTATGGATTGAGTTAGCCAAAGGATAAGAGACAACATGCATTTGGCATGTGCACAACATTGGCTGCTACTTGAAAGAAAACCGGCTTGATTAGATACACAGCCTTAAGACATTTTTATTATACACAAAGCCATATGAAGTATACAGTTAGCTATACACAGTCTGTAAAAGGTTTGTAAGATTTAACATACCAGGTTTTGGTAATGCCTTTATATAAATAGGATAATTTGGAAAGACAGAGAGGGCTTACAACACTCAATTCTTTTACTAACCATTAACTGGTAGTAACTGGAAAGTCTTTTGTTATATTTATACACATAAAACGTATTTTAGAGGAATTGAGTAAAAGCTCAGATTCCGTTTCCCTAAATCAAGAAGAAAATTTCTTAGGATTATTGGTAAATTCCGGTCTTTTCTCCAGTCCACCCAATTCCTTAATGTTATCTAGGAGTAAAAGGACTTGTGCAAGCTCACGCCTTTGATGGCCTTACCGTGTTAATAGCCATGCGAGCTTCAAAGTTGTCCACGCAGCTGAGAACAAGATCGACAGGCTTCCCTTCCTCCAATGCACCGTTACTGAAAGAAGTGTCAGAGCCTGCATGAAATTGCTGGCAGAACAAAGCACCAACACGACAATCAACATGCTGCATTAGAGTACAGGAGCACATGGGAAGTGTATTTGTAGCACATGCAGAACAGGATACAACATCATAGATCTATGGTAGAAACAACAGCATGCTGTAGCTGGGATTAAAATATATGGGCGTTTCAGATTAAAAGAAGTTTCATATAGTATACATGCACAGTACAAAGTATTGGAGAACTGTGTCTTTGTACAACATAACTGCAAATGGGAAAAGTTATTTCAGAACTTCTGTGAGATCCACTAGTAACTACTTACTTTCTTCATTCTATAAAGTGCATCTGAAACTGCTCCAGAGCAGACAAAATATGATCTGATCTGTTTTCTCTAACAGGAAAAGCCTGTAAGATCTGCAGCTTTGGTTGGAAATCTAAAGATGCACTAATATAAAATGTAACTGTGTAACAGTAGAAATAAATCCCAACTCTAGCGAAAACATCTAGGTGGCAATGTCTTCATATACACATATTTCCCACTGGTTCAATTGGAAGTCATCAAATTAAAAAACAAACAAAAACCCAATTAAAATGTGAGGTTGTACTTAGGCCAGCAGGAGGTGAAAGATTTTACCTTATTCTATCCATGAAGTGTTCAAAGTTGTCCAGTGTTGTGATGTTGTAGTTATGTACTTCGAATTGAACATCAGGATTAATATTCCTTAGAGAGGAAGTAATGCGAGGCAATGTTAATAAACGCAATGATAACTTGCATTCTACTCCCTAACTTTTCAAGTGTTGCTAGTCTTACACTTCCAGTCTGAAGCCCAGGGTACATCCCCATTTGTCAAAAATTCTCAGATTAGAAGAGAAAAAAAAAAAAAAAAAAAGGAGAAAAACCACAACATATTGAAGTGCCATAGTTTATACCAAACTTTTGAGCAAAATTAGCTATACTTTAGAAGAAAACTCACATTAAGGTTTTGCCCAGTACAAAATAAAGTCCTTAAAGTATCAACCATTCCTACAACTATTTTAAACTCAAATTTCCAAACCAGATCATATTACTTTGCAAATGATTATGAGTGAAACATGGTGTTTCTAGAGT
The DNA here is from genome assembly GCA_025345505.1 of Todiramphus chloris collaris. Classification (NCBI taxonomy): domain Eukaryota; kingdom Metazoa; phylum Chordata; class Aves; order Coraciiformes; family Alcedinidae; genus Todiramphus; species Todiramphus chloris. The sequence continues at coordinate 28,950,967 of JANVCC010000019.1, read as the reverse complement.
AGTGTCCTGGGTAAATACTTTTTGATACACGCTTCCTGAAGTTATACCTCAAAGTATGTTCTGCTGCTTGCACTTTACTCAATCCAGCTTGATGAGGTTGGAAGAAGAGTCTGTTCATGTTTGCCAGTTCAACTTTGTCATAATCAAACAGAAGCAGCTGCAATCAAGATTGCATTAAGTGAATCTCCAAAGACTCCACAACCAGAGCACTATAACACAACATTTTAAAAAACAAAACTCACTCTACAACCAATAACAATACCCTCCAAACAAACAACACCACCACCCCCCCCATGCCGTCCCATTCAGTTCACGTACAAAAAAATGACATTTTAAGTAGGTGAAAGACTGAATTCAAACTCCCACTCATCAGGAACTGATTCATTAAGTCATGCAAAACCACTCCCGATAAAATGCAATCTGTTTATTTGATCAAAACTAAAAATATTAAATAGATAATGTACATGAACACTATCACCTCTGTGATCACCTTCCTACTTGCTGTTAGGGTATGAACCAGAGATGGGTAAATTCTTTGGCTTGTCTTGGTGTGTAGCTCTTCAAAAACAATTCACTTAAAACATCTACATAATACACAGACATGCTGATTATTACAAATTCTGAATCAAATCTTTGCTATGCCTAAGATGCTGCTCTTCAGGAAACGCTCCCTCAGAAGAAGGGGGAATAAACTTTGCAATACAAACCTGCATCACCTCTGTATTAAAAAACTTCTTAAAGTTCCAAGAGTAAGCAGCCAGGCTTTGCCTGGAAATACAAACATCTAAGCCACTCACCAAATCCCTTCTTTGAAGAAAAATAGCTTGTTCTATTGCCTCTGGAGGTTCTTGTTATTTACACATCAAATTATTTTTAACTGCTGCTAAATTTTTAGTGCTAAGTTTGCCACCTGATAAACTAATGTTTGTGATAAAAATAATCTGTTTGACATCTACCGCACTTCAACTTCGTGTGTATCAATTTGTTCTCATAACACAAGACTTAATCGATGCACATTACCCGCTTTTTCTTTATTTTGTTTTCCCTTTGCAATAATCCAGTATGAAGGTCAGATAGATGGTATTGGAGAAGACAAGCATCCAAACAAGATTCATTCATATAACACAGGATTAAGCTCTAAGTAAGGAGATTTTACTAGCATAGGAAAAATACAGACTGTTCGGTTGTGATGTTTACATAAATGCTGTTCTTGAGTGCCTTCTTCAGAGTACATTTTATTGGGGCAAAATCAACTGAGTGAAATCAAATTTGACTCTTTATGAAGATGACTGGTCCATTTACTATAAAGAAGCAGAAGAAGAAAACTCTCATTACCTTACCAATGCCACACCTTGTCAACATTTCAGCAGTCACGCTGCCAACACCACCTACACCTACTACTGCGACTGTAAAGGTACGGATTTTCTGTAGAAAGAAAGAAAATCCAGCTTGGTATATCAAAAGTGGTCCTCACAGCGAAAAAACGCAAGGCTGGTTTAGTGCAGAGAGAATCCTACCTCGTAGTCTTTGACAATCCCCATTCTCTTTAACGCCATCAAACGACTACAAAGAAAAACAGCAACGTTATACAGAAAACGCTCTCCACATTTCTAACAGCAATTTTGCTTTGTGGATATTTAAATATCACTTTTGCTTTAAAAATAACCCTTCCAAGCAACAAAGTCAAGCCTGCTGTTTTCACTGAAGTTGTGATCACCAGCTGGATACAGTCTAAATGAGACAGCAGCAACTCTCCTATCAGCATCAGCAGCAGAGTACTAACCCTGAAGAAACTCATGTACTCATTCCAGTGGTATGAGCAGGATTAATGAAATCAGGAGGATCCCATACCTATTTTTGGAAATGAATCCCTGATTTACAGAATGAAAGCCTACACTTTTTTGTTTAACAAACCATATGGCAGCAGGCCAGTGAAGATTCTCCCATTGTTTTCTGATCAATTTGATTAGAATAACTCTTAACATATAATATAAAAAAGAATTAAAAATTAGAGAATAACAGGTTGTGAGGATAACTGCAAAAAATGTAAAGTAATTCTATGCTGCTACTGCATTTTTTTCATTGAAAGTATCAATAAAAGTACAAGTATCAACTTGTACTAAAGAAATTCACCCTTGGAGAAAAAACAAACAAACAAAAAACCCAACGACAACAAAAACACCCCTCAGTTTTCCAGAAGTGCTGAGCATCAGAAGAGATCCCAGATGCTCAAGACTTGGCTAAACTAAACTCTAAAGTAGGTGAGTTAAAGGAATAAGACCTCCTGTAATACAAACACCCATCCCATTTATTTGCAATTTTGTTGGAAAAAAATCTCAGTTTTCTCTCTCCTCCTGTACTGTGAAGCAAGATAATACAAAGTGACCCCTACGCACGCCCCTGCCAGCCCACCCAGGGGGGGAACTCTGAGCATCTCTGCTCCTTTCCCCACAGGGCACCTGCCTTCAGCACTGCTCCTACACCCTCCTGGGCGCAGCCATCGCCGTCCCGCAGCCCGCAGGCTGCCCCAGCGCCCCTCCAAGCGCCTTACCCCCTCACCCAAACGGTGCCCACCCGAGACCCCACGGCCCTCCCTCTTCCCCACCTTCTACACCCTGACTCGGCCTCTCCTGCTGGCCCAGGCCCGGCCCTCTCCCCACAGCCCAACGCCCCCTCAGCCCGCCAGGCGCACCTGTAGGGGTTGGAGTCAGTCACCTCCGGGCTCATACTCTCGATACGGGCCCGCGGCGCCGCCCGCCCGCCCTTCTCCCGAGCCAGCTCCTCCTCCAGCTCCCGCACACGCCGCTCCAGCTGCTCCAGCCGGCTCGGCTCTGCCATGGCAGCAGCTGGAACGCCGCAGCGACACGTCTCCCCGCCTCAGTCAGCTTCCGGGAGCTCAGGGAGCGCCGTCCCCTGCTCGCCCGGGCTCCTCCGGGAGCGTTCCCATCGCCAGGGCTCTCCCACCGCCTGACGGCGGGAAGCGCGCGGGCTCTGGCGACGGCTGAGGGCGGGCGCCAGACGGGGCGAGAACTACACCCCGGGAGCCATTTTCCTCCGGAGAAGCCACCCGGCTCCGAGAGCTCGGCTGGCCCGGCGCCGGGGACCGCTTTCCCTGACGGACCGAGCAGCCTCCGGTTGCCAGGGCGACACCAGGCCGGGCGGGGCAGTTTCGTCAGTAGCGCAGCGGCGCGGTGGGCGGGAGCGAGGCGGGGCAGGGCAGGGCTCGGCTCCTCCGTCAGTAGCGCAGCGGCGCGGTGGGCGGGAGCGTGGCGTACGCTGCCGGCGCAGTGAGGGAATGTCGGCGGAACCGGGCACCGGCGAGGTGCGGCCGCAGCACCGGTTCGATCAGGGGAGCTTGGAGCGGTACTTGTGCAGCCACCTGCCCGGCTTCGCTCGGCAGCCCTCGGGGCCTCTGGCTGTCAGGCAGTACAGGTAAAGGGCGGGCCGCTCCCCTGTCCCGACGCCGCCTGTGAGGGTCCAGCCGCTGCCTCCATGGCCCTTGACGCCGGCCCTCGCCTGTGGGGCGCCCTGAGGCGCGGAGCCCCAGCAAGGGCCCTAAGGGTGCCCGTGCGGGGTGAGAGGCCGCGGATTTGCTGGCTGCCAGGCCACAGTTAGGGCCCTTTGCCTCGGGGAAGGCGGACGGCGGCCATCGAGGGAACCCGGAGCGGCCGGAGAAGTCAAAGTTCGGGGAGGCGGCGAAAGTGCCCTTTGGCGCAGGCAGAGCCTGAGGCCGGGGGCAGGCGAGGTGCGGGGTGGAGTCCCCGCGCTCTGCAGAAAAACACGTATTTGGCCCTGCGCCGTGCGCTCTGCTGGAGTTGGCACACAGCTGTTCCATTGCCTACTCATAAATCTCAATCCATCTGATTGATCTTTGATTGCACAGCAAATAATAATGTTCAGAAGCACATACGTGGCTTAATAAATCAATTTTAAAAGACGTAGTCTATTGGCAGGCAAGCAGATCCACGAGAAAAGCATAATGCTGTGCAGAGATTCCGGTTAATGCCCTGAGAGCAATACACCCAGGTTCCAGAACATCCAGGTCATTTGCATTCAGCAAATTAGTGGTGTGGCTGTATGACTTCAAATCAGGAGCTAACAATTACAAGTTACTCTAAAAAAATGTTGTAATTCCCTTATAAACATGGTGTTGACTGCTTTATCTGCAGCTGTCAGTAAGAAACTGAAAATTTTTTCACTGTCTTCTGATGCAAATATGAAACATCCATTGAGTCCTCAGCTGTACTTCAATTGAGTGTACTTCAATTAAGGAGACTTTAGAAGGGACTTCAGGACAGCAGCTAATAGTAAATTCTGTTAAAATATTGCCACTATTTTGGCTTTTACTACTTAATTCTCTTGTGATTGCACTTCAGGGCTTCAACCAATGTAAATCTCTGTTGTACCAGTCAGAGTATTTGTGCAGTGCACTTGTTAAACAGTAGTACAACTTACGTCTTAACTGTCTTGGGGAGGATGGAAATGTTGTGCAGAACATGAGGGCAAAAGATCACTTGATTTTGATTTTATAATAGTTGTCTAATCTTTTACTGAACTGGATCAGAATGTATCTTGAAATTGATCCAGAATAAGGAGAGGAAGGCGTGTAGATTGGCACAGAGCCTTGAGGAAAATGAGGATCAATGAACTTGATTGGGATGTGACAGACAGGACATCATAAAGGGTTTAACTAGTTTGTCCTTCTCTTTTACGCATGTATGTGATTGAAATGTCTAATTTCTGTGATTCTTTATCACTGCAATATTCATTCTCTAAAACTTTGCCATTACTGTAGTCAGTCCCTTAAGCATAGGACATGTCAGTGGGGCTTGGTACTAGAATTCATTAGTTCTTTGGAGAGCTTTCTCTGTGCTTACAGTGTTCAAACTACAGCCAGTCAAAGGACAAATACAGTTACGGGCTAGTGTGAATCCTGCTCCGTTTAACTTCCTCCAAGTTGGAAAGCTTTAAAGTTAGCAGCTACTGTATACCTTAAAAACATTACTGATGTCTCTTTAGGGATGAGAGGTAAATGCTGTCTCCATTTCACAGGAGAGCCCTTGAGTATCTGTGAGCTCTCTGCAGTGAGAGAAGACATGAAACCTCTGACTTCTGATTTTGTAGGCTATCCCTTGCATCCTTGTAAAAGCGTTTAAAGAAACCAAACAGCTCTTGAGAAGAATGCTTTCCTCTGTGGTTCCATTTTGTTCAGGCCATGTCACAGTGCATTATGCATCATTTCTGTTAAAAGTTTGCAAATTTGTAAGTACTAGAACTCCTAAGTAATTATAATCTTTCTCTTTGTAGCTCAGGGCAGTCTAATCCAACCTTTTATCTTCAGAAGGGTGAGCAGGCTTACGTGCTCAGGAAAAAGCCCCATGGCCCCCTTCTACCTAGAGCTCACAAGGTAAGTAACGTTCTTCATCAAGCTCTGAACGCTTCGTATTGCAGGTGGCCGAGTCCTGCCCATGGTGGGGCGGCACATTGCCAAATGTGTCCAGAAATGCAGTGAATTGCTGGATTGTTTCCAGTTTTCTGTGCTATATGTGTAACTAAATATTTAAGAGGATGGATTGTCATTCACTGAACTCATTTACATTTGAGAACTTTTCATTGAACCTAAATTTCTGTGTCTTCTCCAGGTGGATAGAGAATATTGTGTGCAGAAAGCCTTGTTTTCTGCTGGATTTCCAGTGCCTGAGCCCCTGTTGTATTGCAGTGATGTTTCCATCATTGGAACAGAATTTTATGTAATGCAGCATGTTCAGGTTGGTCTTCCAATGTGAGAGATTTTTTTGTTCTCCCTGCTACAAGCTGGTTTTAAATTGTCTAAAACTTTTCTGTTAGAGCCTTATCCATCATTTACTAAATTTTGTGATATAAGCATGAATAATCCTCTGCTATTTTTCAGAAAGGTTTAGCTATCAGAGGTTCTCACTGATTCCAGCTCCCACCTGTTCCCCTCCTCTCCATTCCTGCCCCTCCCCTGCCCCACAAGGTCTTGACTGATATTTTTTTCTGGAAGTTTGCTATTTAGAGACAATACAGTAACTACTTTTTTTTTTTTTTTTCCCCCATATAATTTCAAGCTTGAGAATATCTGGATTGAGTGCTCTAATTCAGGTTTTCATCTACCAAATCTCTCTGTTAAGAAGCTGTCCTGGTACTAAGGATGTAATGATACTGATGATCTGAGATGACTGTGAATCCCTTCATCTGTCCTGGGCAAGGAACAAAATAAAAGAGGATGGAAGTTTTGATTGCATAGGGACTGTTGGTTTCACTGCATTTGGTTTTGCTCCTGAAATGTATAGCTTTGCTTCCCTTCAGCTGATGTGTACATCCCACCAAATACCTGATCTGTTACGTTTCTAGGGTCGCATCTTCCGAGACATCTCGCTGCCTGAAGTGGGCCCAGCAGAGCGCTCTGCTTTGTACATTGCCATGATGGAAACTCTGGCCCTGCTGCACTCCTTTGATTTACCGTCGTTGGGTCTCCAAGGGTATGGTAGAGGACCAGGGTACTGCAGGAGACAGGTACAGCTCTTCAAAAATGCTCTTGTTTTGTCATGTCTTTGAAGATTTATTTGATCTGCAAGCTAAATTAGTAGTGACTTGTAAAAGTAATCATCGTATTTTAGCTATTTAAATTCACTTTGTTATTTTTTTTTTGTGCCCAGTATAAAGTGACTTCTACATTCAGATCAGTTTCGTAATGCTCTACTCTGGGAATGATATTCATTTGCTTTTGGAATAATATTAGGTTTGGGCTATGTAAATTGTATTGAAATAGAAAACAGAGGTAGTCTTCATTGCATCTTTTGATATCACAGTTCATACCTGTGAATGCAAAGGTCCTGTTTTTTACTGAATTTACAGCTAACATGGTAATAGTCAAACCCCAGAAGCATGTATTTCAGGATTTTGTGCTCTTGAAAAACTTGTGAATTGGTTGGAAAATCTGTTGAAGTGTTTGTATCTCTTTAGGTATCAACTTGGAAAAGACAGTATGATGCAGCTGCTCATGCAGATATTCCTGCCATGAACAGGCTGGCTGAGTGGTTAGCAAACAACTTACCACCTGACGATAATGAAGAAAGCTTGATTCATGGAGACTTTAGAATAGATAACATCATCTTCCATCCAACAGAGGTATTCCAAACATACTGGTACAGGTTTAGTGGGTGTTGGTCCTCCATTTATTTGTGCTCCTGACGTGTAATGGGACACTTATATGTTTTTTTTAGTGCATGATACATCATGGAAAGGAAGAGTAGAGAACTTCTCTATGCTCCATACTTGGTGTTTAGGTTACAGAGATACAGAGGCAGTTTTCATTGCAGGAGCTAATTACTCAGTTCATTCATTAGCTCAAGTTCCTACTTCAAAGACCAGAAACAAAAATTGTAGAATTTAACACAGATTTTCACTGGAAAAATGCCTGGGTTTCTGCACTATGTGGATGTACATTTTCTGCAAATCCTTATGTAGTGCTAAGAGAAACCAGTTTTGCTGTAGACAGCCATGGTGCATCTTTTGATTTTGAACACATAGTAACCAGATAAAGCTGTTGGGTATTAAGTGGGTTGTGCATTTTGTGGATGGAGAGAATTTATCTTCTAGCATTCACTTGAGGTTTTTATTTTTATTTAAGGCTCGTGTTTTGGCAGTGCTGGACTGGGAGCTTTCAACTGCTGGCCATCCATTAGCAGATCTAGCATATGCCACTCTCTTCTACTTTTGGCCTTCAGCTATAAAGGACTTAGGTCAAGGAACCACTTTTGGTTTCAAAGACACCATAGGTATGAAACTGTAACCTTTTAATTGAAACAAATTCTAGGGTTGATTTCTGTTTGATATGTTACCTTTATAAACAATAATTAAAAGATAAATTAATAAGCACTTCATTTTGCACTTGAAAAGAAATTTTTCATAGCTTTCATCATTGTAGGCAACATGCTGATAGTGAGGTTGAAGGTAGACCTGTTCTAACAAGCTGTGACTTAGCTACAGTATGCTACTTTGGTAAAAGTTTATTTTGAACATTTCTTAGACATAAGGGAAGAAAACTGACATTTTAATGTAAATTTATCATTTAATTAAAAAAAAAAAAAAAGAATAAATAAAAAGGCTCCTGACTGGAGTGCAGTGAGGGTCGGTAGGAAGTGTTGTGCTTATCTGGAACTGTGACAACTTCTGTTTCATTTTGCATCTCCGTGTTACACAAGGTCATGCAAAATGATAAATCATGTTTTTTACTGGGAGATAGAATGTCTTATAAAGCTGAAAAGCTGTTCAGATGTTTGAAGAATAAGGTGAAAAAGTCACAGAAAATACTGAGTGTTCTAAAAAACTCTGTTGTTTTTTTTCAGCAATGCCTTCCTTTGAAGAACTGGTTTCCATTTACTGCCGCTGCCGGTGCATTAGCACTGCTTTATCCAACTTTAACTTTTTTCTTGCTTTGTCATATTTTAAATTGGCAGCTATATCCCAGGTAATACACTCGCATTTGCTGAAATGTCCTGCATTTTTATTATGAGTATTTGTAGTTGGTAATAATTGTTCAAAATAATAATATTTAAGAAAATAACTGTAACCTTTGCATTTCAGTTTGTGTGTTTAGAAGCAATCCTAACATTTAAGTGTTACTTTTGTAGTTGAAGAAATCACCAATCTCTTAGAGACAATTTTAAGTGCATGTAAATGCATATACCGTAGATGCTTTTCCTTTGTTTTTAGGGTGTATATGCCAGATATCTCATTGGAAATGCTGCTGCAGAGAATAGTCATGAATTTGGTAAGATGGTGAAGCCTTTGGCAGAGCGAGGATTAGAACTCTCACAAAGGTAAGAGTGGGCGAAACCAGTGGTCAAAGGCAAGGGAAAGCTTTTATGTTTTTACTTATTTAAATGCCTGTATAAGGCAGCTGATATTATTATGAGCAAAAACTTATTTGTTGTTGCCTTGAATGTTCTTCTATAGGTCATCTTCTATCAGCACACATCACAGCATTACTGGAGAGCTGTTCAGTCAAAGTAGGAGAGGCCAGGAAATTTTACTGAAGGTCAAGCAGTTCATGAAGCAGCACATATATCCAGCTGAGAAGGTAAAATTTTTTCATAAACCTATTTATAAATACACAGATACTTGTATTACCATCAAACACTGACTTTCTACTGTCATCGTCACATACTTTAAAACACCCCAAATAATTTTCTTATGTGAAATAAGGTACTGATTGGGGTCATCTCCAGGATGCATTTAAAGTCTTGCAAATCAATAGATTGCTGTTTGATTTTCAATTATATTTTTTTTATTTTATAATGCAACTATATAATAAACCCCTGTGTTTAATATCTTTTTTTTTAATTGGTTTCTTGGTGTGTAGGGTTGAAAAAGATACCATATTATTTCTTGTGTTACATATGTTCTTAATTTAAACAGCATCTTTTTAATTGTTTCTCTAAGGATATAATAAAATACTATGCTGGGTGTGGAAATACTGAGGAAAAATGGAAGAAGCCACCACTGCTTGAGAGACTAAAGGTATGTGATAATAAATATTCTTGAGTGCTTTAGCAGTAAAAGAGACAGACACTGACACAAAACGTAAGACTGTTTGCTGTATCCTGCTGGAGAAGTCACACTGCATGGAAAGAAATGGTGTGAGGAATAGTGAAATAAAAGGAAGAAGGAAGTGTGCAAACAGGGACGCCAGATGCAAATGAGAGAGGAGAAAAGCAAAAGTGAGTTCTCTGAGAAGTGTTTCTGGACTCTTAAGTCAAAGACTCTACCTATTAAAAATAGCTATTAAAAAAAAGACATCAGATATATTGGGCAGTATGTTAGGCAGGCAGGAAGAAAACGGACAGCAAGCCAGAATTATTTTTTTTACTTTTTTTTTTTAAGATTTATTGCTAATATTTCTCTCTTGATTCTTTCAACAGGAAATGGCCAAAGCAGAAGGTCTGTGGAACCTTTTTCTCCCAGATGTCAGCGGTCTCAGCCAGCTTGACTATGCTCTAATAGCTGAGGAGACAGGGAAATGCTTCTTTGCTCCTGAGGTTTTCAACTGTCATGCACCAGGTTAGCAGCCCTGTCCTGAAACCAACACACCGAGAGCATTAAAAAATTAGGCATCTTTCGCCTTTACAAGTAGCATGCCCTACAGAAGTAACTGTGGCTGCTGATTTCCTACAGACACGGGAAACATGGAGGTGCTGCACATGTATGGGACTGAAGAGCAAAAAAAAGCATGGCTGGAGCCTCTCCTAGAAGGGAAGATCAGTTCTTGCTTCTGCATGACAGGTAAGTGTTCTTGCAGAAGACAGTGAGAGGCAATTGGCAGAAATTTCACATGGCATATGCAAAAAGTACAATCTAGAAGTTGGGATGTATTAATTAATACAGAAATTTCCACTGTATCTGTGAATGTGTTTGAGTATGAGATGATCCATGAGATGTGAATGCGAAGTGAAGCATCCTGCTGCTCTTCCCCACTAGATACCATTTTTCATGGTTACAATAATTGGTGTTTGCTTTCCATATATCTTCAGTTTATTTTTAGTACCAATAAAATACATTTTATTGAACCAAACAGGTTTACCATTGAACCTACCCTTTTCTGTAAGATGCTTTGGAGTTCTCTAGAATCATACCATTAGGTACAAGTGTGATTATCGTGATGCTTTTCGTCTAGTTGATGCAATGTCAAAATCTTGATCTTCCTGAGTCTCCAGGAGCTGGGAGACCTCAGCCTTGCAGAGTTGGACTCTTGTTTTGCAAATTCTATTTCACTGTGTTCCCCAAGAGGAAAGAGATGCTTTTGCTTTAAAGAAGTAAAAGAAGTTAAGGGTGAAAAAAGAGAGGAAGAATCTTTCCTGTTCCAAACAATCACTGCTGACATTTTGCTGGCAGCTTTGTGTAACTGATTTCATAAACCATCAAAGAAGTAGTTAAAAATGTCTTTATTTTCACCTGACAAGAGCCTAGGTGGGGAAAGGCTGAGGAAAGAGAAGAATGTTACCTATGAGTACATTGGAAGGGGGAAGGATCTAAAAACATTGGGGAAGGAAGAAGGCTATTAACTCTAAACAGTAATCTGAGACCAAGAAAAGTAAGTTTAAACTGACCATTAATAACAGATTCTTGGGAAATAAAAAACCTTTGACCACCAACAGAGTGAGGTTCTGAAAACAGCTTTTCTACTGGGAGCAGAACTGTTACTGTCAATAGTGTATCTAGGCCTCTGTGTTTGTAGAAGTTGTATATACACCTGTATATTTAATCCGGTGGTTTGCTTTGTTTTTGTTTTTTTTTCTTTAACACAGAACCTGATGTGGCTTCAAGTGACGCCACCAACATGCAGTGCACCATCGAGCGAGATGGAGACAGTTACATGATCAACGGCAAGAAGTGGTGGAGCAGTGGTAAGTACAGAAACCCCAGATAAGAATGGCTAAGTTTAAAATTCTTTCCAAGAGCTGATAAAAATACTTATGCTTCATTTCTGAGATGGAAAATTGTCACTTCTTGGTTAAAGGCAGTAGAATAAAACAATGGAAAGAGCTGAATCGAGCTTTTGTTTTGTGGAGCAAAGTTAAACACTGCCTCTTTCCATCAGGTAACGTATGCATTTATGGCCGTAGCCTTTAAACTTTGTTTTTATAAAGCTGATTCTGGCAGCTTGCATGTGAGGATTGAGTATCCTGCTTAGTTACAGTAAAATTTGGCTGCTTTTTAAACTAGCTTGTGACTGTACTCCAAATGGTGAATGTCCCTCTTCTCTGTACTTTCTTATGGAAACATATGTGACAGCAACTTGAAAATCATCCTTCCCTAGGAGTCTGTAAGCCAACTAAATAAAGTTGAGTTGCTAACTGGAGTGAAACCGGAATATCCCATTTATGTACCCTTGAGTGTGGCAGCTTCCTCCTGGTTAGATGCTCGTGCAATGCCCAGCCTCACCAGGAGATGGAGCTGCTCTCTTTCTATAGTACCGCAAAACTGCGGCAGAAGCAGGAGGCAGCGTGGCTCTTGGCCTGAGAGTGTGGCTTGTCTGCGGTGGTGTCTCCCAGCTGTGCCTTGCAGCTCTGAAGGAAGTAATGGGAATGTTCATAGGAGGTCACAGACCCAAAATATTATTCATAAAATTAGTTATGCCAGTTGCAGTTCCAAGAAGTTTGAGAAATGCAAACACGCAGCTCTGTGTTAGTCAGAGTCTCCTTTTCTGCCCGGTTGTTTTTTTTTTGGTTTTGGGGAGTTTGTTGGGGTGTTTTTTGTTGGTTTTTTTTTAATTTTATTTTACTTGGAGTGGGACATTAGAACCTTGTTTGGGAATTCCAGGAACAGCCCAGTGAGAATGTCACTCTGTGTGTGACCACGCTGTATTAGTCACGACAAGTCATAAATCACACATACAAGGAGTTAGTTGCTTGTTTCTTGGCTTAAATATGTGAAGATAAGTATGTTATGGTGTATGTGTAAACCATCTGCTGAGCACTTCTGACTTACCCACTTAGGCCCTAGTATTTCGCAAAATACTGGGCAGAAATTCTGTAAGCTTTTGTCATCCAAACAGAGGGAAGAGGCTTGGGCCTTGTTTATGCTACTGTTGTCTTTTGTCTGTCATTTTTCTTCCAGTCTACAACTGTGTAACTAGGAACAGTGTCTAACAACAAGAGATTCTTTCCTAAGCCGTAGATGAGGCACTTTGTTTCCCAGAGTCCCCAGGATGTTTGAAGTCACAGACAGTATGCTATAATACCACTTTTTTAATCTTTAACACTTGTATGTCAGTACATTTGAAATGCTTCCACAGATTCATGGAAAACTGCTGTTTTCCTGGAATCATCACCAGCACTGCAGCAGGGGACAGCTTTGGTACCTCTCCATGGGCAAACTGTAAATCCTGCTGACCGTGAGCTCCATACAGAGTCAGAACCTCGCTCATTCATTCACCAACACCTTTGGTGGTTGATAAATGCCTGTGATTAGAGATGCCAGTATAAATGAAAGCCAGTGCACTCTTTTTGTATTCTTTGATTTTATTGTATCTCCATATATTTTAGCAGATAGAGTTATTGCAGTGTTTGATTCATTTTACCAATTCCAACTAGAAATTCTAGGCCCCCTATCTGAAGATAAACTTAAGTTTTTCTTACATTTCTACTAGTGCTTTGACTGCAGTACTTTGCCATTTGCAGAGATCTAAAATGTGCCTCCATAGGTACATGCTAAGGGGTGAGAAGAAAAGGGGTGGTGAAAGGTAGTTACAGAAGAGTTACTGTTTTTTATAGCTGTAGCTATGTGGAAACACAAAGACAATGGAATTTTTTCCCACCATCACAATTCTCAGCCATGAAGTTATTCCTCATTTCAAGCTGCAAGGGTATGTGTGGAATGGTAGCTGAGGGAAAAAATGGAACTGACTTATTAGGCAGTGTTCTGAAGTTTTACAAAAATAGTTGGAGAAACACAAGATTATTAACTGCTGGTACCAAAGTTCCTGCACTGCCATTTTATTGCTGATGGTTTATTTTTCTGATCTAATTAGATGCTTAGACATGTACAGATTGTTCATGATGCAGCTATTTAATTGCCTAGTACTGTGAAACTTTTAAATTGAAATGTTGGGATGCTTTTAGGTGTTTGGATTCTGTTGCAGTTTTTTGGGCAGGTTTGGTTGTTTTGGATGTTTTTGATAAATATCTCTAGTTGTTTCTGGGAATTTCAGTATTTAGTTCGTGCCTGATGCTTAATTTTGATCAACATGTTCCGCTTCCAGCTGCACTGTAGTGTCTTGGTTCAGAAATTCAGCTGAAAGTTGACTTGCAGAGAAGCAGCTGCTGAAACAATGCCCCCAGAATTAGGAAATGATACCCTTGGTTATATAAGATAATGAAAGTAGTGGAGAGTCTATATAGTGAAACTAATTGTTTCTTCAGTATGGTCTTCATAATTCATGGAAATTTCTTCAGGTCTTCCATTCTGTTGTTGTCTTCTCCAGTATCCATAGTTTTTTGCCATTTTCATAACATGCATTTTAAAGGAGGCACCCAGAAAGGCGTAGAGAAGAGGGTTCAGGCAGGTGTGGAACAAAGCTATGCTCTTGGTGACCTGGAGCGCAACGTCTATGGTTTTACTTGCATCACAGTCAGTAATCAACATGTAGATGATATCTATGGCTCGCCAGAACTTAATGACATTGTACGGTAGCTGGGTAATAATGAAAGCAGCCACTACTGCCAGCAGAACCATGAAAGGTCTAGATTTTTTAGGATTTGCAGATCTGAATATTGCTCGAGCAGTAGCTGAATAGCAGCTCAGCATTACTAGGAATGGGAGCAGAAATTCCAGGATAATTTCCAGAATTTGAATGGTTGCTTTTAAGAGCGTTTCCATGTTCATTGGAAATACAGGAAGACATTCATTCCTGTCGTTCTGTTTCTTGACTTGATTAAATACCAGTTCAGGGATACTGAGGAAAATGGCAGAGAGCCAGATGCAGAGACAGGTGACACTGCAGTATTTGACAGCTCTTCTCTGGTCCTGGGGCTCAGAAGCAGCCCTGTACCTGTCCACACTGATACAGGCCAGGAGCAGCATACTCGCGCTGAAATTCATGGTGTAGAGAGAAGAAGCGAGCTTGCACATGGTGTTTCCAAGCTCCCATCCCTGCACTGCATTCGCAGCCCAAAAAGGGAGCGTAAAGAGCAAGAGTAAATCAGCAATGGCGAGGTGCATGATGTACACATCCGTCCTGGTCTTCAGTTTCTTGTAATACGCATAAATTGCAACCACTAAAGAATTTCCAACGAATCCCACAGTGAAAGCCAACGCATAGAACACAGGGAGGAATAATTTGCTGAAATTCCTCACATCGCTTTTTTCACAGAGAAGCTCGTATGTATTGTAGTCTATAACAGAGTTGAAATCATCCTCCTCATCCTCAATCCAGTAATCAGTTGAGTTACTCATATCCCAGCCCATGGCCAAGCTACAAGACATTAAAAAGGGGGGGAGAATGGAACAATAAAAAAATAATACTGAGTTTAAGTTTTAAAATTTCTGTTGAAATCTAAATCCCTTGCTCAAGGGTTGCTTATGCATCTCAAGTTTAAAGAAGTTGGATATTGAGAATACATTTGTAAATAAAGTAGAGCTAGACAGGGATGGAGGCAGAACAGAGCATCTTGAAATCTCACATGAAATGGGGTAACTGATTACAGCCATGTGAGCCATGCAAAGTAAAAATGAGTTCAACAGAAATGCTCTCATGAACCATAGTCTTTGAGATTGCAGATGCTTGGAGTGCACTGCACCGGTTTCCACATTTCAGCTGAGACATCATCGCTTAAACTGCTTTCACTCAGTTATATTCAACAATATTCCATTAAAAATTAAATTTGTCTGTACCTTTATAGGTCTGAAACTAGACCTTCCTCTCAACAACCCTTGTAAATCAAAGGAGTGCAGTTGAAGGCTGTAAATGCAAATAGAATAGAGTGGATCAAGAATACGAACAGGTTAAAGCCGAGGCAAGCAGTAGTTTGCTGTGCCTACTGTCACAGAGTTTGGCTAATTTGGGATCTGCGTGTAATGCAGGAAGAGCATGCTGCTCTGTTTCTCAGGCTGATGTATACCTGCCTCTTCATAAACCACAGCAGTGGAACAAGGTCAGTTTAGTTTCTGTCCCACGCAGAATTTCTTACAGAACCCATGTGTTGCAGGTACACTGCATCCTAAAGCAGGAGACTGCTCGGGATGTTAGGACAGAGAGGAATCTTATCACGTACAGAACTGCCCGCAAGCACCCAAACAGCTCAGAACCTCCGCTGTGTTTTCAAGTGCTCTCTCATGACAGATTTGCTCCATAAATACTGAGGCTCTGCTCTCACTGCTAGCTTGGGGTGGAAGTTCTGAGTGTTTGTGTCTTCAGGCTCTGTCTTCAGCAAGTCATGTCCTACAGTATTTTCTTCTTTTCCTGTAATTGTGTTCATTGACTAATTTGCTGAAATTCTTTCTATCGTAAACCACAGTCCTGCTGTTTTCTTGAAATAAGTGGGATTAAGAGCTTATAACAGCAGTAGCAGAAAGTAGCTCAGAATGAAAAACACATCATACTTTCTCATCATCTGCAGTGCTTCAGAATTTGAGGCCAATATTACTGACAGCAGATTCTTCTCTGATATTCTGACACAGAGCTACAGTTTGGCTTTTTCAAGCTTGTAAAATCTCCAAATACCATTTCTGTTTTTTAGACAAGGGTTTAAATGAAGGGTTGCCAGACCTTTATCGTAAACAGTGTCTCTGAAAAGTTTTTTTAATGTATTCTGTCTACCACAAAAAACGAGTTGCTGATTGATCTCATATTCAGGGATGCAGACCAATTAAATAGAAATGAATTCTATTTTTGCTTGTCTTTTTTTTTTTTATTTCAGTGAATCTGCTATTTTTTTTTTTTTTAAAGAGTGTTAATTAGAAATTAACTTTTGTTTGGCTTCATCCCTAATGACTTTGTTGGATTGTTTTGTTAACATTTCCAAATGCTTCCCATTAAACTTTACACAATAGTTGATCTTACTTTAAGTCTTGCAATCTGTCGTTTACTGTTGCCTAAATGAGGTGTGCAGAATGGAAAAATACAGTAATTCTATTTGTCACTTTGTCAAGAGTTGTCTATTCTACGTCTAACAAGCTGTGTTAGCAAGATTTTTCAGCAGGGGTAATCTTTTGCAGTTTTATGTTATTTTGAGGAGACATTCACACATCAGCAAATGTATCTTTTTTTTTTTAGTAGAAGACAAACTGCTACAGGGAGAGTTTAATCTGCATAGCCAAGATTAGGAGAAGATTAACTAAAAAGATTTGGTTGTGGTCTAAAACACTTATTACAGAACCCATCTGGGAATTCTTAATCAAATTGGATCACTGGCAAATTTGGTTGAAAGCAAAGCAATAAACATTTCAGTGCAAACTTCAACAGGTCTACGTATCACAAATCCATTTGGCTGTGGCAAGGAACGTGCTCCACTGCTTGAAATGCTTTTGGCTGACCAGAGTTCCCGACAGAAATCAAGTTAGCTAAAATGCAACAGCTGCTGTTTCTCCCTGAAAAACACTGTTCTGTTCTGGCTAACATACCTGCTCATACTGGTGTTTCTGTGCCGTGTACACCGTGCCCATTACACAGAGCAGAGCAATCCCAGGGCAGTCAGTTGCTCAACAGCAGTGGAACAGGGTCAGTTTAGTCTCCATCCCACGCAGAATTTCTTACAGAACCCATGTGTTGCAGGTACACTGCATCCTACAGTAGGAGACTGCTCGGGATGTTACGACAGAGAGGAATCTTACCACGTACAGAACTGCCCACAAGCACCCAAACAGCTCAGACCCTCCGCTGTTTTCCGCAAGCTATAGTAATAGATATATTTAGAGACAGCTTTACATGTTTTCTTGCAGAATTATTCCACGTGGCAATTAATTACTAGACACGGGATTGTATGCATACATTGAATGAAGTTAAACAGTTTAAACAGAGTTTTTCTTTAATGAATTAAGCAGTATTCTCTTCCCCTGAACAAACCTTATTTTAAGACTGGATATGAGCATGTGCCTTAGTGAAATGATGTCTCTCTCCAAAGCCAACTTAACTAAGAGTAAACTCTAGCTCTTCTCTATGTAAATAAGTATATCACAATATACAAAGCAGTAAATTTTAAAACAAAACTAACCTTTTATCAGCAGATGAGTAGCAGGTACTGCAAGTGCTTCAGTGAAGTGATCTGAATTGATCTGACATTGCATTTTGTCTTCAAGCACCACACCCTCATTTGGCAGTCAGTTGCACTTTCATTTTGATTTGCCAGCTAAAATAAAATAAATAAATCCTCTGCTTTCCTGTAAACACTTCTCACGTTGAACACGTATGTTTTCTGTCTTCCTCCCTGCTCCAACCAGAATGTGAGTCTTCTTCTGAACGCTAGGATTCTCTTACTGTGTCACTGTGTTGGTTGGTTTACTTCTGAAAGTCCAGTTGGTTTGGTTTTTTTTTTTTTTTTTTTTTCATCCTCAAAACAGAGGCTTTGGTCAAATTACACATTTAAAAGGTGAAAAAGAGAGAAAGAGGGGACCTAATTACCTGTAAGGAGTCACTGTGTTCTTTCCTCAGGGTGCTTTTGATGGCTGCCTATCTAAGGTTTTGAGGGATCCTTATATTCCCTTTTTAAGTATCTTTTAAAGCCAGGTAGATACTGTAGAAGGAAAAATAGAAAGATGTTCTTCCATCCATGAGGTTTCTTCCACTTGCAGCGTGCTGTCTGCATTATAAAGAGTCAAAAGTTTGACAGGAAAGGGAAGATGGAAAAGTTCTGCAGTTTACATGCAGACATCAGTATTTCTGCACTGAGGCGTGGACTTGGCTGTGCTAAGAATTCCTGCAATGACTGGATCTTGCTTAAATTTCCCCAAGATCTACAGCTTCAAATTGGTCTCTTGTGTGAGAGCACCTTATGCAGAGTGTCAGGAGCCTTGCATCATCTTACAGAGCTTTTATTTTGTTTGATTTATCCTGTATCCTGTAGCAGTCTGGCAAGTTTCAGTAAATGCAATATTGAAGCTGAAAACCAGAGAGAGATTTTGAGCAGAGCGAAGGTGAGGTTCTGCTTTGTGGCCTGCTGACTAAATGAAACCTGCCGAGGCTGACTGGCCAGCTCTCTATGCTTCAGCTATTTTGGAGTATGTGAGAGGTGCTTCAAAATGGGCAGCTGAGAGAGTAACAGGCAGATGTTTTCCACATGTTTCTAGCTTCATTTGCCTTCAAAATGAGAAAGAAAAATGTGTTGAGGGAGGAACTGGAGTCTAGAGGAGTGGTGTAGTATTTGTGCATATTCTGCAGTGTTTTCATCTTGAGCTATCATGGTATTTCACTGCTGTTCTTCACGGTGGCAGAGAAGATATTTGGGTTGCTTCCAGCACATCTGCTTCTCACAATTCATGTTGTTGCTTCTTAAAGGCCTGAGCTATATCTCTTAAAAATTAGTGAATCTCTCAGTTCTGAATAGGCTTTGTCTCGGTGTGGTGGCAGAATCCAGTTCACACATGCTATGACAGGTCATCTGCATTTCTTCCGAAGCACTGGAGTCTTTCAAAGTCTTGCATTAGACCAGAACTTCCTTCTGGCATTTATGGGTCAAAGTTGCATAAAATTGTTTTAGGTTTTCAGGACTTGAGACTCTAAGGAGTGGAAGGGCCAGGAATCTGCCTTCCGTTGCTATGTTCAGATGGGAAGAAGTACATATCAAACAAAGGTATTCATTTGCCTTCCAGAAACTTGTAGAAATGATTTAGAGCATGTAACCAGATGTCTACCTCTTAGTGAACTTCTTGCTGAGTTCAACATGAAAACTGCTTCTATTTTTTTTTCATACAACATAGTGAAATTCACCATTTTCTGAAGCAGGGATGTGACTTGAGGATTGTTTACAAAACAGTTTTTGAAGAGATTCCAGAAAATCAAAGTATCTTTTGTTGTAAACCTCACTTTAAGATAAATGTGCTTTAGAAAATACTACTTGTGCAATCCTTTATCTTCTGTGCAGAGAAGAGTCAAACACCCATGCAGAGTGTAGCATGTCTCCTTGCAGGGTAGTACACTGCAAAGCTTATGGTGTGTGATTCTGGGATTGGTCACACGCTCATTGCAGTTGCCCAAATGAGTCAACTGTTTGAGATCATCTTTTTTTTTTTTTTTTTTTAACCAAGCTGATTTATTCCCACCCCCAGCTTTTCACTCAGATATTTTATCTTGTTAACATTGTATAGCTCATGGGTCACAAATATAACCCCACTTGGAAAACAGTGGATGAATAGCATTCTGCAAAAGAGGAAAGTAAACAGCCCTCGAAACAGGCAGTGTTGATCAGAACGAGATAAATTTCCCACTTCCCAGCCATCAAAGAGGTTTTTCGTAGGAGGAAGTAGCTCAGCTCAAAGCCAGGTCAGAGCATTGTCTAGACCAGAGGCACCCAAACCTTGTGGTGACATCTGCCTGAGGAGTTAAAAAGTCATCTTTGTTTCTGACCTCAAAACCAACCAAGCTGGTACAGATCAAATCTTGAATTAAATCTCTCCAAAGCTTGTCATCTGTGTTGAGACAGCAATAAAGAATTTATGAGTTGTTACATATGTCAGGCACAATCCTGCCCCCTTTTCATTACCATTACAGTCTGTGTGTGGCTTTGAAAGGAATGTGAGCATGCTTTGGGACTAAGAAACCTTGAAAGAAAAAGACAGTGAGGATTAAGGCTCTTAGACGTAAAATGCCATTTTAGTTAATGGTGGACTCTGCTTAAGGACTCGTACTTTAAAATTCCAGCTTTATGCTGCAGAGACTTGTCTCAAGTAATGTTATTGATGGCTTGAAAGCTAGCAGATCATTTTCAGAGCACCATTTCCACTCAGATCATTCTCCGAGGTGCAAACTACAATTATTTGCATAAAGGGGGAAGAAAACCTTAATTCCAGAGAAGTTACTGAAATAGTAACGAAGTCATCACGGTAACCCTTTGATAGTTTATTTGCGTAATTTGGGTATAACGTGGTTGGCATTTCATTCCCACACAGATCTTCCAGTCTCAAAACTAGAGAGACTAGACTAGAAGAAGTTCTCCTTTTGAAATGTCAGCATCTCACCTTGAGGTGTGCTTTTTTATCATGCTGATTTGCTTAGCTGTAAAGGAGGCTGGAGTAGTTAGATTCCACTTCAAGTCCCTTCTTGTTCTCTTCTAGATGGTGGAGCTGGATCCTGTAGGCTTTGGATGTTTGACTCCCCACAGGTCAACTCCCTTTTAGATGTTAAGCAATAGGATGCATTTTGTTTCAGTCTGATTACTCAGAGTGTAAACACAGGAGTAGATTACATGCTTTTGCCTCTATCACTAAAGGAAAGGAGTAAGATTTATTTGTATAAAGGAAGTTTCCTTTGATTCTACATTGAAAACTGGTTTTTTTTCTTTGTTTTTTAAGGCGCTGGGAACCCAAATTGCAAAGTTGCGATTGTAATGGGCAAAACCAAAAACTCCACAGCATCCAGGTAAGGATTCCTGGGAGATTCAGAGTTACCTAAACCATGTTTCCTGGAGGAGTCACTGCTTGTAACCATTTTATTAATAATTGCCTTGATTGGTTGGATGTGCGCCTGAGCTACAGGGGAGTTTTAAGGCTGGGCACTTGCCTGTTGCTGACCAAGCTTCTGTTTTGCTGTCAGCTATGTAGTATTATAAAACAAGAGGAAAACTTGCTCACTTAAATGGAAATAAACCCAGAATTTTTCAGAGCATCTCTGCACAGAGTGAGTACAAGTGGCACATCAGAGAGCCGCAGCTATTTACTGAGTTTTTTACAAAGTTACCTGTAGGTCTAGAAAGTTAAATTTGAAACGTGGGGTGTTTGTTATGTGAAGCTGTGTGAGCAGAAAGCATTGCACAACTTTCATCAGACTACTCATTCCATTCCTGTATCTGTAAATGCACTTCCCTCCTCTTGTTTAAAATACATACGTTGTTCAACTCTTAGTACCAAACTAAAAATTACCTTTTACAAAAAGTTAACACAAGTGGTGAATAAAATGCTTTGTGACTGGTTCCATTAACACCACACAGCTAGTAATGCCAAAGAGATGGAACATTTATATCTCTTAAGTTAGATTTTAGCCCAAATTCCACTAATCATCTGAAGTTTTCAGCTTTGGCTAGGTTCCACTGAGAAGTAAACAGTAACTTACTTGTGTACAGCACACAGGATGCTTTGTCCATCAGCTGTACGGACAGTGGCATTTGTTGAGTTCTGGAAGCTGAACGGAAGTTCACAGAGGGGATTATCTGATACTGCACTGGAGACCAAATTCAGTGACCTGGGATGTCTCCTCCAGTTCTGGGTGACTAATAACTGACCTTAAATATTCTAAAGGAATTTAAACATGGGGATTTTTTTCCTAAACTGTAGGCAAGCCAAGATGATGATGATGATAAACATATTTTGAGAACAAAAAAGAAAGGTGAGGTGTAGGAAGGAAATGAACTGGGTAATAAAGTATTTACCCAGAAGCAACAGTAGTTTTTTGGTCATGGTGTGTTACATGCCAGTGATGTAATTGTACCTCTTGACTGATGATTTGAGAAGGATTGAAATGAGGCAGGATACTGCAGTCCACGTAGGCAAATCCCAGTGTTGGCTTTATATGAGTGCTAAATTGAGGACAGAAAATAAGAAAAGCAGAGGAGAGGGACAAAATGCAGGCTCAGGGTTCATCATAACTGGTGTGTTTTGTCTTGATCAGGTATGAGCAGCACAGTATGATTATTGTTCCCATGGACAGTCCGGGGCTGAAGCTGATAAGACCCCTGTCAGTGTTTGGCTACCTGGGTAGGTGATAATATTCATCAACTATACATGTATTAATTGGTTAGCAGTCTCAGAAGC
The DNA here is from genome assembly GCA_025345505.1 of Todiramphus chloris collaris. NCBI lineage: Eukaryota > Metazoa > Chordata > Aves > Coraciiformes > Alcedinidae > Todiramphus > Todiramphus chloris. Next base: position 28,928,485 of record JANVCC010000019.1, on the reverse strand, counting down.
TGCAGTAATGACAATAAATATTGCATATGAAAGAAGACAGTAAAATGCATATAGAGAAAAAGGGTTAGGAAGTGAAGGCTTGTATGTTTATCCCTCTGTTTTTACCCTGCTGTTGTGAATTCTCCATCCTTATAGATGAGATCCATGGGGGACATTTCGAGATACACTTTAACGATGTACGTGTACCTGTCTCCAATATAATACTGGGTGAGTTTCAGTATTCATTTCTTTTTAATACAAACAGCAGTGAACAAAGTTTTATGAGACAGTGGTTTGTTTTATGAATTGCCATAAGGTATTGTAAACAGATGTTTAAAAAGAGCCTGCTGCTGTAGTGCATGGCCAGCCAAGCCTGGCTGCTTGCAGACTTAGGACAGGGGAAAAAAAGTGAAAGGATGAGCAAACCAGCACTGGGACCTTCTGCAGGGAGAACTTTGCTCCTCATCTCTCACTGACTAGAAGTACCCATTTCTATTTCTGCTATTTTTATTTTACTGAAACACCTATCTCTCTTGAGAAGCCCCAGGACCTGGAAACCTTCAGAGTCTTCCCCCAGATTCTTACTGTAATCTCATAGATGTATTTTTCAATGTAAGATTAACAACATTTAAATTAAATTAGGTAAAACAAATGCTCTCAGAAACCAACTTTGAGTGTGGTTTTTGCTGTAAGTATTGTTAACAGTGTGTCAGTAAAGATCTAGTTGGAGTAAAAAAGCAACAGTTCTGCAAAATAAATAAACTTGTAAGCAGCTTGCTTTGGTCTGCGGTGCTGTGAGGCCACTGCTGCTCAGAGCCACTGATCATTTCAGAGGCGCATCACAGTCTGCCTGTACCTGTTTTTCTTTCTGCCCAGGTGAGGGCAGGGGATTTGAGATAGCACAAGGTCGGCTTGGGCCAGGCCGTATCCATCACTGCATGAGGTCCCTGGGTGCAGCTGAAACCGCCTTACAGATCCTGTGCCAGCGGGCAGCGCAGAGAGAGACCTTCGGGAAGAAACTGTACCGCCACGTAAGCACATTCCCTCTTGGATCCAATGCACATGCTCTCTGGCGTACCAGACACACTCAAGATCTTGTCTAAAATTTACTTCTCCAGTCAATTATTTGTACTTACGAAAGTGCAGACCAAACCAAGCCCCTATTGGGATTTTTGGTCTTGTCTTACTCTGGAATTGAAATACTGTTTCGTGAGAGCTCGCTCACTAGAATAATAAAGATCTGACAGTTTGGTTTTTCTAGAAATCATCCACATTTAAGTAGTTGTCTTATCACATTTCAAGAGTTCCTCACTCTTCTCCAACAGATAGGATAACTATTGGAAAAAACAAGTAAAGGCAACGGAAAGAGGAAACTGAATTAGTGTTTGGCACAGGTTACAGAAAATTGTACAGATCCAGAGGGAATAATCTTACATATCTATTCTTCCAGTCATGTCATTGCCAAACTTCCATCCATGACTATAACCTTCAATTAATAAGAGCTGGATGAGGCGTGCTCTGTTTCTCAGAAGCTTATTGAAGTAAACCCAGTGTTTTGATGAAGCCACGGAGCAAGCCTTGGAGGTCACCTACAGGGCCATCCTGGGCTCTTCACAGCAAAGGGCTGCTTTAGGTCCAGACTGACTGTCCCCACACCCCCAGGGCAGTTAGGCACAGCCCTGGGAGCTAGGGGTAGAGCAGTGTATGTGAACACTGCACCCGGGGTCACAGCACCTAAGCTGAACCCACAGACTTTGTACTGAAGTGAGTGCTGCTGGTTTGCTCACACCTCCCCCCACTACCCCAGGCCAGGCAGGAATGTGCGCCTGAGACTGGCCCAGGCTCCAAAAAGCTTTTGCACTGACCATGCACAACATGGACTTGTTTTTTTTTCTCCTGTGGTTTGTTGGCTGCAGTGGCAAATTAGCCAAGAGGAGCAGGGAAAGGCTGCCAAGGCCCTAGCTTCTTTTGGATCAAGAGAACAACTCATTTATCATCACTGTGAATCTGAAACAGGCAGAAGCAGCAGGCACGAGCCTGCAGCTGTTTGCCTTCGTCTGTAACACACCCCACCAGTGGTTTGAACAAAACAGAGCCGATTCCTTTCCCTTTCACTCCCCACTTTTTGTATACTGTGGCACATTACAGAGAGGGCTTTGAGTCCTGGTTGTGGGTGAAGGAAAGCAGTGAGTATAAAGCAGGCTTTAAAGGGCTTCAGGAAAATGGCTGGAACTTTCAGGAAATGAAAGTGTGCCAGAACCTGGAGTTTTTCCCCTTTTCCTACCACAAAAAGAACTGTTCTATAATTAGTATTTCTGTCAGTCAAATGTTTTCTTTCTTTTCTTCCTTTTCTTCCTCATATTATTATTACATGCATCAAAACTAGCTTTAATTTGCACTGTCTTTAAGTCACTGCACATGCTGAGAAGCAGGGGCTTTGCCCTTGGGGCAGGTTGACCCAGGCAGGGAGGAGGCATTAACCAACTGTCTGCTTCTTGGTTGTGGTTGCTGCAGGAGGTTGTTGCCCACTGGATTGCCGAGTGCCGTCTCAGCATAGAGCAGGCACGACTGCTCACCCTAAGAACAGCCAGCAAGATTGACACCTTGGGCAACAGAAAAGCAAGGAAAGAGGTAAAATGAGTTGTGGCAGCCTTAAGGCAATATTTGTGCATTCAGCTGGGTAGAAGATAAGCTAAAACATACTGCTAAAGGTTGTCCTTCTGATCGCAGAGCATAACCTCCTGTTGAAAAGAGAATGAAGATGTGCTTTGATGGAAAAGTGGTCTCAGTTAAAAACAGAGATCCATCTGATCAAAGTATTTAAAAATTAAAGCAGTTCAAGTACTACATGTCTCAGGACAGTGTGATAGTTCGAGATGACTGAACACTGTTTTACCATAGGCAGGGGGGAAGAAGAGCAAAGCTTTCCTCCAGTGCCAAGCGCAAGGAGTGTACTGTGAGATAACACTTGTCACTAGAGTTTTTAAAAATTTTCACTTGCTTATGAAACTGCTCTCTAACTGCAGGTAGCCATGACCAAAGTGGTTGTCCCTCGAGCTGTGCTTAAAGTGATTGACTGTGCAATCCAAGTGTGTGGTGGAGCTGGCGTTTCCCAGGATTTTCCTTTGGCTTCCATGTGAGTAAAGGGAGACTGAGCTGTAGAGTCTAAGTATTCCTGTTAGGAGAATTTCATCACAAGCAATACATGCTGTTTGACTGCAAGTAGACTAAAGTAATAGTCCTTATGCCTTTAAGCTATAAAACTTTAAGACAAATTGCTTTTAAAATTCCATTCCAATGCAATTGCATTGCCTTAAGTCTTAGGAAAAAAAAACCCAAACCAAAAAAAAAATCAAACCAAACACAAAAACCCCCTGGCACCAGACCTAAACCAGTTATCAGCAGCAGAAAGGATGTGTCTCTAAAGGTCACTCCCCACATATGGCAATCAACCTGAATTCCTAGCCCACACCCCTCAGTCCTGCCAGGAAGATTTTGCTGCAGTATCAATCTTTTCAGAGGCTCTCGTCAGAGCGGTGGCTGTAGCAAAGCCAATACACCAACCACCAACACCACCTGCAGCCAGACCAGCTCCCTGCTCAGGCAGGATTAGAAACCCACCCCTAACTCAACTCTTCTGCCCCAGGTTTGCCTACATGCGGACCCTGCGCCTGGCCGACGGGCCTGATGAAGTGCATCTCTCCACAATAGCCAGGTGGGAACTGCTTGACCAGTTAAAGCAGCTGACTGCAAAAATCTAGTGTCAGCATAAAGACATCTCCAAAGGGTGCAAGATTTAGTAAAGGTTATGCTCAGTGCAGTAACGCTGTTGAAGGTAAATAGAGGTGAATACAAAAGCTTGATTCTCTGTCTTGAAGCAACAAATACTGTTTTACTCTTTACTTACTACATTTAATCACTGACTTGCTTTTAAGAAGTTGCAGAATGCCATGTAAATACCAGAACTCCTTTATAACACTAAATAAAAACTTCTCTATCAGGCCTAAAGCACATCATTTACTCTCAGCCAAAGCCCTCTTTATCCTTTTACCACAGGCAAAGCATTTGTGACTCAGCAGTTTCACTAGTTTGTTGCAAGCTAGGATAAGCTTTTCTTATTTGATGGAACGACAAACACAGCAGTGTCTGTCTTCCTCCTTTCCAAAGCTCAGATGCAGTCCAACTCTTCTCCACAGTTCCTGGACCCAGCTACCCTCCTCTCTACTCGGGCTCTGCTCAGTGCTTCCCCCATCTACCCTCAAGAGAGGCTGGGGTCAGCAAGGAAAAGATTGTCTGCTGCCCCTTGCTTTTTCCACCTCTCCTTTGTTTCTCTAAACACATGTCCTCACATTTTTTATTTCAAGTCCCTTCTATCTTTCCTTGCATCTTTCCTCCTGCATCTCCCTTTGTGCATCTTCACAAGGCTCCCAGCCCCAGCTGCTCCCACCCTTTCTTAAGCATAGGTGGCACCTTCCCTGGGAGGAGTTAAGGTTCACAGACTTCTCTGCTACCACACCAGGCTCTGCCATTTATCCCCACTATGCATTTGTGAAGTAATCAAAGGTAAGAGCTCCTCAGCTCTGCTTCTGTAACCATCCTCTTCGACATTAGCTACTTACAAGAGTAACAGAACCAGGCAGATCACAGCAGACTGAGCCACAGGTAGTTCCGCTTCCTAGAAAGCCAGGACAATTACTTTCAACTTAAAGCATTGATCAAGAGTTAACTGAAGGATACAAGCATTTCTTTCTCTTGTGAACACAATGTTGGAACTTAAACAGACCCTGTGTGGCTCTGTCTTTAGGATGAGACTGCAGCCAGTCCTGTCCTTGAGCCTACAGCTGAGTGCTCACCTATTTACTGCTAACTTAAGCTTTTCTGCTGAACTTTCTCAATGCCGAATACAGCTTGGTGGCAAGACAAAAAGCAGGCAGCCCCTCTTTTGAAATTTGATTTTTTCTGCTCTGATTTACTTGCCTTACGAGTCCTTCTCTCAAGTTGTCATTATAGCTACAGTACTTGTAACCAGGAGAGGGAAAGCAAAATGCTGTAAACTAATTTTGCCATCTTTTCATCTTTGAATGAAGCTAAGTAATGCCCTTTTGAAATAGTGATGGAGGTACTCATTTAGTGGAAATTTTAATCTATATTTTATGTGGCTTTTCATTGCTGGGACAATGGTAATGGAAAAGGCACAGCAGAAGATTCTTGCAAATGCTACACAACCCCAGAATTCAGAGAGGGTGGACTGGTTCAGCTGACATCATAATCCAACTAGCTAAAGCCAGCAAAGTCATCCAGGGTGGTACATACAGTCCTAGAGTATCTAGAACCAGAATCTTTCCACAAATAAGTTTCTTACCCCATCAGTTCATTATACCTAAAAACAAGATTATAATATCGTCTGAGAAAGCAATAGTTATTGTTTGTATTTCCCTCAGTCATTATTTCCTCTTGCTTCCTGCCAAGGTGGTTTCCTAGGAAGCTGAGAATGTCAGCAGGTCAGTGGCTGCAGCACATTTCAGACAGAAGCCACTCCCCAGGGGGTTCAGGAGCTCTATTCCAGGCTGTCCAGGCTGCACAGTGTGGTCCAAGAATGCACAGGAACCCTACAGAGCCACACTCCAATTAAGGTCTCCGACTGCCCTCATTTCCCACACCTTCAAAGAACCTAAGAATACCACCTTTATCTCATTACAAGGCTCTTAATTCCCTTTATTTTAAAATTTTATGTACATATGAATGATCTGTATAATGTACACTCAATATAGAAAGTTTTTATATACCGGATAATGTATAGAACATTTCACAATTACACTAATTTCTTACATAACATGTCAACTTTAAGGGTTTTTTTTAAGGTTTTTTTTTTGCTGAAGCTTTGTCAATTTGGTCAAGCCAGTTATACATATGAATGTCTAATGCTGTCTGATCTCAGGAAGAAGATAATGTTAATCATTAAGGACATCAGTGAACTGGTGCAGGACAAACCCTTTGCAAGTCATGTTCAATGGGAGTGATCACCTCAAACTGGGAAGAGAAGGGATGCCCTTTTAGTGGGGGTCAGTGAGGTCAGAATGATTTTAGCCCAATTCCTCTAGACTGTAGCTCAACTCCAGTCATGCTAATTCATAAAATATAAAAACTAGGAAAGTTTGATTCACAGTCTTGTAAACAAATATAAAGGAACAAAATGTGCTTACGTACAACAAGAAAAAATTCTCGTGTACCCATTCAGCTGATCCACAGAGTGCTTTCTTGTGTTTCAGTGCGATAGCTATAATCACTGACTTTTTCCTAAAAAAACCCAAACAAACAACCAACAGTCGTAGAAAAAGGAATAACACTGTCATTAAACACTTGAAAAGGCAGTAAGTTCACTTCACTGTGTTGGAGGAAAGCACCGTTCCTCATCACTGGCCAGTCTGCCTTTGTCTCTTTCACACAGATTTCCAGTCCTTAGCTGATGTCTCCCACTTCGTTGTCTACCGGGGGTGGTACGTTGGGCATTACAGATGAGGTTGTCCCTGCAGTAAGGTAACCTGCAACTCCAGGGCCTTTCAGGAAGAAAACAGAATATTGGCAATTAGCCTTGATTCCAAAGAGCAACCGAACAGCTTTATTCCCTCTGGTAACTGAAACACATCATCTAAGTCACACACCTTAAACAAGAATATTTATGAGTTTTCATTTAGATTCTTTGGACTTTACTGGACTAAGAAGCCTGAATTCCTAGTGTTCCTAATTGGAGTAGCTTGCGGAGGCCATTCTTGGGCTTGCGCAGCACTTTATTCCGAAGCGCCAAGGAAGTTACACAAGAACCCCAACCATCGACATTATGCATCTCACCTTCCACCGTGGAAGGAGCAGTGAAGAGAGGGGTGACCTCTCTTCACTCAGAAAGGGACCTGTGGCAGAAGCAAAGCGAGGTCAGGCATGCCATCCCCATGGGGCTCCACAGCAAGGTTCACAGTGCTGCTAAGGTTTTCCCAGCTGCACATTCCAAGGCAGTTCAGTGGGCTGCCCCGGGAATACGCACAGCTGCCTTAACGCTTGTCCAGGCAGCTCTCAGTGCCTTCAGCGAGGAAAGGAACAGCATTCTTGGGCTACCCAGACTCTGCACTGGAGATACAGAGCTCCCTACTGTTAACAGAGATTCCTACAGGGGCAGCCAGCTCTCTGCTACAGACTAAGACCTTCTCCTTGGCGTTTAAACTTGAGTAACGTAGAACCCTTCAACAACTGCAATAAACACTCGCGTTGCCACATGAGGTGTTTCAACAGCGACTCTTGTCAGATAAATGACTGTAGGAAACTGCCAACCTGCAACATGTTCCTGCGCATCAACAGAGTGGTCAGCTTGGTGTTAGCCCTGCAGCCAACACTGCTCATCTTCAGCCTTCAGTGTGGTAAGTCCTGCTGGGTCCTTTACCCTTCCCCTCAAGTCATTACCAAGTTCTTCCAAATGTACTCTCCCTTCATGCCCCACCCTCCCTTCTCATTCTACAACCTGGAGCTTGAGCTCCAGAGCACGATTTGTCTCCTTGCAAATGGTCCTGCCCTACTGCTGCAGGCCAGAGAGTAAAGTAAGCAGTGCCCATGGTAAAACACTGCAGCTTCAGGAGGGGACTTCTCTCTGCCATCCAGGAGCCAGACCCAGTTTCACGTGTCCTAGTGCACAAATTCCACTTATTCTCTTGTCCCTCAAACTCTTCCATTACAGAGGATTCCTGCACACTGCAGAAGTTCAGTACCAGCACGTATCAGCCAGTGCAGTTGTTAGTTTTGTGCGCCCGCACACTGAGGAAGGCAGGTTTATCGGTGTGGTGCAGTTTGGGACCACACACTGGTGACACTTCTAGAACATGCATCAATGACTCGTAAAGCAGCAAGTGCAGCGTGCGTTTGCGAGGTGGTATCTACCTGCTTTAGAGAGCTACACAGAAGTGAGCAAGCTGCCTGGCAGAGCAGATCTAAAGCCCACTTCTCAGGTGAAGGGGACTGCTGCCAGTTAGGAGGGAAGGAGAAGAGACACCTGAGGGAAGAGAAATAAGCAAGGGAAGTTTCAAGGGAAGTGCAAATAGCAAAGCAATTTGAAGCAAGACATCAGGCAGAATACAAGATAAGGCAGGTTAAAAGTAAGGCTTGTTGTTTGGTTTCCATCTACACTCTGCATATGTACAGCACCTTCACTCTACACCTTCAGGCCGTTGAAAAACACAGCTCAGGTCTTCAGGCAGCTGGACAGCTATATTGCCCCCAGGCTGGAGCCTGCCAACATCTGGTACAATTTGTCCCTGACCAGGAATCAGCCAACATTTACTTGGTGGAAATTCAGTACCCACTGAACCAAGCGTTCATTGTCAAAGCGGCATTAAATGGTGCAGTAAACAGAAACCCCCTGTTCAGAGCTAAAGCACCAATTCTTTCCTGTGAGGAAAAACTCATTAAGTGTTAACAATATACCTACTCTCTAGACTAAAGATCTGGTTCTAGGAAGTCTAGCTCCTGACCTGAAAGGCTTTTGCTTCACTTTCTTAAAATACCTGCTGGTATCTTGCAAGAAAACCTTTCCTGTCTGTATGGCCATTTGATTTATACCTTGGTAATTCAGCTACACTTAAGTTTTTCCACAGCTCCTATATTTGGTGAGATGAGAAAGTTCCATGTGGCATATGGAAGTGGTCATAATGACTTGTCAAAAAGGCCTTTAGAGCCTTTTTGGGGAGGCTAAGCTTTTTGGTGCCTGCTGATGATCAGAAGTTGGCATCATGTTTTGCTTTAGACAATTTGCTACAATGTTATTACATACAATATTTTCAGATAGAACAAGTGAGCTGTGATAGATTGTGGGCAGTGATACAGTAGAATGTAGTCATTAAAGGTGTGCCTGTCAAGGCCTGTAGGCAAGCGAAGGGAAAAAAAACAGAATTTGATTTGCTGAGAATGAAGCATTCTGGGATTATGTCCACACCATGCCATTCCCAGCTCCAAGGACAGGCAGGAGGCTGTTCCCACCAGGGAAGGGCCCTGCCAGCGCCCTGAGCCTGACTGGAGCATTGCCTTGCACTCTGAGCTATTAACATACCAACATGACAGCTACAGGCCTAACATTAAAGCAACTGAATTCACATGGCACAAATACAGACAGTAAGGGAGTCTGAAGAAAGTTTACTCCTCCCCCAGCCTTGGAAAACAGTTTGTTCTAGCAGTGGACTGACCTGAGAAAGCACAGGAAGGTACTGTCCTTCATTACCTCTCATTACATCTCTGCTTTATTACTATAGGGTACTTGCAAGGCTTCCCAGTGGCCAGATGCCACTGCTCTGATACTTTAGAAGTAGGGACAGCAAAAACTATCCAGAGAAATACATCCTCAACCACCAAAAGTTTGGCTTTTGGTAAGTGTTTCAAAAGCTTGCTGTATTTTTACAGAACTGAATGTGCAGGCCGCATGGTGGCACTAGAGTCTGAGGATAAACCTCTCCAGCTCTAGTCTGACAATTAACTACCAGCTAGCTCAGTACCATTCAGGACATGAACAGGAAAAGGCTGCTAACCTGTGAGGTATCCTGCTGTTTGCGTCTCAGAAATGAACAAGTCATGTTTCTGATCCTTGAAGGCACTCCACACAGAAGAACGGGACAGAATTTCATTTACCTGCAGTATTTGAAAAGATTAACACGATGACCACGTGACATTCATCATGTTCTAGGGGAACACTCATTTTCTAGGGCCCAACCATTCTGAAGAGGTTATCAAACAGCATGGCGGTAGTTTAGGCTGCAATATGGAATCACACATTTCCAAGGAGCCTGTAGCAACTTGTTTTTCCATCTGAATTGAGCAGCTGAACACAGAATGCAGAAGGCTCATTAAATTACCATTCATTAAGTTGCCATTTCACAGCTTGACTTTCTCCCTCATTGCCTAGTTAGGTGACAAGGAAACCACTTGCCTTGCACCTAAAGCAGAGGTAGAACAAGATGACTCCTGCACCACAGCAAGACATGGCTAACTTGGAGAAACCCATCCCCAAGTGCCCCTCTCCCCCAGAAAGGCTTTCAACATGAGGGCACGAGGAAGGCACCAAGAACTGGAGCAGTTATTGGGACAAGTGTTACGAGCTTGAATATAAATCCACCCCACTGCTGCAGTGGTCTACAGCTGTATTGAGCCAGGAAACAAGAACAGTTTCTATTTCTAACACAAGCTCTGAAGAGCTATCAGGACAAGCCTGATAGCGTATAGAGCATCTCTGCACTTGGATTTGTCTTTATTACTGCCCTTCACATGCATCAAACCAATGACTTCTCCACAAGAAAGAGATTAATAAGCCTTTCCAGCCCATAATGATTATGTAGTTACATGATGCTCATGTTTTAGGTGGAATGATGCATGTTACAGCCATAAGATGAAACAAGGGATGTGCAGAGTTTGATCCTCTAAGTGTGCAGGGTCCAGCGAGGGATTCATCAGCCCTTACCTGTTCTCCGTACTGCAGGCTGCGAGACATGGATTTCAGAGTTTTAACAATCTGAGCTTTTGTTGCAGATGGGCTTTCCAAGTTCTCCAGACCAACACCTTCAAGCAGCTTGAGAAGATAGGGAACCAAATCTGCTTTCAAAGCCTGCAAACATACCCACAGGAGTTGTCTGAATACATTCCATACAGATGTTTTACATTACTATCATTGCGGTGAACCAGGAGTGCCCACAGCTGTTACTGGGTATGTTTAGGCTGGTCAGTTTTCTCTGAGCTGTATGAGTACACACAAGAGAAAGCAGAGACAGTCTGGCTGTTCTGCTGTGTCTAGGGGTCAGCTCAGCCGCATTAGCTGGTGTTCCTGCATCACACTTTCACAGCAGACAGAAGCCAACACTACCTTATGCGTCAGGTGCCGTCTTACACTTTAGTAAGTGTACTACTTACTTGGGCTACCAAGTCATTCTGTTCCTTCTGAAACATCCGATTAAGTGCTTCACAGGCTACACCGACTATATCCGATCTCTTTTTCATCCCGCTCATGAGAGGGCTAATGGTCTCTAACGATGCCATCGCTCGAACACAAAGCTACAGGGAGACAGAAACAGCCAGAGTACTTTAGTTTATGCTACATTTGATGGTTACAGCAGATATGGTCAACCAAGATAATAAAATTCTTAGTGCCTTTAATCTATCAATACCCTATTAATTAGCGGTAAGTTCCTGCTCCTCTGATACACAGCATTTACAGTTAGAGTAATGCCCTTCTAGGAATACTACCAAGCAATACAAATAACTCCTGCTAGGCTTTTTTCTCCCCTCGAGCGCTTGGGTACCTCATTGTCAGACAGTATGTGCATGACACGAATGGCACTTTTCGGAATGGCGTTGTTCTTGTGGTTCATCGCTTGGATTATCTTGGGGAGGTGGCCCAGCGGAGGAACTTGGTCAGCCAGCTGCGGCTGGGCACTGAACAGGCACACAGTTGCTGTGGTGATTGTTTCTAATGTTTCCCCCTGCAGAAAACCAACAAAGTGTAACTCCCAAAAGCCCAATGTATCGCCAGTGGCTTAACATGTCTCACTTGCTCTGCAGTCCAGATTTTTTCCCTAATGCTTCCATCATGTCACTTTGCTTTGAAATGGTTAAAACAAGAAGTTCAGAGGAAGGTGATCACTTCCCATAGTGACAGACATTCACTGCTTTAATGAACACAGAGCAGACATACCTAAGCACTATCCCCAGTATCTAGAGAAGGCAGTGCCTGGCAGCAGCCTCTGCAGGTACAGCAGCACACGTGCCAACCTGCTCACTGGAAGCCTAACAGCATGGGTGTTGGGGCTGACCACTTGAATCCTTACACGGTGGATTTTAATCCTTAAGTGTTAAAAAAAAATCCTTTAATCCGTAAAGCCTGTGCAGCAGCAGTCACCACACTCGCTGTACTCTGCATGGCTACGCAAACTGCCATCACGTGTTTATCACAGAGATGTCTGGTTTATTCCATGTGCAAGTTAGTTCCCTCCCTGCAAGTCTAACCCAGAATCTGTCTGAACACTGTTGAAATATTTTAGTAACATCATTAAGTTACTGACTTGAACCTTGTTCTCATTTAATCTGTAACACATTAGTCCTACAGCACTTGCTCTGATCGTTAGGTGGTAGCCTTCTACAGGTCAGTTTACACCAGAGAGGGAAGTCAGTGTTGCAGGATGACACTAGAAGTGCTGAATAAATTTAAACTGTGTAGAAAAAATGCCATTTTCTTAGGTTTGGTCAGTCATAATTAAAGACACTTCATTTGTTAAGCCTCATGACTATCACAAAATAAGCCTCCAAGACTTACTGGAGGTAAGTTCTGTGGCTTCAGGGACTTTAAAGCACTGACTCATGTTCAGAAGTTGCCTAAGGATATCTGTGTGCTTTTACAGAGAATCAGAAAGCAGACAAAACCCCCATCATGCTGGGAAGAAAGTATGAGAATCAAAGTTAATCAGATATTAAGAGTCGTAGTTTAAGACTGCTAAACAAGTTCAAAGAGCAGAATCAGAAAAATCATCTTACATGGGGGTTATTTTTCTCCAGTAGTTCAGTAAGCTTTTCCAACAGTGCAATGAGAAATTCTCTTGGTTTCCGTAAAACCCAGGCCGGCTGGGCAATAAAAATCCTCAGGAAGACTCCCCCCACTGAAAGTTCACCTTCTGCCTCACCATAAACCACAGCAAAGTCTTCAGGCAGCTGTAGAATTGTAAAGTAGAAGGAGTTACTGGCAAAGGTGTTTGCAAGAGCTGCAACTATTTCTCTAACATCACAGCTCTAAATAGTAAGGGGCACTGCACTAACTGTGTTCTCCAAACAGCTGTGCAAAACCAACCAACACTTTATCCTGAAGAAGCGCAAAGTAAGGAGAGTGGAGAGAGCAGGGCAGGCAGTACAACTACAGTGGACCTCCAAAGAACGCAAGTCACTGAGTCTACACCTACCCTAGAGGTAAGCACTAGTCTAAGAGCAGTACCACACAGCTGACTAAGCAGCCCTTTCCTTCCTTTCTGCACACTTCAGGGGAAGGTTTCTCACCATCCACCCAGGGAGGTTTCTAGATTCCACCTGCATCTCAACTGCCATCCTGCAGATGTTTACAAGTTGTTTTAAGTTTGAACTGGGACACTGTTGGAAGGAACTGATGCTTGGCCTTTCACAGACAGTGGGACACACTACAGACTGATACATCTCACTGACTGGCCTCATGATGGAATGGCTCAGGACAACTTGTTTTGATACTCAGTGTCTTAACTTTCCTGAACATTTACCAAGAGCTAGTTCACAACAGCTATGTAATAAGTGACAGGAATTTTCTCCAGCAAACCAGTATTCTCCTTTGTTTATTAACTGATAAGTTTTAGAAGGACCTGAACTATCAGAAAACTGAGTATTACTGGCAAAACCACTGCCAATAAAGTGTCTGATTTCAAGGTACAAGTACCACCAAAAGCATCAATACAGCACAAAACCAGTTACGTTAATAGAGTAGTGAGTTCCTGCTGGTACTTTAAGAGGAAAGCTTGTCAAGGTTACATACGTGGCTGCCTTAGTGTCCCTGGGGGCACTCAAAGCACAAACCATATACTTTACCTTCCAGTTAGTGTCAGGGTTGTCCCGCTGAACTTTAAAGTGCCTTTAAAAAGAAAGTAAGTTTTAATGAGCAGTAAAAGCAGCAGTCCCATTCCACACCTGACACCCCTGTCCCACCCCATCATTGTGAAGTAGTTCTAGTGTCTAAAGCTCATTTCCTCCCTCCCAAATCTTACAGCAGTGAGCAAACACACGGATTGTGCACAAACCGCACTTGTGTCACTTGAGTCACAACATGCAAACAGTGAACACGTTTCTTTTAACTGAAGCCTGGCTTTTGAGGACTCCACTTCTCACAGGCAGAGCTCTGACAGCCCTTCTACAGCAGCTCTGGTTTACTGTAACTAGGAGAATGTCTCATGTAAGGAAACATTTAATCAGGTCTCCACATACTCAAGCATCATTTCTCGAACTGTTGTGGATACTCTCTCCCTGGAGCTGTCATTCCAAATTAATTCGGGATTTTCATGAGTTCCCTCAAAGATATGGACAGCAGCTTCAGGGTTGTCTCTCATGGCATCCATGAAGACTCCAGGTAAAAATTTCATTAGTGTAATTCTAACCTAGAAAGGATGAACAGAGCTGACATTTAGTACACCACAGGACAGCTGACAGAGAAACAGTACTCCAGGAAGTCCAGTTCCAGAACACCACACAATAAAATAGTGCTACCATTTTAAACAGTGAAAACTAGATTCCATACCTGTCAATGGCTATCTAATCTTAGAGTCATTCCAAATGGAAACCAAGCTGCTCGTAGGAGCTAAAATAGATAAGCTTCTAGAAGTCTGCTCAGATTAAGAGTTAACTGCTTTGAAAAAACTGGACTGCACTTCACAATGTTTCAGTCACAGAAGGTTTTTTGTTCAGTCTTTAGAGAGAAGCAAGTAACACAATGAGCTGTTAGATTCTTACCTTTGGACCCACCAGCTTATCCGCAGTCATTTTGGCAAAGAGCTCTGCTGTTTGTGCTCGGACCTGTGGATGAGTTGAGTTGCAAAACATATCTAATAAGTAGATTAAAGCACCTGTACAAAGAGACAGGAAAAGATTCAGATTTTTTTCTGGTCACAACTAATATGAATTCACCAATTCCACAATGATTGTTCTAAAGTGAGAATTGGCCACTTAAAGTCCAGTGTGGCAGAAACATCTGCTTTCAATGCAGTACTGTACCTTTTGCCATGGCCTCTTTAATGATTTTTGTGCTAGATGTCAACGCATAGAGAGTTTCAAGGACAAGCTGCCGACCTGACAAAGAGTTAAGAATTTGAGACATACAGACTATTAACTAATCAGAGGTGAGCTAAAGTGATCTGAACAGAAAGCTGTATCAAAACAACAAAGCTTACGACAATTGCAAGCTTAGGGATTTCTTACTAAATTTAGTTGGTCAAGGAAGCATCAAATCATAGATCCCAGTACAGTGTAACTTCTTCACTAGGTGTTTACTACCTAAATACCCTACAAGAATTAGTCAGTGAAACACTACAACTCCAAACACAGTTTGAACACCTGCAATTCATGTTTCAGCTCACACATTTAATAAAACAAACAGGTGACAGTTTTTTTTTTAAAATCATCCCTACAGAAATGCTGTTTTAACCCAAAACTCAGACTCAGCCAGCTGCATTCTAATTGACTTCTGAGTTGGAACCCCCTTGCCTTGCAAGACTCAATTACATGGTACATACTTGAAGGTAAGGAATGCAGGAGTGCCAATAAGTTCGCAAGAACCATTGCCTCAGCAATGTTGTTAACACATTCTTGGTTACTCGTTACTATGTTCACTACCTGTAAAAGATCAGAAACAACACTTGATTATATTCCAGTCATTCAGACATTGTCCAGAAAATGCAGTGCATGAAGTCAGTCACCTCCCTGGACAATACAGCTAATATTTACTATGTTTACTCCCACCACCAAATCGTCTTGTCACCTCAGGGTAGAAGGGAGCAAACATATGGGCAACAGGCCATGGCTTGTTCCTCCAGGGAGGAACTGACACTTTGGAACCTCAATCTTGATACTTTTTAGGGCTACTCTGAGTAATACAGTCACGTTTGTTTATGCTGGTTATGAAGAGCATGCAGACAGGGAAGTTTACTTTGGGGTTTTTTGGTTTTGTCGTTTTTTTTTACCTCCAGAGCCAACTGCTGCACCTGGCCAGCCCCATGAACACGGAGAAGGGAGAATATCAACTTGAAGTGACCTATGCATTCACACTCAGAACCTGCAAGAGACCAAGTAAGTTATGCTCCCCACATTAGCTGCAGTATTCACTGAAAGCCATCCCGAGCCCACATCTCACTATAGAGAGGCGTTGAAGACTACACCTCTGTACAGTCTGCCACAGTAGTTAAAACAGCTCCTGCAGGATAGTGTCTCCCACAGAACTAGAAAATTATGAAGCCCTGTCTATTAATCTAGCTTCCACAAAGCCTCAGTCAACAGTACTTCAAAAGCAGAGGATAATTCCTCCCTCTAAGGCACGTAACTGAGCTAGTTCTTGCACTATCTAGTTACCTGCATTCTTACAAGGCCACTAAGCAAGTTCAGTTATTTTATTCATCGTTGATCATCAGTACTTGTCTTCAGACACACTTGCACTCTGATTTCCCCAGTCCAGACTAGGGTTGCTATCTGCAGCAGTGACAGCTGCCTTCAGGGTTACAAGTGCCAAACATGAGAATCCAGCCTGAGGACCACCTAAATAGCTATTATAAGAAGCCTGGATTAGTAACATGAGTTGCTTTTAGAACTAACGTAAGAGTAGAAAAATATCCTTATCATGCATTTCAGGCTTTTCCAGTCTGTATATTGATATCTGCTCACAAATCTTTGCTGGCATTAGCTGCCCACTCAAGAGCACCTTCTCAGCTCAGGAGGTTCTTTGATGCAAAGGAGTTTAAAAATCAGCTAAACATTCTTTGAAAGGTTACAGAAAGTTTCATCCAAGAGTTCTGAAGTCTTCCTGGCAATGTCAGGCTAGGAACAGAGTTAAACTCCAGTGTTTCAGAGGAGATAGACAAGGTTTGTATTAAAGTTTTGTGTGAAATCCATCTACTGATAGCATTCTCCAAGAGAGATAAGAACAACAAAACCCAAACCAAACAAGCAAGCTCATATGGCTCAGCAACACTGCTAAAGTCTGTTAGCCAGATAAATAAGCTTCCTTCTGACTGGAAGATAAAGACTACAGAGATCTGCATTTAAGGTTGTCTACAAGAACAGCTACCAGGGAAGTTCAGTTTTAAGCCTACCTGGGTTGTGTTTTATCACATTTCTCAGAGCCTCCAGGGCCATTTCAACTCTCCGTAACCGATCCCCGTGTTGATTGGACTCTACTTTCCCAGTCTGCGTTATTGCCATTAGCGTATGAAGATACTGGGCTTGAGAGCCTATGTAATCCAAGAGGCTTGCAGCAAATGCTTTAGGAAGCTTTAGAGACAAGAGCAGTTTTAGCTGTGTGATGCAACAGTACTGACACCAGAAGAAAGCATATCCAAGTAACTCATACATTTCCACACATCCCTTTCTTCCACACGGGAAACACTTTTCTACTATGATCACAACATCTGGAGCACATTAACTCTATTTAGATATAAACATACCCTTAAAAAGCTGCCACTACTTCAAGATTTTGTATTTTCTCTGTTCTGTTTGCACTGACAGATAAAGAAGAGGTAACATTCCAAATAATTTCAGCAAGAAGGTTTTAGCTACTATATCTCACCTCTAGTTGGAAGGTAGGGACCTCATTGTAGACTCTAACAAAAACCTCTCCCACTATAAGTTCCTTTGCATGGTCACTGAAGACAAAGTCAGATCCATAGCTCTTGTCACAATCGCCCTTTAAGCAGAGATAAGCAGCACAAGCTCAGACAGAAAATAATCTTGTAGCAAGTACAGAGCTACAACCCAGTAATGAAATGACAATATTTGAACAGAAACCTTAAAGCTTTAGCAAAAGTCAGAAGCTCAAGACAGATTGAAACATTACAAGAAATAAACCAGCAAACTCTTCATTTGTTTCTTCTCTTTGTAAGACTGAAGAAAGTGACTTTGTATCAACTACTCCACTGCATTACAAGTGCATGTACCAAAACAGAACAGTTTAAAAAGAATAGCAGTGGGATTTAAAGTAAACAATCTTACTCTCTTAATCATGCTATCTTGTTGAGATTCCAAAAACTCAAGTAGTTCAGCTCTTGTCCCATTGTTCCAGATCAAGTAGGGGTTCTCAGTGTTACTGTTAAGCGTCTTCAGTGTCTGAGAAGTAAGGAATTTACATGTAACACATTTACAACAGCTTTGAATCTTTACGTACAGTAATCAGCATGTTTCACGACAGCAGTTAACACAATCTCATTAACTGGACCGATTTCATTAGCAAGTTTATTTCATTAGTAAGTTTAAAGTGTCAAGTTTCCCCACTTGCTGGAAAAACAGTAAGGTATTTGGTACAGTACAACCTGTATTTTTATTTTTCTGTATTCTGCTTCAAGCCATGCTTACTTCAGATTCTCTTTTGACAGTGAGCAGCAACTAACTGCAGTATCTCCTAGTAGACGACTTCCTTGGCACCACTTTTCAAGAGAGAAGTTTAGCCTTTGCTCTCCATCATTATATCCTTAATACTTCAAATAACTCCTTTTCTCTCCTTCTTTTTTTGCTATTATTCTATAGGGTACTGTTCCTGTCCATAGTGTTTGAGTCTAAACCAGTTTCTTTTCCTTGCAGTTACTCCAACTGCAAAGCAAAACCATGCTGCTATTCTCTGTACCAGATGGGTCTAAGAGTTCAGTGTTTCCAAAGCAACCAGCTACTCCATCCATAAATCCATAAAATTTCTGGCCCACAGGCGCTTACCTCAGTAGGAGTGACCACAGCGAGCTTCCTTGCAATATAGGGTGTCAACATTCCAGCCAAGCTCTTCCTGATTGTTGGATTTTCAGGTGTAGCTTGTTCTTCAGAGAGATACCCTCCAAGGCGACTCAAGGCCAGGAGACTGAGCTTTGCAAGGCTGTTTGCTACCTCCTGAAAAATAAACACAGTTAGAAAATATTTAGAGCTTACAAAAAAAAAAAAAGGACTGTCATTGTAGAAAGAGTTGTCCAACACTTCTGCACCAGAATGAACAGAACTGATATTCTCTAGTTACCTACATCAGTAATTGTGCACTGATGTCGAGTAAGAGACTAGGTGCTCCAAAACAACACAGTATGATCACTGTGTTACGGGCTTAAAAAACACAATTAGACATGAGCACTGCTAAGTAGGAAAAACTTGGGCACCATGATGAGCTGAAAGCTACAAGAGCTATTTAGTGTGGTAGCTTCTGACCAGACAACAGCTCCTGCTAGTACAGTTAACTAACAGCAAAGTGAGCCTTTTCTGACAGTGATACAAAAGGTAACTACAACAGACTGTTAAAGCTCATCTCATCCCTTACCAAAAAGTAGTACCATACTTTAAGGGTCACCATTTAAGGAAATGGAATTGAAGCATAGCTGCAGGGAAAAGGGACAATTAAAAAAGTGGGCATTTCAGGTAAGTTCATGGTATCATTAGACAGCCCCTCCAGCTAAGCCTCAAGAGGGGGGAAAAAAAAAATTCTTCCAATAGCACAAATTGACTTTTTTACTGTTCACTGTAGATAAAAGTCTTGAATGAAGTCTGTTAGAAACTACAGGTTTTGGCAGCTTTAACATTTGAACTCAAAACATGAGCTACTCCAAAAAAAACACCACAAACCAAAAAACCAACCCCAAACAACAGTATTTACACACTACACAAAAATCTGCTGCCAAGAAACTGCTCTGTTAACATTGCTCTTCATGCCACTCCATGACTAACAAGTATTTGAATACACTTCTTTTGTTACTAAGAGCTGGGAAGCAGCAACCACAGGTGTCTGACAGCATGAACCTTGTTTCCATTACCTGGTGATTTGAATCCTCGCTTTTCTGAATACCGCTCTCTTCTAGCGTATAGTCATAGTTGAAGAGGTAACCCAGTAAGTACCAGAGAACTCCAGCTTGGAACAAGTGTGTTTGTAGCCAGTAATCTAAGGCAAAGGAGCTAACGCACTCTACTCCCAAAGCAGCCACTCGTGGTATGTTCTGAAGGAGAAAAAAAGTCTGCCTTAGTACTTGTGCCCTAAGAAAGCCAACTGACTTCCCTACCAAAAAGCTTCAAGCCCAAACGTGCTACTTCTAGAGTACTATCTACAGAGCAGAGATGAAAATTGAGTAAGACAGAACAGCTACAGTTGAAGTTCAGTGTCTGGTAGCCAAAAACCATGGCATCCTTCAAAGGAAGAGTAATTGAATAATTATTTCGTATAATTAGAAAGGAGCACTGATGAACTGGTGGATAAACAAGTTTAGGAAGGTGTTAGAGATCCCTCAGGGAGCTTTTTATGGCTATGCACTAATTCTGCAGGGACTAAAGAACACAGGCTCTGGCAGTCAACTACTGTAGTCTGCTTTTAGTCTTCTGCTTTCACAACAACCCACTTCGGCAAACGGCAGGAGCTCTTACCTTGCCGTAATACAGCAGTCTGCAGAGGTCCTTGATGATGTTAGGCATCTCTGTGATCTTCTCTCTGCACTCCTCAAACTGAGCTGCTACACTGTAGCACTTGCTGATATAGCCACATACCTGCAGAAAGCCACATTTTATTGGTTCCAAGCAGATGGGAAATGCATGTTTACAATCATAATACCATATAAGTATTCTATATTATACATACACACTTATATTTCTTAACACATTATATATACACTATAATATGTATTGTCTTTTGAGAAGCTGATACAAATCAGTTGAAGTTGCAGCAGCTCACCTGTACGGACATATCGTCTGGTTTACTAGAACAAGTCAAGACTGCTACACAGCGATTGAACGCTTCTTGCAGTACCTGTGAGGAATCAATGATGCATATGTTAAGTCACCATAAAAGCTGATAAAGGCTGGCAGAAATAAAACATTAGCAAGAACCAGGGCAGGGGGCTTGTCCCCCTGGACTGGGCACTGGGGAGGCTGCACCTCAAATCATGCATTTGATTTGGACCCCTCACTCCAAGGACATTGAGGGGGTAAAGCATGTCCATGGAAGGGCAATGACACTGGTGAAGGGTCTAGAGCACAGGTCTTGTGAGAAGCAGCTGAGACCTGGGGCTGTTCAGCCTAGAGAAAAGGAGGCTCAGGGGAGACCTCCTTGCTCTCTGCAAATCCCTGAAAGGAGGCTGGAGCCAGGTGGGGTCAGTCTCTTCTCCGAAAGAACAATCAACAGGACAGGAGGAAACAGCCTCAAATTGCACCAGGAGAAGTTTACGTTGGACAGGAGGAACAATTTCTTCCCCAAAAGGGCTGTCAAGGCCTGGCCCAGACTGCCCAGGGCAGTGGTGGAGTCCCCACCCCTGGAGAGCTTTCAAAGCTGTGGAGATGTGGTGCTGAGGGACATGGGTTAGTGGGAACCTGGCAGAGCTGGGGGAATGGTTGGACTCCATGATCTTACAGGTCTTTTCTGATCTAAATGATTCCATAATTCTAATATGTGCAAGGAAAAGCCCTCTTCTCCAGGGGCTTGTTCACATTTGTCTATATTTTCACATACAGAAAGCAGAAGCTATCAAGATCTTGTTTTGGAAAGAAGTAAAGAAACAAGTGTCATTTGCTCATCCACAGTTCACAGACAAGTCTAGGACCAGACAGGGGTGCACACTACAAGAGGATTCTCTTCCTGCATCCAAGAGAGATAGTCATAATGGACAAATGTCTCCACAAGACCAAAAGCGATTCTCAGCTGCATCTGCTGTCCTATGCATTGAGGATCTAGGTTTTTTAGCAGTGGAAAAGCCAAGTGAAAAAAAAAAAATCATTTCAGTATGTTTCTTTCCATTTACCTCAATTCCATTTTCTCTTCTCAATTCTTCTGCATTTAGTGCTGAACAATTGACTGTATGGAAAGCAAGTTCTGTAGCAGCAGGCAGCAGAGGAGATTCTTTGGAAAACAAAAGGTCATCTGATGTTTCAATAGTAATAGTCTTTATCAGCATAGGATAGCCTGCGTACTTGTAAGGTTTCAACTCTGAAAGAAAAAAAAAGTCAAAGTTATATGCAGAATCTAAGCAATTTAAACCACTGCATAATTGTCAGTGGAAGATATATCAGATATGATGCTTGTCTGTCTCCAGAGAAGCACAAGCACAGCTCCATCTGGCAAGCCAGAAACCAAGTCAACAGAACACAGACAACTAAAACTGACTGCAGGGGCCGCTAAGGAAATGAACCTAAGCCACTCTTCTTTGCCAGCACGCTTACCTTCCTTATGCCTGTTGAAGAGGATGCTTTGAGTTTTCAAGATCAAAATTATGTTTTCTGGATCTGGCCCATCTATCACCTTGGCAGACTTTGTGCATAGAAACTCATATGCCTTATTAACTTTTTCAAACATATCCTGCAAAGAAAGAGAGTCTCAAGAGCTGGTAAGAACCCCCTAAATTACTATAAGTCTGCATGATCAGTTTAGATGCAGGTAAAATAAAGCACGGTGGGTCATTAGCCACAACAGTAGCTTCGTCGCCTTGCTATGCTTCAGAAAATACACCAAATAATGCTGGTTCCACAACTGACTTTCTTTTTTCTCCTAAGGAAGACGTTTCCCTTTCTTCCTCTTTTTTTTTCCTCCATAGGCAAGAGACTAAAACAAAGTTAATTCCACTCTGACAGAAACATCAGGTACAGTTAAATTGCCTGCAGGCATAGTCAGAGAATGCAGTCTGTCTGAAGGAGATATATTAGCTTATTTAGGTCCTGTGCAACTCTAAACCAGACACTGAGATGCGGGTCTGACCCCATTACATAAGCATACTCTAGAAATCCTAACAGTCCATAAGTGAAATTACTCATCCATAGTATTAATCTGTATTTTAGTATTCATCTAGGGCACAGCTTTTAAAAGGGAGAAAGGAAATGTAAATGGGCATTGCAGAATTCTCAATACACCTAACAGCTGAATTTGACCCCACTTCATTAATACCATAGTTTTTTAATTGTACATACCCTGCCTTCAGGATTCTTGTCAGGATGGTATTTTTGCGCCAGCCTGAAATAAGCTTTCCTGAT
Source organism: Todiramphus chloris collaris (assembly GCA_025345505.1). NCBI lineage: Eukaryota > Metazoa > Chordata > Aves > Coraciiformes > Alcedinidae > Todiramphus > Todiramphus chloris. The sequence goes on along the minus strand of JANVCC010000019.1, from coordinate 28,905,754 downwards.
CTTGCTTTCATCGTGTCTAAAAAAAAAAACCCAAGCCCCATTACATTGAGTAACACACAAAAAAAAAAGAGCCAGAAAAATAAGCCTGGATTACAACAACAGGACTCAGAGTAACTGCTATTAAGTGAAAACTAGAGCTCATATCTCAGTTTGAAAATTCTGCTTCATCAGCTGACAGTGAATGGGGGTAATCATGGGGCCACAGAACAGTAAGAAGTTTTAGAAATACAGTACTTTAGCACCTTTTCTACTGAATATACTAACCACAATGTGCTCAAAGTCCCTAAATCTTCTAAATGAAGAACCCAAATGAACTGTAAGTGATAAAAGTTGGGAATTCATGATCTGTAGTAAGTGCACTATTCTTGAAGAATAAATACCAAAGTGGTGTCAGTCTCCAAGTCAGAAACCAGCAGCAAGACAGGAGGTGAAAAAAAACAACTTAAAAAGAGACAGACAGCTCTAAGCATTTTCTCCCAGCTTTCAGTTTATCTGAACACTTCACAATTATGCCTTCAAAAGCTGAAGGTGGATTTTCAAGCTCTGTTTCTTGTTATCTAAAGCAGTTTTCCCCTGTGAAAGAAGCAGGTGCTAGACATAACCAAACTGTATCACTAACTGTTTGCAATTACTGAGAGAAACTTCAGTTTCTTCGGTGTATGGAGTTTATGTAAATGTAATTATACAACTTTAAATACTGAAAACAACTTACTGGCCTTGTCCTTTGGGAAGGTTAAGGACTTCATAAGCATCATCTATTGACATGGTAGGTGGCTTCTTTTCTACCTCCTTCTTCCAAGCTTCTAGTGTATCCTTTAACAGTTTAACCTAAATAATTACAATTTATTAGTGTTTCATTTATGCTGACACCACAACACATCCTCTTCATTAATGAAGTGCTATTCCATAAATTAATCCTTATCAGACAGATAAGTTCAGACCTAATCCTTTTACCTTTAGTAATTATGGATCCCCCTCCAGACAGAAAGCAATTAAGACTTTGCTTCTCTGCAGTGCTGTATTTTACTCAAGACAAGAGCAACTTAAGATTAAAATGTCAGTCACAGTAGAAGGAAATGCACTTGACTGACATGCAGTTTGCATCCTGATGCTACGAACACTGCATCAAAGCTATATGAGTAAGTAAAGCTGTGTAAACAGATCTAGACCATAGACTCAAATCAAAAAGATTCATCAGTTCAGTTAAAGTACTGATATCAAATAAGCTCAGTTTCTTGTCTGGTGTGGACAAATAAGCAGCCAAAAGTGATCATTTTGTCCCTCATGAACACAAACCCCCAACACCTGAAGTTTGTTGAAACACTGATGTTTCTAAGATGCTTTGTTTTGCCTTTTCAGGAACCACCACAAGGTGGATGTACTTCATGTGGTTGCTATTTGGCATGAAGGTTGTTCTGCTTCAGGATAAGAAAGCATTTAATGTATTTGCTTATGAACTGAAAGTCAGAATCAAACAGTTATTTGCAGCAAATGTAGCATTTTATTTCCTTTATTTTTGTTACACCATTAGGACTCTATGAAGAGCTAAATGACTCTTAAAATACTTCTTACTTACTGGATCTTTAATTGGCCAGTCTGGAAATCTGAGTGTATCACAAAGATGCTTGAGGTAATAGATGTTACAGAACAGCTCATTCTCCAGTTGTGGATAGTTGATAACTGGGATAGGACAGTACTGGTAGAGTGCTCTTGTATTGCTTTGAAGACGAGGGGTGAAGTCAGCAAGATGAGCAGCAATCTTCTCTATCATAAGACGCCTAGAAGTTAAAGTTTGATTTAACACTTGACGAGTGTTCCATGATTTCTTCTGAAAAGATTTTCTTCAGTAGTTTCCCCACATTTCATAACAGACTCAGAATAGGGTTCAATCCTATGCTGTTATAAAGCTAGTTCAATGCCATGAAAATTAATTTATTATAACCAATGAAAAGTAACATTTTGTCCTCCCTCAACACCTCTTCACTTTTTGGAAGACCCTAAAATTGTACTCTAGTATTAGAGGTATAGGTGATAAGAGTAATGGTTTAAGTACACCAAGTATAAAGCAGTTCACATTGATAGTGAAGTTTCCACTCACAAAAGGGGCTCAAGTATGCTAGACGCAGATGTAAAGCATGTTGTCAGATGCTCAGGGAAATATTCCCCTTCCTGCCGCCAATTCTGCTCCTGCCACCCTATTGTTTTTGACAGCAGCAGAGGGCAGTGCAGGACATGGCCCTTGCAGAAGGCAAGTAGAAGGAAGTAATGAAACTGTGGACTCCAGGTATTTCCAGCTTCCTTTAGAAATGACTTCTTAGACAAGACCTTGTCAGGATGAAAATTAGTTTGCATTCATTTGTCCCTCTGACAGAAAACAGTTACCTCATTTCATTGCTCCAAATTGCTTCTGGAGTATCAAATTCTCCAAGGAATATCTCAGAAAATTTTTCTGGTTCATAGTTTTCTAAATAACACACCATTGCTTCAGGAAGAATATGTCCAAGTATACTTCTTTGAACTATATCTTGACCTTTTGTCTACAGAAGAGAGCACATTGTCATCTCAAAGGTAACCTGAGCTCAACCTTACTAACCAGCCTGACATCTAAAAATCCTCCCCCTTTTCCCTTGCAGTTCTGAAATTCTAACTCTCGAGAACTTTAGAAAAGAACAAGCAGTAAGTATTGTTCAAGCAACTACAGGTGATCTACAAAACTATATATGGAAATTTTTGCAGCCTACTCACTTCTTCAGACTTGAAAGCTTGTTTTGTATGTGTGTATTTCAAAAACCTAGAAGAGAAACAACAGTTATTTTCTGTTTAATTGATATTTAAGGCATCCTTGAAAGATAAGCAGACCAACACAGTCCAGCTGGCAAGTCTCTTACATTTACTTTTATCTCAAAGCATAACAGCAACAATTGCATAAATGTCTCTAAAGTCCATCAAATCCTTGGGAACTCTACCAAGTTAAGCACTCCTGTGTTACAAACGTTGCCTTACGTTCATAATTTCAGTTTGAAAGTCTTGTTCCTGAAAGCTTATTTTCTCCACACACAAAAATTTCAGCCAATGGATACACAGACAACCCCTCCCTCCACAGTCCCTAGAGCATTTAGAGCAGCAGTTCTCCCAAGCAGCACTGCTCTAGAGGGATTTTTAGCTACTCTTTTTCCTCACCGTGCAATAGGAAGTACATTGGAACCCGTGTACATCATGATAAAGAAGAACACTCCGCTCAGATAAAACCGAGGTAACTGAGGGTTATCTTGCATGACATGAAACAGCAATATTGCTACTTTTTCCACAAGGATTGGATCAAAAGTCAGTAATAGCTGAAATAAATACAAACATTTACATTAGGTGCTTGAGTGGTGAAAGTTACCTAGCCAAAACAGAAGCCTGAACTCATTCAGTACTGGGACAAGCCAGTAAACTTAAAAGAATTTCAGTTAAAGACTGCTTCAGCCCCAAAACAACAAGGTGAATCACAGAACGTTTAAGGTTGGAAGGGACCTCTGAAGGTCATCTTGTTTAAACCACCCCCTCTCCCCCACCCTACCCCGCTCAGAAGTGGTCACCTAGAGTTGGCTGACCAAGGGTCATGTCCAGATGGCTTCTCAGTACCTCCAAGGATGGAAATATTTATTAATAAGATAATGGCTGAAACAGCATGCAGTGAAATAATCCACTGCTTCTCGGAGATCTGCAGGATGTTGCAGATGTCATTTGATGGGTTTGTCCTACTTAACAGGGAAGACTGTAGAGTAACTCAGACTCATTTAGCTATGTTTGTGAAGAGCTGCTTACCTGAGTGATATGAGGAAGGCAAGTACTGTCTGACAACAGCCTTTTCACTCTAGGCAGAGGTCTTATAATAGCATTGTCTTGATCCCTAGAAAAATGAAGTGGCACAGCAGTTTACACACAGGTGCCTTTTCTCTTTCAAGAAGGAACAACTTCATTAAGCCATAAATTATCACACTATTAAGATCACTTTCAGTGTCTTTTTTTTCAAACTTCAAAGTTTGTCATTAGACTTGATAAGTGTGGCCTAATGCCATGCATTAAAGCAGCTCTGCCTGCCTGCAATATTAAGACTATGCCACTATGCATTAGAAACACACACTTGGGCATTCCTTGCAGTGCCTTGCGCAGTATCACTATTGTCTCATTTACAAATACTGTGCGCAAATAGAGAATGAACTACGGCTCTTTAATACAGGTCATTAAAGTACTACTTGGTAAGAAAAACCTTAAAGAGAGAACTTATGAATTTACACATCTGCCACAGGAAGTTAATCTCTTCTGAAAATGAGCGTTTACCTGCTGGGAAAATATCCACACATTGTGATGAGCATGTTGAGCACAAGCGTGGCAAGATCAGTCTCATTCAACACAGGCTGGCCACTGGCAAGCAAGCACCACTTCAACTGAGGGATGACCTGCAGTGGTCGCCAGCCATCCATACCTTGAGCCCAACAACGAGTTTTTGAAGTCAGCTTTCCACTGTTCCACAGCTCCTGCATCTATTGCAAGATTAGGATGAAATTAGTCGATTCAGCATTGAGCTGCCTTTGCTCCTGAATATTCGTGCCCAAGACAAGTCTAACTGCTCTATGGCAGCCTACTATAGTCGCATGAAATTCCAACATATTTATAACCATTAGGAAACACCAAGTAAAAGTTGACAAATGAACTGCAGGATAGTTGGGGCACAGCGGGGTAGGCAGCCTTACTACAAAGGCTGTGGCTCTCAGCACAACATCACATCTCTTATCTAACTTGAGTCTTATTTTGAGAGTTACTTTGAGAAGATAGTTTAGCATTATTTGCCTTTTTCCCCTGTTTAAAACACACCCAGTCACCAGGACAGAAACAATTTGTCAAATTTGAGAGTTTGAAGCTGGTACCTCTTGAAAGCTGTAAGGACCGCTCCTTTCTTTGTCAGCATTGCCAAAGTACCATTCTTTCTCACTCTCCCTCTTCATATCAGGTGCTGCCTCAATTACATTGCTCTGGAAGTTGATGTTTATAAGAATAGTTTTAGCTTCAGTACAAGTATCATATTTCCACAGAAAGCGTGAAAAGGACATCAGTTTTATGTATTGGTTTTGGTTTATTTTTTAAGAACTGTCCTTTCGGCAAAGCAATGGGCTAAGAGTAAGAAACAAAGGCCACATACCTGCAGAGGGACTGTAGCTCTGCTTGTGTGAAGGTGTGCCAGAGTGAGCAGATCTACAAGGATCCTGATGCCATTTGAATCCATGAGGTCCTTCACATTTTTCTGTGAATGGATGAATGGAGTTAACAGAAGCATTTTCTAGATAAGGGTTACTACAAGTACTGAGCAGTTTTAGTCAAGTAAGAGGTGACTCTGAGAAGAGTCAAATCATTCTCTGAAGTGACTAGAACTGTATGTACCACCACAGTATCTCTACATTTCTTTCAGCTTTCTCACCAGTCAACAACTACTGCATCCCAGAAAGCTGTATCAAACATTATTCTAAAACCTCCTCAATATTTGAATTTCTGCTCAAGTTAATCCTGCAAGAGTAGTTCAGCCCATTTTATACAGCAGAAGGACCCATGAACTGCTGTTTAGTGTCCACATCCACCTTACCTTATTAAGGATCAACTTGTTGAGAAACAGTATCAGTCTGTCCCGCTCAAGCCTGTCAGTGCACTGTGGCAGCAGAAGAGAACCAATTACAGTTTGATTAGAGGTTACCTTCAGAAGTCAATAAAGTAGCACCTGCAAAGACCAACTGACTTTTTCATGCCCAAGCCAAAACTGCTAATTAAGCATCTACTTTCATACACAGCTAATAAACACAGCTTCCTGCCAGTGAGGAGGAAAGGCCTTGTCACCCTCCATGCCCTTTTCTGTTCTGTGTCTGACACTCAAACCCCCTTTCCTGCTAAGTCCATTGTTCTGCAGGGACAATGAGGGGATTCTCCAAGGAGCCATTCACAAAAATAAAGGGAAAAAATAATGTTTTTAGCCAGCAGGTAGAATGGGTCATAGAATCACAGAATGGTAGGGGCTGCAAGGGAGCTCTGGAGATCACAGAGCCCAACCCCTTGCCAACGCAGGAACACCCAGGGCAGGCCACACAGAACAGATCCAGGCAGGTCTGGAAAGTCTCTAGAGAAGGAGATTCCACAACCTCTCTGGGCAGCCTGTTCCAGGGCTCTGTCACTCACACAGTGAAGAAGTTTTTCCTCATGTTGAGGTAGAACTTCCTGCATTTCATCTTGCTACCATTACCTTTTCTCCTATCACAGGGCACCACTAAAAGAGACTGGCATCACCTTCTTGACACCCACCCTTCAGGTATTTGTAAACATTAATAAGATTCCCTCTCAGTCTTCTCTTTTCCAGGCTAAACAGCTCCAGGTCTCTCAGCCTTTCCTCATAAGAGGTTCTAATCCCATCATCATCTTTGTAACTCTGTGCTGGATTCTCTCTCCATTATTTCCCTATCTCTCTTGTACTGGGGAGACCAGAATTGAACACAATACTCCAGATGTGGTCTCACTAGAGCAGAGGGGGAAGAAAACCTGCCTCAACCTGCTGGACACACTCTTCTTTATGCACCCCAGGATACTATTGGCCTTCCTGGCCACAAGGGTACACTGCTGTCCCAGGGATAACTTATTGTCCACCAGGACTCCAAGGTCCTTCTCCTTGGAGCTGCTTTCCAGCAGGTCTACCCCTAACCTGCACTGGTACATGGTGTTCCTCCCCAGGTGCAGGACTCTCCACTTATCCTTGCTGAACTTTGTTAGGTTTGCCTTTGCCCAGCTCTCCAGTCTGTCTAGATCTCACTGGGTGGCAGCACAGCCTTCCAGTTATCGGCCACTCCTCCCAGTATCAGCAATACGAGGTTCTGTGATGTTACATCTCTGGTGAGACCATTAAGACTCAAGGCACAATAACAAAAGACTGCATCACTGCAGTTACACTTACAGCAGCCATTGCTAACATCAGCATGGCTCTGAGATAAGAACCCCTTCTTCAGATGGCATGGAAGTGTTTTTGCAAGCTGTGTCAGTTTTTGGACATAGCTTAGACACTTAATAGGCAAAGAGTTACCACTAAAAAAAAAATATCTAATCCATCAAACACACCCCCCTAAGGCTACCATTCCATTAGGTCTGGGGCTCTTGCTACTACTCTTGAAGTCATTATGTTGAAATAATGTGACATGGAACAAGGTTCTCCTCTTAATGGATTCATGCTTCTGTATTTTTCAGGAGCAAGCATGAGACTAATAGAACACAAATTTCCCTCACACTATTTCTGTACAGCCTGGAATCCCGTTAAGGCCAACAGAATGCATATACAGAGACTTTAATACCTTTATGATCAGCAGGTTTAGTGAAACTTAACTGAATCAAGGGTAAATACTAGGAACACTCGATGACAGCATGAGAAAAGTTGTATTCATGCTGCAGCTTCACATTCTGCAGAACCAGAACTTGGGTTTCACAGCAAGTTGAAGGATCTGAATCTGTGCTGGATTAGCTGTATGTTAACGACTCTATCAAGTAATTGTAAATAACTCTTACCCTTTCTAACATCCCAACAATGTACTTAGTATCAGAAAATGGTCCTATTTCTTCATGACATCTTCCATAAACAATGGCCAGTGCTTGCAGACATAAGCATTTCATATTCACTTTTGGGGTAAGCAAGAAGCGATGATAGAGTTCATTGAAGAATTCATACCTAAGAAAGATGAGATGTTAGTCAAGAGAACAAACAGACCTTGGGAGTAAGATAAGATTTGTAATAATGTCTCACGATCTTTTGATTGCTCCGCTTTCTTCCGTTTCATCTTCCTCCAGTAGCAATCTTAGATAATAATCCCCTATTTTTATTTCCTCAGAAAGGCACTCGTATTTTACCTGTAACACAGAACAAGTTAACTGTAAATATTGTTTCTCCATTAGTTTTTTCTTACATGACAATACTGTACTCGCTTGCATCCATAAGCTCAGCAAGGTTAGCAACCCCTCCTACAGTCTGAAGACTGAAATCTGAAAGTTTGCTGTTAAAGAAGCATATCTACAAAACAGACACCATAAGCTATTGCTGCTCCCCACAACAAATGAAGTTTCTCACCCTACTTTCAGCCTTTAAGTAGCTTGTTTATAACATCAGCTGGTTTTATTAACTAAACTTGGATAATACACACCATATTTGGTGACTCAAGCTTTAATAAGTAGTTATTCCATAGCAAGGTATTTCACTCAGTGTTACTACTATGAAACACAAGCATGACAATTGCTAACTATACCTGCTATTACACTGGATAATCCAAGCCTAGAGGCATCAGTACACACAACAAGAAGCTGAAATGAAGTTGCACAATGAGAGGCATCATTAATTTCAGAGCAACTACATTAAATTTCACCACATGCCTCGATGCTCTGTGGTTGTAAGAGTTTGGCAAGCACCTCATTTGGAGGTACCTCTAACATCCCACAACAGCCTCTCTCTGCAGTGGGTTCTCTTATCTATAGTTTGCAGGGCACCATCATGAGCCCACAAAGTTATCTACAGATTTGACCACAGCACATGATATGAAGCCATCCCACTACCTAGTACACTTCCAGAGCAATCTCAAGCCACTGTCTCCCTTAGCAAAGTGACAGGTTCCAGAGCTGACAGAGAAGCCTTTGTCACCACTGCGTAGTTAGTTCAAATACTTGCAGTGTAGCCTGAGGAAGTATTCACTTTAAATATTTAAAAGCAGATCTGAGACAGCAGCTGTTGAAAGATGTTGCAGAAGCCCTCTCAAGCCTGTGCCAAAGTATCCTGGGCTGTAACTGCAAGAACACCAGTGATCCTTCTAGCAGCAGGAGCTGCACAGGAGTGCAGGTGGGAAGTCACTACTATTACATTTCACAACTGTACTTTTGATTCCTCCCCAGGTAGCACCTCTGAAGTACAGAGAGCGCTGGGAGAGCAGAAACTGTGCTGCTCAGAAGTCCTGTGCATGACCCATACCTGAAGAAAACTTGAAAACCTAAATGCCAGTCCAAGAAATACCTATGCAATCCCAGACTTAAGTATTCACTGCATCAAGTTAAGAAGCAATCTGTAGCTGTGTGATACGGACGAGTTGCATACATAAAATAGTTCCTTCTCCTAAAGCATTAGCCTCATGTCTTGCAATTCTTTCCAATTTGCCAGAATAGTCAGCTAAGAATTCCTCAAAAGCAGACTCTTGTTTCACTAGTAGTCCTCTGCTCAGATTTCAGCTAGAAAGCTGTGCTGCAACAAGGCTGGCATGGGGAATAGCTAAGAATATCTTACAGCTGAATTACAGGTCTGGCTCTGCTCTGCTTTAGCTTCACACATTAATTAAAACTGCATGGAACTGTAACACTACTGGAGATAAGAGTACAGAAAGTGTTTATTAGTACATTACTTAAAAACATCTTGCAAGTTGTTTTGAGAAAGCCAATTAGGACCATAACAATTGCTTTGCAGAAGCCTGAAAGGCTATTTTGCCTTTAGCTATTGCTGTTCCTAGGGTGTGAAAACAGTATCCTCAATGTATGATGTACAGAGCAACAACATGGTTTAGCCATGTAATAACCTAATGGTTGGCAAACCTATGGATTGGCAAACCAGCATTTAACAGCCTTAGGATCACCAAGATGTGATGGAAATACAGACAAGGAACTTGCTGTCACTAAGAAGCAACCTGTGAAGCTACCCAAAACAAGGCTGATGGAGCACATTCAAAAACAAGTATGACTTTTGACAACAATGTAATACCAACTCTTGTCTTTTCCTCTTAATTCAAAAATGCATCAAGGGTTCTGATCAAGCTTTCATCTCTACAAGATTGTTTGTCAGGCTGAAGAGGCTTCAGTTTTGTAGAGTGACACTGGACAGCAGTACCTGTCCACAGCTTCAAGCCTGAGCCATTTGTTCCATAGTCCCAGGAGATTTCTAGCTTGCTGTCAGGGATTGTCAACACAAGATTCACTCAGACAGAAAATGGACATTTTAAGCAGATATTTTACAGAGGCAGTTTCTCTTACCTCAAACTCCTGATGGTTCCATGAGATAACATTAGCACTACCAAGTTCTCTGTCAATATTAAATGCTCTCATCTCAGACTCAAGAGTATCTCTCAGTTCTTCCCGGGTTTTGAAGTTCCAAATCAAGTTTGATCTAGCATGATCCTGAAGGAATCTTAAGAAAAAAGTTACATAGTTTAAACCACTCAAAACATTATCTCTAAAATAGACAAGACAGTTTATGGAATTTCCTCAAGCTTGCTCTCAGTTTGTTGAGCAGTCATGTTAAATGGATTAATAAAGCTTAACAATCCTCACTAAAATGCTAAAATCTTTTTTTTTTTCAGATGGAGGGCCTTCCCTTAAATCTGACAGCTTTAAAAATTCACAGGTAAGCGAGCTGCTTTTCTGAACCATGACCCTATTTAAAATACAGCATCCATGTGTTTTCTCTTTGCATGCCTTAAGCTCATTTTAATTCCAGTTCAAGTTAACCTGTAAGCTACTCAGGATGTTTTGACATACCAACACACTGCAATGATTTTCAAGGCTACTTGAATTAGCCTTCAATACCATGCATATCTGCACCTGCAGTTCGTTACTTGCTGTTCCTTTTGAGTCAAGGCAGAAAAAAGGAAGAAGGATGAAGCTCAATAACATTTCCAAATTCACCCCTCTCCTAAACATAAGTTAAGACCTTAAGTATACCTTAGGATTTAATCTTTTGTAAGTTCCTCTTACAAAACACTTGCACTGTTTCAAAGCAGGCAGAAATTGGAATCAAGCCACAGCAACTCAGAAGATATTAACAAGAGATCCAGCCAGGTAATAACTTGTATCTGAGACCACCTCATTAATTTTAGGATTTTACCTGTAATAGAAGAGATCCCAATTTGCTTCTATTTTTATTCTTTGGCGTCGTTTCCGTAGTATCACTGGCTTTTGAATAATGTTCTGCAATAGAGCCAAATTTAAGAAGTTTAACAGATACTCCCCATTTTCCTCTTTTAAAATAAGCTGTGCTTTTTACTCCTTCAAAAGCCACTAAATTAAGCCTTGTTAGTAAGCTCTCCTTTTCTAGCAAGTAGTAGCAACAGACTTTCACAAGCGTTATTTACACCAAGTTAAATCATGCCAGAGAAACTTTCAGCTGTTTAAAGTCATTCATTTTGAAGCAAGTTATCCCTGAGACAAGCCTGGTTCCTAACACCATAAGCACCCATCAGCTCCCAAGCCGATGGAGGGGAAATCCCACCACAAGAACGGTGTGCTCTTGAGGAAATAACCAGAGCAAGTCACAGAATGAGTCAAACCTGACTCGGCCACTGAAAGGTTCCCTAGTTTGATCAGGCATCAAACCCAAGTTACAGTCTACATGAGGTACCACATGCAAGCAGCAGCCTGAGCAACACAGTCCACACATATGGCAGACACAGACTCACCATATTGTTTCTGTCCTGATTGTGATGGAAAGTTGGAAGAAAAAGAAAAGGTACATTTAACAAGCCACAGCCACTGCAGTAATTCAAAGTGGTAATACCAACCTTTCTACTACCTTTCCCAAACTACACTGGGATACATCACAGTGAAATTATACAGCTCAACACCATACAGGAAAACGAGTATTTAAACTCAGTATCTAGACAAGATGTTTGAAGGGCATTTTGCCCTTCCACTACTGTTTTCCACATCTCTCCATTAATACTTTATTTTGAACCTAGTTCATCATTATTCCAGAAATATTTCCTGTCAAAATGCTGCACCACAGTCTACATCAAAGGAGATACACTTTACTGAGTTAACATTTTGTAACACTAAAGCTTATTGTTACATCGGATCAAGTACAATGACAAGCATTTTCAGTACTCTGCATCGCACTGCTCTTTTCATTCTTCCTCACATATATAATAGTTTGCTTTATTTCCAGAATGCGTAAAACCAAAAACTTAGTCAGGAGACTAAAGAAAGCTAAGGGAAACACCTCATAACTCGAAGGGTTTGTCAAACAGAACATGACAATAAAATTTAAGGAGAAAGATTAACAGTAAGAACTCAAGCAGTGCTTGAGCTGTCCTCTTACAGTAAAAAGTCAATTATCACTTCAATATTAACCATGAGTTTATGTATAGTTCTATGCTGCAATTTAAGCACCAAGATACCTATATTCAAAGCAACACACAGCTTCTTCATCAGGTTCCATAACTAAAGTATCACAAACGTGGAGTGCATAATTTTGGATGCAGAGAACGTTCATCGTTTCTTCCAAATGTAGTTTAGAAGCTACAGAAATCGGAATTTCCTGTTCTCCTGTACAATTATCTCAAAAATGCACATAAGCTGCAGTCCAGTTTGATAAGGTCAGCTAGAACAAGAACCATCTAAAGCTTAACCCATAAGCTGAAGGAATCCATCTGCCTACTTTATGTTCTCCCTGGAATCCATTTCCAACCCAAGATGAAGAGCAGTAAGAGACAGAGTTTGCTGAAAGAAAGCAAAACTATGAAGTGTCTCACATTCCCACATTTCTACTGCTGTCAGACTTCCTCTGATTTCAGGGAGCAGTAATTGGTCCTCTCTGCACTTAGTCAAGCTGCTGTAATTAAGATTTTCAAACACCGTTACCTCTTTTTGAGCTATGCCCATTCTATCTCTCCAGTGCATCAAGACCAGATCCACCTTCTCTTTAGCAAATTTCTCAACTTCCTTCGCAGCTTTTCCAGCCAGTCTCTGCCACTCCGGCACTTTATTGAACTTGCCATACTGATCCTGCAGGATAAACCCTATTAGTTATCTGCAGCTCCAGGTTTATCAAAGTGTCCACAAGGCAACAGTCAAGTTGCCTTAGAAACTTCACTAAGATCGTACATCTATACAATGGCAGATGTATGACAGCTACGCGTACTTACAGTTGCAATTTTTAGGTTATCTCTAACATGCATCCTATCAGCATCTTTTTCAGGAACAGGATCAGAACTGTCAAGGTAAGCCAGCAAACCTGGTGGCTAAGAACATTTAAAAGCAGTGTAAACACATGTGAGTAACAGAACAGAAGCCATCACATTAGGTAACAAGTTCATTTCCTTATATTAGAGGTATCAAAAGAGATCTTTCATTCTAAAGCAAGTATGTAAAGCTACAGCAGCTTTTTGGTTTTATTAGAGAAATACCACAATCCAACTGTGGCATGTAAAAAGCTTCAATACAGCAGAGCTCTTGCCTATATCCCATTTCTTAAAGGAGCACTTAATGAAGCTACTGACTGCAAGAAGGGTTGATCCCACAGCAGTACTAAAGGGGACGAACAGTGGAACACTAAAGTCCATCCATATCCTCTGACACAGACTGGATGTTGCATGTGACATTAGAGATGAGATAATCTCATTTGAGTAAGCCTTCCAGAAAACAGTGACCAAGATCAGGACAATTTGCTCTGCCAAAACCAAAAGAAACTCCTGTTTCAAATTTTAAAAAAACAACAGTGTTTTTCAATATTTAATAATTTCTTACAACACTGAAGTAACTTAAGCATGGACCTTTCAGGAGACTGTAAGGGTGAAGGAAGATGGAAACTATCAGCCAATATATGCATTTAACTATAAGCATATAACAAAGTGGGACAGGCACGAAAACAGACAGAACTGATGCCTTAATTTCTAACCGGCACTAAGCATTAGAGACTCTGCTTTACTATGTCTCACACATTTTTTTTCCCTTTAATAAAAAAAAAAATGAAGTCAGACACCTTATTGTGTCATACACCATTTCTAAGAGTGGCAGGAAAGTAACAGAATACTTCCAGAATGCAAGATGCTTTCTATTAGCCATCAATATCTTTTACATAGCAGACCACTGATCTCCCACGACAGATCCCGGAGATGAAAGGGGATACGTTTGCAATATAGACGATCCCAAATTTGCTAACACTGCAAGCTCTCAGATTTTATTCTTTCCCTACTCCACATCCCCTTTTTACTCACCAAAATACGTTTCAACAAATTCATAGCAGTCTTGTTCTCAGCTGTCCAGAGGCCAACCAAATGTCTACTTAACTGCCTGAAAAAGCCATTAAAATTAACAAACTGCAAGTTAGCATTTGAAACAGATTTTTAAAATGCTAATCTGGCATCTATAACATGCTGGTGAAATGAAGATGAGCAAAAGCTTCGTGCTCTTCAGTGAGTAAGAGCACAAAGCATTATATTGTTCCAGTTCAAGTATATGCTTTGCATGCTTTAATGTGTTGCCTTTAAGAAGTTCCAGTGAAGTTAGTGGAACAGTAGCAGCACATGCTTTTTGATCTAGACCTCAAAAGAACACTTGAGCAATAGAGCAGAAACTAGTCATCTAATAACCAGCTTATCTAGTCAATCTTAAGTTACAGTTAAAGTTAAGAGTCTAGAAGCCATCAAGAATTGTTAACTGCTCCACTTGAAGCTCCCTATCAGTTATGGGCAGGAAAGCCTTTTTGGGAGCCTGCCTTCTGTACCAACTGATGTTTCTTGCCAACACTTGTCACTAGGGTTCTGCTGCCCTGCACTGAATCACTGCTTACAAGCATGTCCTAAGTAACAGCATGACAGAGCTCTCCCAGCTGACACCGTGGCAACAAGTTCCCCTTGTCACTACAATGCTTGGCATTTGTTCAAGTACTGTAGGAACAGGAAGCTAAGACTTCTATTATCTCTTTGGGTAGAAATAACTGAATTATCACTCCTCCTCCCCAGCATACCCTCAGCCCAGCCTCAAAGCTCAACTTCTACTGACTGTGAGATTCAAGGACTGATTCTGTATGAGGAGACTTCTCCCTCAGACAGGATGGCTGACCCTAACTGCATGCCAGGTGGCTGAGGATTTGTACAGTTGTACAACACAAGTCGAACCTTTTTACAAGTTCCAGACTTCCTACTTGCCTTTCCCTTCCCTGAATGTCTTCAGAAAAAATAAATAATAAGTTGAGCTTTTAATGAGTAACAAACCCAAGCCCCATTTTGTCAAAAAAATAATTAAAGGTTTATTAAGTAGCTGCAGTCTCAGCTGAAGCTTGCTCTACTTAAACATAGCAGCTGAAGAAAATTTTCTCCTCAAGAACTTCAAGTTTTCTTCCCTGACCTCCCAATGCTTCTCACATTAGCTAGGCCATTACTTAGACTTTAAAAGATGATATATCAAGTGAGACTGACATACCTATTTGTAAGCATCCTCTGATCTGTGCTTATTGTAAACATAGCAGTATGCAAGTGACGAGGTAAGGCACCTTCACTGAGGGCAAGATCTTGCATTTTGGTAGCAATCTCTTTGTCTCCTTCCTTTGGAAACAGGGCAAGATGATTACTACAGAATCTTAGTTAAGCTGCTTTTATCTTAGTCTACAGATCCAAGGTCTTCTTGACCATCAATTCTGTCAGCTAATATCCAAAATCCAGAAACTATAGGATGATGGGCTTTAAATGCAAGTTCAACAGCAACTGATCCAAGTTGTAGCACAGCCATGGACCATATATTGATAGTTGTATCCACAAGAACAGTAACTGGACAGGGTAAGACTCACAGCTCCCATCACAGATCAGGATGTTGGTAGTACATTTACAAGTACCATTTCCACACTGCAATTGCAAACTAGGGTTAAACAAAGAATGACAGCCACAAATTGCTTATTGATTGACTTTGGTCAATGGTACCCACTTAAGAATAACAGGTGGTGTTTGGTGCAGACAGCCACACAGATAACAGTGTCTCAGTTTAGATGCATTAACTGCAATGAATAATGAAGAAAAACAGACTTTTGCTGCATTTTTACTTGCCCACATCCCACCATAGTTCAAGTGACAGAATTCAAAATAAACAGCACAGCAACTTTTAGCTAACATTATCAGAGGATTTATAAATCTGCAAGTTTCCACTATTTCAAGTGTTCATTCACTTCCATTCCAAGAAAGTACTAGATGCATGAGACATTGTGATACAGTGAGGCACTAAATTAAGGCCTGAATTTCAACACAGAAAGTGTCAAGAGTCAGTCAGCAAGGTCATCCTGCAACAATCATGAGCAGCCCTTGAGAAGCATGGACTTGGCCCATACATCATGTAGTATGGAAACTATCAAAGCCAGATCATTCTTTGTTGAATCAGAAAGAACAGAGATTGACGTCACTAGTCTGCTTTGGGACACTACTGCCTGCTAATCCCAATCCCATTCTGTCTGGCAACACATCCCAGAAAATATGGCCTCTCCTCCTTGACAGACCCTCTTCAACATGCAGGAGAAGTCTGGTGGCTCTGGGGTATGTGACTGAGCTACATACAATATTAACAGCCAGATCTTGACTGCAGTATGAAAACATGCAAGGAGCTGCCTAATGTCCCAACTCACATGCCTGCCAAACCCCCAAGTGCAAGGTAAAGCAAGTTGCTATATTAAACCACTCACAATTAAGCAGGTGTTCTGCTCCTCCCCCTCCTCACCCCCCCCCGCCAGAGAAGCTAAAATATCAAACTTCTACTTCCAGAACAGACAGTATGATTTTAGTGTGCTATCCCGGCAAACACTGATAAATCTCACCTCTATGATTGCCTTCATTACCAAACCTGCTCCTTTCACAATTGCCATGGAAGGGTGCTAAAATAGAATGGTGACAAAATCATTATCCAAGTGCAAAATCTGAAGATTAGATCATCTGTGATTCAGTGTCCTTAACTCATCTACATGGCTGTGCTACCTCCAGTTCTGGAGGTATTTCAGTTACTATTTCAGATTTATGAAAGCTAGCCCCAGGAAGAGTTCTTCTCCTATACCTTTAAACAAGAATCTACCATGCAACTATCAGGCGGCCTTCTCAGTCCTGAAGAGCAGAACGTACCAGAGAAGCTGGAATAATGCTGGGGAAGCCATCTGACACAAGCCAACTAACTAAGCAGCAGAAGAGCATACTGTTGTAACAGAAAAGACAGCATCAACATTAACTAAAAATCCTAGAATTCTTACAGGTTTACTATTGAAGAGGATGTCACTTTTTAAACTTTTTAACTCTCCTTTACCAGGAGAGACGCAAAAATGTGGCAGATTCTCCAGTGAGAGGAAGATCCAAGCATCTCCTGAATCTAGCTTAGTATTTGAGTGGTATTTTAAAGTGTTTCTAGAAATAACTCTTAAACAGTCTATTCTACAATGACTTGGCACATCCTTCACTACAGAATAACCATCTCAGTCTGATACCTGAAGGCAAAGTAATAGGTCACTAAAAAACCTAAAAAAAATAGGTCACTAAAAAGTAGTAAAGGTTTAACCACCTGAACAGTAGACAAATTTCTTTCAGGAGAGTAAGAAAACAAATTCATTCACTGACTACCTAAGGCGTCTAGTAATAGTAAAAAGAAGTCTTACCTGAAAGAGCTTAAATAGGGTTCTTCCATTAGATGCCACCATTTCCAACAACATGTCAAACTGCTGCCCCTCAGTAGTCTCACTATATGGAGCACACAGGGCAAATGTCAGAAAGTCCAGAAGTGAACTAATTACTAGGGCACCTGTCCCATGATCCTGAAACGAAGAAGACAGCTATGTAATACAGATCATAGAATGGTTTGGGTTGGAAGTGACCTCTAAGATCATCTAGTTCCAACCCCTGTACAGATACAGCGCTTCTCCCTGGCCCGAGAGAACGTATGTGAGCTTTGCTCAGTACCCATGATGCTGAAGGAGCTCTTTCCTGTCATACCGGGAAGCAGTCTGCAAACTAAAGCTACAAGTTTAACGTGTGCCATCACTGAGTATGGCAATGCTCAGGTAAAAGTGTTGGCTCCTACAGCATACTGAAGACCTGTGACCTCATACTGGTGTGCTGCAAATTACTTTTGCTAGTTTTAATCCCATAAGCACCAGATTATGCTATACTTTTAGTTAGAGAGAACACCCAGTTTCTGTATTAAACATGCAGACATTTGTTGCAGGACACCCCAGTCCTGCAGTACAGATAGCTCCTTTTTAACCTGTCAAGATCCAGACCTATTCAGAACAAGCTTCAGTGCCAGCTGCAGCTGCATTTCTGCACTCTGACTGCAGTACAAACACAACTCAGAGACACCCAAGTGTGACAGAAGTGTTTTGAAAGCAGTTAAGAAAAAGCACTTAAAGAAGCTATCCGTTTGCAGAATCTGACTTACCACATGGGAATTGAATTTCTCTAGCAGATTTTCTAGAAACTTCTTTGAAGAAAGAAGGGAAGCTTTGTTCAGCTGCTCCTGCCTCAAGTCGTAGTCATCATGCATGGGCTATAAAAAAACCCCGAAAGTATTCACTGTGAAGTCACATTGCAACCCACAGTTGGTAACCAAAAGCCATACTCTAAACCCATAAAAAGCACATCCTACTTCACGTTCAGCAGGAAATCACTGCACAACAAATATTTCATGTTTGAGCACACTGCAAGTTGAGGGGCAGCCCCCATTTCTGTATCTTTCAGTCAACTGAAGTTCACCCATTCCAAAGTCAAGGAATCTCTAGTTGAATACTTACACACATGAGAGCACACAGCATGTCAATAGAGGCATGGGTTACTCCATCGTTGTTCCTTTTCAGGGCTTTCACAACCTTCACTCCTAACCGTTCTCGAAATCTTTTGGATGGAAAGCAAAACCATCAAGATTAGAAAGGGAACCGAAATCTTCGTTTTAAGACAAGAGTCCAGTCAGGGACCAAAAGCAGACTCCTCCCATTGCATTTGGCAAGCCAGTACCTTGACGTTTACATACATTTGAGATTCCTTGGTAGGAAAATAATATTGACTTCACTGTTAATGCCAAGAACACGTTCACCAGAACACAGACACTTCTGTAGTTACAGTATAGTGATATGTCACAGTTGACATAAAAGCCTCATATGACTGGAAGCAACTGTGTAGAGCCTTCCACTTTTTCAGAAGTAACACTTAACTCCCATTCTCAGCTTTAAATGACAAGTCACCATCAAAAGCTCAAAAGCTTTTTTTGCACCTACTACTTCCAAGCCTGAAGAGACTTTCACTTACTTTGGAAGCTGTGTGAAGGCAAGGAAGCCTGCTTTTGAAGCCACTAGGCGTCTTACTGCTTGGAATTGGCTTTCAAGCTCTGCGTTAGATGCTGCAATATCTCCCTCTTGTGAGAGCAATGCCGTTATGGCATTGTTAATGAGTTTCTCCTTGTTTTCTGAGAAGAGACCCTGGTTAAGAAATACCAATTATTAGTATCTTTGTGCATCAACAGTATCTTAAGAGGATGGGCACAGGATTTATTCTTACATCTTGTGTAACTGCATGTAGTACCCCACTGTAGGAAATGTTAGCATTGAACCTGAACACAGCATCTGCAAAGTTGCCATCTGGAAGAAGACATAACAAAAGTTAAGTGCACAGCACCTAACTAAATACATGGATGCTTTAAGAAGCACTGTAAAACCATGCAATAAGCATTAGCTTACTTGGAGGAGCAGCCAAAAACCTCAGATGAAGGCTTTCTACTTCTTCATCTACAGGCATACTGAGTAATCCCCAACGCTGGCCTTTCTGCGTGGAGGTCATTTTCACACAGACATCTCTATTACCAGAAGCTCTCACTCCATCCAACAAGCTAGCCAGGAGAGAATCTCTGGGTTGGGAGAAAATTTAGATCAGAACAGTGATGCCAAAGAAGCAAGCTGAGACAAGTAAGAAAAAAAAAAAGCACAGGATGAAAGGCAACAATACTTGGAATCTCTTACTAACACTAATGCTAACAGCTCGACCTCTGGAGGAAGTCACTAACTTGCAGGTGTTCCTGTATTCATGGTAAGAAGCAAGATGTCCTACCCCTAGCAGAGCCAGCTTCAGCCTTTCACTGAAGGGCTCAACTCTGGATTATCCACTAATAAGTTAGACATGTTGTGAGCCAGTTCCTCCCTGGGCTGTCTGCAAGGTCTTACTTAGCAGGATTAGGCTGCATTACAGCTGCAGGCAGTCTTGGGGACTGCTCTGGTGGTGGTTTTAAATAGACTCAACTAACACCATCTCAAGCAGACAGCTCAAAGGGTTTACAGACTGCCCATTTCCATATCATTTCAGTTGTGCTTTCTTCCCTTGTCTCAGGCACAGAGCTTAACCAAGTCCAGTACACAGAACAGCATAACTGTCCAACACCCTGACATGTTCATCAGAAAACTTCTGGACAGATTTGTTTAAAAAAAATGGGATGAAGGTAAAGGGGGGGAGATTTAGATCCTATAACAAACCTTGATTTTTAAGTGGCAGACCACTAGAAGAGCAAGGCTTTGAGTTAACACTTCCAAGTGTCAGTGTTTATGGAAGCTGCAGAATTAGAAGCACTACAATGACAGCTCCGATTTGAATGTGTAACCCACAGGAGCTCCAGTTACCTTTCTGTTGAAGAGTATTTCCTAATTTGTCCTTTGATAAATTCAATGGTAAAAAGCTGGGGGTTTTCACAGTCACATACTATTGCAAACACCTAAAAATAAGAGACAAGGATCACATTCACGAAGCAGCGTTAGTTATCTACTCTATAACTTACAGCCATCTTATGTATACTATCAAATTCCTACTTTTGTCTTTTAGAGCTTCTGTTTGAAGGGGTACTGAGAAAGGTCGCCTCTCACCTCGCCTAAAGGCTTCAAAGTTGCAATGTTATAGGTAGCTGGATCCCGCTCCACTAAGCAAGCTTCTGTAAGAGCCAGTACTCTTTTCACAGGTTCCTTCCGAAAATAAAAAAAGGCACATCAGGAAAGATTTCTTAGCACTTAAGAACCACCAAGGCAGTTCAGTTTGATACTCTTACCGAATGTCTAGGTGTTATTTTCTGAACAACAAACTCTGCTAAAGATGTTACAGATTCATCGTTGCTGTATTTTCCAAAGCGAAGATTCAAGTACTGCTCAAATTCTAGGGATTCTTTCCTTATCCGCAGAGAGATGCCGATGAAGTTGCCCGCGTGCTCTATCGCACTTTTGATAATTTCCTCCCTCTGCTCAGATGCAAACAGGTGCTTCAAAGTTTGACAAGAAAAAACCCACAGTGAAAAATATGGCCTAGCTCAAATAATCACACATCCATAAAAAATCCTCCACTATGTATCTAACAGTAGAGAATCCTCCCAGCAGCTGGGCTTGCCTTGGCTAAGTGCATGGTATAAAGAGAACAGGTATTTATGACATGAGACCCACCATTAAGTTTACATTTGCCTTTCAAAAGGGAAAAAAAAAAATCTACATCAGCTATAGCTACCTCAGTCACTACCAGCAATGTGTACGTTAGTAACCATGAATTAATTCCTAAAGGTCCATTACAGCTACTCACAGAACAGCACACAGAAATCCTTTTAAGACTTTGGAACCAACATTCCACTGCAGTGTTTCCCAAGCAAAGCTGCTGGGTATTAGATCACAGACCTCGAAAGGAAGCAGCGACACCGACCAATGTACTTCTGAATTGACTCCCCCGCATCAGTAGGTCAGTAATTAGTAACACTGCCTGTCACTTCTGTTAATTGCTGGAGTGTCAGAAAATGCTATGTCCACATCACATTCTCATTCACTACCCAAATATAAATAACAAGGTATTTTATGCTCTGTAGTTTTTAAACATGCAATCAGCATAAAAAAAACCCCCACACAGTGCTCTAAAATGTTTTAACTACTTTTCTGTGGAAAAGAGGTTTTAAAACCTGTCTGCAAGCCTTGAGGCTCCACAGCCACGTCCCAGAGATGCACATACTTGTATGGACAAATCAAGCTGAAGCTTCATCGTTAAATACGCAGTTATAAACATCCTAAGCACCACAGCAAGATATATTGTACTCACCAATCTACTAAACCCTCCATAGAGGATACAGAAGCCTCCCTGATAGCCAGCAATATCAACAAAGCCTTCGATGTTTCTGTAGTCATAGGAGCACAGGACTTTATTTGTTGCAGGATCAATTTGGTCAATACCTCCAGGAGTCACTTCCAAAATCACAGGTTTCCTCGTATCACTCCAGTGATGTTTATAGCAGTTATACCTCTGCAGAGAGATACTTTTAGACCTCTACATACACACCCCTTTACTACACAGCAGTAGTTCTCTTCCAGTCTATAAGGAACATAAAGTTTAAAATTGTATCATTTTCCTTAATGCTCTTATTGATGTTAAGAACACTGGATCAACTGACAAGGAAGTCACAATGCATTCTGACAAGACCAGCAGTCCCAAAATAGCCACTCCAACAGGGACTAGGCTGCTCTTGCTGCAGGTGGTCTACATACAATGTGCACTGTTAACTTAGACAAGCAAGTTGCTATTGCATCAGAAGCTGTTTTTCAGCTAATCAAACTAAAATAAGGCAAACTTATCACTACAGTGCAATTTTTTCATCTCCACAGTCATATTCCATTAAACGGATTTACTGAAAACAGTGAAAGTTAGAGGTCTGTTCTAAACTACAGTAAGCAAATGGGACCCTAATATTCCACAAGTGCCACTGTTCTCATCACTGAAGATACTCTATGCCACACTTGAAGTAACTTAAAGTGCCATCTTCTGTGATCAGAGGACAACACTAAATATAAAGCCCAGCTCTGTATACTGCCTTGCTAATTACTGTATTACCAAGGTTCACTAAATGGCAATCTTGTCTGTAATCCGACCTACAGAAATCCTCTTGGGAAAGAGCATTCCCATACCATGTGTTCAGGATGTTATGCAGAAAACTATTCAGGGTTAGAAAGTGCTGGAAGTAATAAACATTGAATAACGAATCAAAGCACATGTTTTTCTGCCTTCTCTCCAAACAGCAAAGCCCTTCATTTCAGCAGCAACATTCAGAGTATTGATGTGTACCACCACAGGGATCAGGCTAAGTGAAGAGAACTCAAACACTCTGTTGAAAAGGTGCTTTTGAACAAACTCTTAAATTCCTCTTCTCAAAGCAAGACTTCAGGTCCACACTTCCAACAGCTATTTTAGGTAGAGCATTCAGCACAAGCATGACATACATGAACAAAGTAGAAGTTTAAGTCTTTAGATCATTTCATAATACTGCACATGATCCAGACAAGCCAGACACTTACCCGTCCTGTGATTTTTCCTTCTGAGAAGTCTGTTCTGAATCTCTGTTTTTAAAAAAGTTAACCGTGAATGAATGCAAATAATACAGCAAATCTACCCAGAAAGTCTACATTGAAGTTGACTCTGTTTTAAGGGAGTTGAACTAAGCCTCCTTGAAGGCTCACCATTCTGCTGAACTTGAATATATTCCGTACTTGTAGCTTTACTCACTATTTAAGAATCATGGAATGGCTTGAGTTGGAAGGATCATGCACTAGCTGCTGCAAATGACACTAGATCAAGCTCATTAACATAACAGCTCAGAAGACAACTCACTTTCCTAAAGCTACCACAAATGGTTATGATAAGCAAGTACTTACTGCTTGCTTGAAGAAAAATGAAGTATCTTACCAATGCTTCTGTAAGGAGTTCTGTTCTGTGCTCTGTGGAAAACTTCAGAGTTTCGGACTTTTTTCCACTCCCTTTGCGAAAAGTGAGACTAAATTCTGTTCCTTGTCCTTTTCCAACAGGAGAAATACTACAGATATCTCCATAAGGCCACTAAACAATTGAAAGTAATTAGATCATACTGTTAGTCATTTTAAACCTGCATCTTCTCCACCCAAAATCCCTTAGTACCAATAATAGCCAAGTTGCTGTTATGAGCCAGTAGCCACTGTGCTGCCTGACAGCTTGAGCGTCAGCTTCCTATTTGAAACTCTGAAAATGAGTGTCCCGGCTGCCTTCAGGGACATCACCTTACAGCAATCACGCTTACCCCAGCTCATCCACAACAGCACACTCAAAAGCAAACTACTACTTTGTTTATTACTATAAAAAACTATTACTACAATAAAAACAAATTGCCTAACAGTACAAAAGCCACTGGATATTTATGGACTTAGTGAAAGCAACACCAGCTTTCTGCTGTGCGCGCTCTTGTAGCAGCTGCCATACCTTCTGGTTCTGCTGAGATCTTGTCACACTAGATAGCTTCTGCAGACTGAATGCCACTATTGACTATGGGTGGTGAGCATAAGTCAGAAATCAAGTTCAGAAATGCTAATTACCTGATTTGTAACTTCTAGTGTGTTGGGATTGTACGTGGTGATGGCATGGGTTCCAACAGAAAAGACTCGCTTATACCTAGAACACACAAGAGTGTTAGCTTCTCCAGGAGTCACAGAAAAGCCAGGCTAAACTGCAAAACTTAGGCTAAGAAGCTATACACAAGTCATTGGTAGGAAATGCCATTTTCTTTGTTGTTAGGTTGAAGTTCACCCTTATATATAACAGAGGGGGTTAACATATCTCTCCATAAAAGGCACATAGAATACCACTAAAATCTATTTCCTTATGCATATCTCTTCCTAAGTTATTGGCTAAGGCAGGACCAAAGACTGCTGGAACTTGCACTTGAAGGTACTACCAGACCAGAGTAAGTTCTAGAGAGACTACGCAGACAGCAAATACTGTGTAGTATCTGCAATACTTAAACACATTTGTCTGAAGCTGTCTCGAACACCAGCTGTAGCATGAAATAGTCCAACTTGCACTGGTCACAACACTAACAAGTCAGTGTTACTATGGCCAAGCCTTTTTTTTTTTTTTTTTTTTTAAGCTTGAAGAAAAGAAAGACTACTAAACTCAGAAAGACTCAAGCTACTGGAGCTCATCGATACCACAGATAGGTTAACTGCCACAGCACTTACAGAACAGCTGCAGCAAGGAAGTTACTTGCCTTTCAGGCATATCAAAAGCAGCAGTGAGAAAGAAGTTTAGATGCATCAAGTGCAAAACGGAAGCCTTACCATGGTTTCATTTCCTAGACAATCTTCAGAGCATATCCTGAATCAGCTCTTTATAGACAGACTACTTACGTATTTCTGAATCATAAAGTTTTGACACTTAAATAACCCGAGTTTGAAACAGCATAGTATTACTAACCCCTTACTACTTGTACCAACTCCTTGTTCTAGGGTACCTCTATCTGGAAGCAGTCCTGCCCAGAAAGTCAAGCCAAACTTGAACCCGAGCCAGCTCTAGCAGGTATTCTCTGACCAAAGAAAGAGGATCTGAACACAGATTCCTTTCTTGAACCAAATAAAAATACATCAGTTAGTTGTCCAGTCATAACCGATTCAGCGCAGCAATTTCAATTTCAGTTCTGGGTGAACTGTGGGTTTGCTGGGAAAGAGCAGGGTAGGATCAACCAGATGGCTGGCTGGCTCATCTGGACCTGTGCCATCCAAGACGTGGCATCGAGCAGCAGGTCATTTCTCCCCTCTTTCTATACATGCTTGTGTTGCAGTCCTGTGATGGTTTGACCTTGGCCAGACAGCAGTTGCCCACCGAGCTGCTCTATCACTCCCCCCCTCCCTCCTCTCAGCTGGACCAGGGGGAAGAAAAGAAAATAAGATGAAACTCATGGGTTAAGACAAAGGCAGTTTAATGAAAAACAAAGCAAAGCCATGCATGGAAGCAAAAGAAAACAAGTATTTATTCTCCACCTCCCATCAGCAGGTGATGTCTGGCCCCTTTTCTGGGAAGCAGGGCTCCAGGTGCATAGCAGTTGCTCTGGAGGACAAGCAGATGTCGTGTGTCCCCCCCCACTCCTTGTATTGTTAAACTGACATCATATGGTATGGAACATCCCTCGGGTCAGCTGTCCCAGTTGTGGTCCCCTTCCAAGATCTTGCCCACCCCATCCCACTGAGAGGGGGAATGCTGAAAAGCCAGCCTTGGGGCTGTGCAAGCCCTGCCCAGCAGTAGCCACAACACGGGTGTGTTACCTTTCCAGCTCTCAATGCAAAGCACAGCACTGTGAAGGCTGCTATGGGGAAAATCAGCTTCAGCTCAGACCCAATACAAGTTCATTCTTTCTCGCTTGCCAGGTCTGCAGTACAAGCCAGCATTTCTGTATAATGTCAGACTTGGCATGGGCTACAGGAACATTAAGACTGTTCCCTCATGTTACCAGACTTATCCTCTCTTCTCTCAGTAATAGTAAGGTTAAGAGTACCTGGCTGGCAGTCTGTCAATGCCACAAGCTTCATTCCCTACCATTTTCTATTATTATTCAAACAAACTGGTGCATGCTCAAACCATTACTGCCCCAGATGAGTTTAGAAATTAAAGCAAGTGTTTATTTTCTTCAAAACTTAGAGAAATCTATAATATTGAAGTGGCCTACCACCTTAAAGATGTTTAATCTGTTTGAAAAACCTATCTGTTTTTCCAGGTAGTTGAATTTTCCTTATTTAAGATGCAGGTCAAAAGAAGGCATCACAATGAAACAGAACATTTGAATTTACTTTAGTGCACAGTACATACTGAGAGTGTATAACTAAGTGGACTTAAGTACTCAAATAGAGGCTTACTAAAAGCCATGTAAGCTTTTACTGCAACACAAGAGGCAGCTACTCACTAAATACTCCTTTCCACTTGATCATGTGAAAAGTGTCATTAAACTTTTAAACTAAGCCTCTGTTTTAGACTTTAGACTTGGCTTGAAGTTCTGTAAGACTTCAGAATTTATCAGAATGATACTGTCAAAGTTCAAGATCACACTACTCTGACTTCGTGTAGGAAAGGGCTCTAATGGAAAGCACTGAGCAAGAGAAGCAAGCTGAGTTCTGTGTATTTAATTTTCACCAAGTGGTTCAAGTTGTATACACACCGAATTTATATATATACACCACAGAAACTTCAGAGGAAAAGACTAGAAATCTTTTTGTCCCTCAACAGAAAATAAAGAGGAACAAAGTGTTTTAATGTTCTACTCCAACATAGTATCTTATTACTAAAGGAAACAGTTTATTCACCCATGTCCATGCAAAACCAAATGCCTGAATCCTAACTCGGGTAAGACTTAATTTACACCAGTATCAGGTAGAAATCTAACAAGCTAAAACTAAACATTAAACTACTTATTTTAAGTCATTCAAAAAAACTCCTGTCAGAAGAATGATTTTATGCTCAGTTCACCCTGGACTCTGAACTACCCAGGGCTTTAATTTTTGCTGACAAAAAGGCGGGGAGCTCTTTGATTATCAGACACTGAAGCAATCCCACAGTTCTTCAAAGCACAACTGGGAAACACCTGTGGCAGCCACTCCTTGCAATGCCTTCCTCCCTTCCCTCCCAGATTTCCCAATCTTTGATAGGAAGAATTCATAAAGTATTTATCAGCAGAGAGTCAAAAAAACCAAACCAGTTTTAACTTACTGGTCAAACAACAGATTCAGACACCACCTCACCATCTAAACATTAGACTAAAGCAGTGCCTGTGCTCCTGAGGGGCACACAATATACCCTCTTTGTTCTGGTGATGTTTAGAAAGCAGGGAAAAATCCCAGTGCCGCAGCACTGCTATGCATGGGAGAAGCAACAACAGGCAAGGATATCAAAGAAAATCCTGTGAAGCTTCAAGAAGTACATACTTCAAACAGTGTAATAGATGCCAGTTATGATAGTTTAGCAGAGAGCTTGATTGGAAGTTCCCTAGACTTTGCAGACAGAAATATCACTATAAATTCATTTCTAGGTTCAAGACCCTCGTTATGGATGGAGTGTACTTCTAGCAACAGAAGTCTTCAAATAATCTCAGTAGTTTAACAGATAATCTTTTACAGAACGTGTTAAGTCTATGTATGGACTAGTGACCCTCATCTATTAAAGTTCACAAGACACTACTCCAAAAACCTGTTCTGAGAACAGGCACTCACACCTCAAAATGAATGCTTTCTATAGTAAGTTCAAGAGATTCAGAAGCAGCACAAGTTAGGTGGTCTGTCAGAGGGCCACAGTGAAGTGTGGAAGCATGTGCAAAGAAAGGCTAGGACACAACGCTTAAAATCCAAATGGATTCTAGTGAAGCTACTTTCAGTTCAGAGACTGAGCTGCAGGAGACTTTAGAGCAATTTTCATCCATCAGAGGAACTATGTAGTAAAATCCAATAACAGAAAAGAGAAATGTCACAAAACAAAAAAAGCCCCAAACAAACTTTAAATTGCTTACTTTCCCCTCCATGAATGTTTTGTTGTGTAGAAACAAGCAAGATCTCTGTTCTCTCTAATTATATTCATTCTGTGCCAAGACCTGAAAACAAAAGAGACATCCTGTTAGTACTTATGATTTTCATTTAAAACTGAAATTCACTAATCATCAATATGCTTCAAGACAAAAAAAAAGATATTTTTAAACAGTCAAGTTACTGCTCTGTCAGTTCCACACACAAAAATATTAGGAATATTTCTGTTTATCAAAGAATACATAGACTAAGTTGCACATTGAGAGGAACATGAATTATTAGTTTCCTTACTGATTTTGTTACACCAGTTACTCTTTAGCAACACCAGGACACAGTAATTAAGCCCCATTTGACATATTATTGCAAGTCATCTACTTTTTTGCACCTTTGCATGTCCAAATTCAGGTCACCAGAACTTCTGTCTTCACCAGAATGCTCAACTCCTGAAAATTCCATAAAGTTATCCAAGTATCCTGCCTTCATAACTCCAGCTAAGCCAGAATCCTATTGTCATTTACAAAAAAAAACACACCAAAAAAAAAGGAAAAACCAACAGCAAGAAGAGATCTGGATAGATAAGAGCAGCTTATTTTCAGCCTGCTATGGAATCTAAGATTGAGAAACTTACTTATTAGCCAAGTGCTGTGATTAAAGAGCTGACCAAGTACCCTTTCTGTGCTGTAAAAGTTTAAGCCACCCTGCTGCTCACATCGTGACATGCTTATTTCACACACGAATACCTATTCCCTAAACACGTGGAGGAACTCAGGGAAACCTGCCCCCAACAGCTTGACTGGATCAGTGTTTTAGGAGCTGCAAAATTCTAAGGAATACTTCAACACCGGTGCATGTTTGGTTCTTGGGAATTAAGCGACCTGTGCACGTAACAATAGCAAAGCGAAGTACAAGCAGACATACCCTGATGGAGTCACAAGGGGAGTGAAGCTCTCATCCTCAGTTTACTGCTACAGCATTAGTTTTATTTTCAAATGTGTCAGAACAGGCTTTCCTGCCCTCGATTACAGCCTGGTACTACTCTCAGGTTCACACTATTAACACAGTGGCATCCACAAAACATCACAACTTTCAGAAGCCAGTCTGCAGGAATTCACATTCCTAGCTTGCCTGAAGCAACACTAAAGCAATCCAGTCCCAGTCAGAACTCCACTAAAGTCAGACTACAACCCCAGTTGTCTTTATACGTTCAGCTAACTTGATTTGGCAAAAGAACTCTCACTTGGAGATGGATGACCTGTAACATTGGATCACCACTAATTTCTGCACTCTACAACTTCAGGCTATTTTCTTTCTGAGCAAAGACTCAGTTATGTAGTGATGAACATGACATATGGACAGCCTGACTGAAATGAACTTGAGAATTCCTTCCTTCAGGTGAGGAGCCAGCACAGTCATCACCTACTACAGAAGACTTGTGGTACTGCCTCTAGAAAAAGACAAAAGCAGTATTTACCTATTTCTGTGACTCGGTCCAAGTCAAGTCTTCAAAGTTAATAGCCCACTGACTCGTGGCAAGTTAAATTCTCTACATCCAGCAAAGTTTCATGAGGGGCAAGATATTCAACAGTATTAATTCT
Source organism: Todiramphus chloris collaris (assembly GCA_025345505.1). Lineage (NCBI taxonomy): Eukaryota > Metazoa > Chordata > Aves > Coraciiformes > Alcedinidae > Todiramphus > Todiramphus chloris. The sequence continues at coordinate 28,876,036 of JANVCC010000019.1, read as the reverse complement.
GAAATTCTTCATTTTGCTCCGTTTAAGAACTATGTTGTATTATTATTATTGCTCTGGATAAACAGTATGCTGTGTTTGGGCAAGCTCCACACATCTTACTGTACAGTAGCACCCTTCAGATCTGATAGTTTTGTGGTTGAAGTTATTTTCCAGAGCAAAATGTGAGATAATCTTCATACCTCCCTTTAAGTCATCTTCCTGATGTTGACCAATTTATTAGTAAAAATAAAAGTCTTATAACAAGACCAGTTCCACTGAGTATGGAATAAGACCTATTTATCAGTAGTTCCAGCTGCATCACCAGACTCCTCTTAACCAGCTCTATGAAGTCTCCCAGACCTGACCACCACCTGCTGCTCTAGAGTATTCAAGGCAAGATGTTCTCACTCTTGCAATGTCTTAACACAGAACTGAGAAACATATTTAGGAGCTACCAGTGGCTTCCATCAGTGTTAGCTCCAGCCTCTCACTCGACTCAGGACACAGATAGGTGAATTATTGTATATGTAGTGGAAGTGACAAGTTCACAAGCCTGCTTTTCTATTTAAGCTGTTGAAACCATTCAGCTTTGATGCTTTACTCACTGTGCTTCTGGACAGGGATTGTAGTGATCCCCCCCACTGAGAAGACTAGCACACACAGAGGCAATATATGCCAAAATCTAGTAACAATTAATTCTTGTGCACATTTTCCTGCAGTTTAACAGAGAACAAGGCTAACAATAGCCTAGTGTTCTCAGCTGCTACGGTGAAGTCCAGCAATCATATTTCAGTGGTTCCACAGTAAGAGCAAGATGAAAAAAAAGAAATTCAAAGCAAAGACATTTTAGAAGAAACAAAAAAGTTACCTTCCTTCACTCATTCTTGTAGAACCAGCGTGGCCTCACTCTTACTCTGCCATCTACAGTGTGACACACTGTCTTTTCAGTACCTGAGAGTATAAACTACGACTTCGTAGAGCAGATGAGGTTTTGCTATTGACCAAGTTTTGCCACATTGCCAGTGTAAGCTATATCAGCCCGCTTAGTCATATCATTCATTTACCTAAGAGAACATTCTTCATATTGTCACCTTTACCTCTTCTTCCTGTACTCAAGACACCTTTAAAAAGTTGACTGACTTGACACAAAACTGGAGTCAAATTCTTTATTTCACTCGCAAGCATCCAGGACAGTAGGGCCCCTATTTTAACGACCATCTTAGCGCCCTGGGGTACCTGGTAACCGCAAAAATCACAACTTCAAAGGTTATTTTGAGCACACTATGGCACTGCCATTGGATACTGCATACTCGCAGCTCTCAAAGGTTTAATACCAGAGAAACACATAGTTCAGTTGTTCTATTTCTGCCGGAGCAGAGGCAAGGAGAACTCTGAAAGCAGCAGTTTATGAACATGTTTCATCTGGTTGAGAGGGAACAAGCATGCTGAATGCAAAGCGGACAAATAATCTGAGGCTCCTGCAGGCAAAACATTGTTCATGACTTGCAACTTCTTTGGGAGACTAACTAAAGCTCTCCTCCAATACCCAAGTATTTTAATTGGCTTTTTCACAAGAGAGAAGTTCAGCAATACTTTCCTATTTGGTTCTTGTAGTACTGTAAGTTGCAGTAAACCAGCTTCTGGGGGAAGACTTGAAACCACATTTTTTGTGTGCTGCAAGTACCAAAATCAGCAGTGCCTAAAATCAAAAGGCCTGTGCTGCTGCCAGGACTTCCCCCCGCTTCAGAGTTTGAGCTACACAAATGTGTATTACACAAGCTGTGTTCAATTTACATACAGTTTCCACTTTTCCAGGATTTCACATTCTTCAGACAAAATTACCAGCTGTGAAAACAGAATCTATTTCAGGAAACAGAGACAAGTCAGTCTCTCACTAACACTTGTAGAGTCAGAAACAAAGCTGTGACCTTGCAGGCACCAAAGCAACAGGGCTAACTGTAATTATACACATAAAGGCAGGAGTCTGGACAGGGGTTCAAAGTTTAGTGCAGTTTAAACTGACTTTTTTCCTCTATTACAAAGCTTCTGCATCTTATGTGAAGGTTTACCCTATGCTAAGGTAGCACTTCAGAGCCCCACACATCATTATTATTTTGTTCCTCTGGTGGGAGGAAGAAGACAAATGCTGATAAGAAACTGAGATTTCTTGGAGGGAGAAGTGGAAGACTAATGCTGATAAACCAAGATTTCTTTTTAAAAATTCATTCCAGCAAGGCTAAAATACAAAGTGAAGTTCCTGGAAAGTCTATCCTACACAAGGACTTGCATCAAGCTCGTGTCACTTTTCTGAGAGAAAGAAGGCATACCAAGAGGATAAAAACAGGGAGCAATTGGAAAGAAACGAGAGCAAAGCACTGAAATAAAAGCTTCCAAGATTCTGTTAATCTGTGGTTCTACATACCTACAATTTATCTTAAAGGTCTGGAGACAGAATTCCAATCATCTACTCATCTGGAGCTTTAAAGCAACTATTTAAATAAGTTTTTCTGTACTGAAATATTTTAGCTGTTTCATCTCCCTCTTTCACTGTGCACACTAACTGGCAGAGTTTTGCTTCAGACAAATACTTTTTATGAATCAAAAAACTTTTTGTGCTTCCTTAAAGAATACTCTGCTCTTGAAGTACTACAGCCTAATTTGCTGTGGAAACCAAGATTTGTTCATCTGTTGGGCAGGAACTCGCAGCCCTTTTTGTAAGGGGACAAAGCTAGGAGACTCACCAGATCCCTGCCTCAGTGACAGCAGCAGTACCACCTTCAGTGGGCCAGGATGCAAACAGGACAGGAATGATGGTGACAATGATTAGTGTCCATCCTCCAGCTGACTTCTCCTATTCCCCTACTGAGGATCAGTGGGAAGGATAACCAGAATCTTCCACACTTGTTTTTTTTTATCCTCCTCCTTTTCCACCTATAATAGCATTCTCCTGTATCAATGAACCCATCTGTCCACCAGCCAGACAGGTGAGTATGGGATATAGACAGTTTACTCACTAATGCAGGAAGAAAGAAGTGCTCCTTTCAGTCATAGCTTAGCCATCTTGTCATATTTCTTCAGAATATCGTTCTACTTTAAGTTTTATTAGGATAATAGTTACACTTGGTTTTGGCATGAGAATAGTATTTTAGAAGCAAATTGAGAGGGTAAACAGTTGAAGGTAAACATCTTCAAGATACAGTTGAATGACAGATGAAGAATTATTTTATTAAGTCAATAAGCTTCACTTACTGAATTCCAAACACTAGTTAAAAGTTATCTGCTCAGTCTGAAACACAGTTCTGGCCCTGAAGAGCAATCCTGAGGATACAGCTTAAAAGTCTGGAAAGACACTGATTCAGTCCCTCAGGACAAATACATATTTGGAAACTATGAAAAACCCCACATGACACCCAGAAAAGTGAGCAATACATATGAAATCAATCCTTTTAGAAATTTATTCCAGCAAGGCTAGAATACAAGGTAAAGTTCCTGGAAAGTCTACCCTACACAGGGACAGGGACTCACCTCTGACTCTCCAAACACTTAGGAACTGGTGGCAAGGGGAAAAAAACTGTCAGCAATAATGGAGTCAGTAACTTCTGGTTATGTGTTCCAGCACTTGGCTGCCTGAAACCAGACCAAGATGAGCTATCAACTGAAGTGGACTAGAGCCAAACATCAGTTTTACATCTGTGATACTGGTCCTGCTATTTTGAACTAAGCCATGGCAGACGGAGCAGCATCTAACTCAATTCAGAAATGAAACTTGCATCACTAGCAGTCCCTTCAACAGCCTTCCTCCTTTTCTACGTATCTCGCTACACGTAAGTAGCCTACGTAGACAATCTTCTAATTCTCCAGAAGAAAGGGCTTCAATTTCAAAGGAACATTTTCCGAAATACACTATTGTTTAGTCAGTGCTAAGTAATGGGAAACACAGCAGCTATCTACTCAACTTCATCTTCTCAGACTCACTGCCATAGATCTTGTTGTAAAAGACCATGAAAGAAAGAGGGGAAAACACATTTCAAATTGCATTAACTTCAAAAGCAGTCACCAAGCAGAGTGGTAGCAGCATTAACAGGAAGACTCCAAACAAATTTAGATGTCTCTTTACCCCAAGCAGCATTCTCAAATGTTCCCTCTGCTCAAGAGCGCTGAACTGAAAGCGGACACACTCCCCTCCTGAAACTGAAGCACTAAGACAACATTTTTACAGCCCTGAGCCTAGCCCTCAGCAGAGGCCCAGCTATCAAGGTGCAAGCTCCACACCATCTGACCAGAAAAATCTGTCCCAAAGACTGCTGGCAGCTCAGTGCAGACAGAAAAGCATTTAGTATGCTGACTTGCTTTTACTTTCAGAAAAAAAAAGTGAAAAGCATCCACAGAAATGGAAAAATGCTTGGAAAAAATAAGCGCATTAAGGGTAGATTTTCTGAAATGTGTACTTAGTCCTGGCCGTGCTCTTCAGCCGTACTTTTAACACTCAAAAAAATACCCAAGAAAAATCTGTCTGTAAGCGCATGTCTCCTCCTCATCTCCCCCACTCCTCAGTATTATTTCCCAAAGCATCTCATGATAAGTATATTTTGATCTGAGGCCAGGAGGAGAAAAATAATGTATCTTTTCTTAATGGACACACAAATACTCATCTAGGAAAGAGGACAGATTCTGCCCCACGGCTACAACAGCTGCACCAGGTGCAGGGAAGCAGCGGGCAGGCTGAGGCTAGCGACGACCCCAGCCTCTCCTCTGCCGGGGCACAGGGAGAGAGGCTGGTAACAAAGCAGGACCCGCACCTGGTCCCGGGCTGCAGGGGCCGGCTCCTCGCCTCCCCGGGCGCCCGCCCTTCGCCCCCTCCGCAGCCGAGTCACGGAGCAGGGGCTCTGCCAGGCAAAGCATCTGTCCCCAGGGGGCACCCAGCGCCGCTCCGGCCCGGCCCCGCTCCCTCGCGCCCCAAAGCCGGGCTCAGTCGGCCTCCAGCGGCGCCTCGGGGCCGCCCGGCCCCGCCCGGGGCTGGGGAAGGAGGCGGCGGCCGCCACTGCCGCCTCCGGGATTTACCTGGCCGGGGAGCCTGCGCCGCCCGGAGCTGCCCCTACCAGCGCTGCGCCTCCTGCCGCTGCCGGCGATAAGGGTGAAGGGCGGCCAAGCGGAGCCCTCGCCCCTCACCTGGCCGGGCAGCAGCCGCTGCACCGCTCGGACCGCCTCAGAGCCTGGCGCTGGAGGCCGCCATCTTAGCTCCGGCAGCCAGACCAGCCCTCTCGGCGCAGCCGCCGTGCGCGCGGGGCCGTCACGGGACGCGGTCAGCTGACATACCCCTGCCTCCGCCCCGCCCCGCCCCGCCCCGCCCCGCCGAGCTCTCTCTCTCCCTCCCCACCCCTCCCTCCCGCCGCTCGCGGGCAGCCTGGGCGGGCAGGGTGGCTCTGAGCTCCTGGGCGGAGCCGCGGAGGTGCAAAGTCCCTTCCCCTCACCGCGGGGCCGCGGGCGGGCAGGCAGGGCCTGGGGCGGGGGTCGGGCCGGGGCGAGCCCGGGGCTGCTGGTGGCCGTGGGTGTCCCTGCGCGTCCCTGCGCTCTCTGCCGTGCTTTCACAGAGCCTGCCCGCTGGGGGGGAGTAGGTGAGCTCTTTGGGGCTCCTCAGGAGGAGCCACGGGCTGTGGGGCAGCGGCGGGCTGCAGGGCTTCCCGCCTTCGGCCTGCTGCTGCTGCCGCGCTCGTCACGCCAGTAAGGGGCGAAAGAGAGAGGCGCCTTCATTGCCTACAAAATGTTAATAGCCTGTGCTCTTCTGGCTGAGAATGTACGTCAGCGGTCCATAAAAGGCACCCAGAACAATCAAAACCCTGAGTAGGCTTCTTAATTACGCGCGTTATCTGTGCGATTGCAAAGATGGTGTTAAATCCCCTCTGAAAGCTGCTGCACCGCTCGTTTATGTGGCTGGCAAACCACCCTCCAAAGTTCTGGGACTCTTAAGCTCTCTGCCAGCTTCCCATATTCTGTACCAGACACAAGATTTCCCAAAAATGTTGTAAACTACAACAGCATTACAACAGCTTGCTACGATCTCAAAATGCCTAAAGATTGACATAAGTAATTTGAAATATGACTCACTTTGGAACATGTGAGCTTACCAGGCCTTTCCTTTAAAATAGCGTTCTGAAAGCCTGCAAATAAATTGGGGAACAAATTGTGACTAGAACTAGTTATCTTGGAGAAAATATTAAAATCACAGGTGGTATATTACTATTTTTTAATATCCTTTTCATTGTCTTATAAAACATTCTTCATGTCTTATATTTTACATAAGATATTTAAGTACTAATAAGTCATTCTTTTGATAACTCTAGTCCTCTGAATCTGAGGCACTGAGGTAAAATAGCACTAATGGGAAAAATAACACTCTGGGGAAGCTGATAAATTACTTCTGGTCCAGAGCTTTGAGGGAAAAAAAAAAGATGTAATGTTTTATTAACATACTAGGAACTGCAGAAATCTAATTTCAGAGGGAGGTGATAGGATTCAAAAGACTTTCTTTGGCTCAGTGCATGGAAGAGTTTTTGGAGGGGCTTGGAGGAATGTTTTTCTGTTCTTGTTGATTAGTTGGTTTGGAGGATTTTTGTGTTCAAGGGATTATATTCTATCATTGTACTTTTTTATGTTGTTAATATAGGTAGGTAAAACAGCAAGTAAAGCAACAGCTCGTTAGATGTTTATTATTTGAGACCAAAAATTGGCATTTGCATAATAAAATTGGTGTAACAAAGTGGGAATCAATATTTTCATAGCCAAATTTTAATCAGACAGCAAATATTATATTTCAGCATATTTATTCAGCTTGAGCTAGTATTTCAGTAATAAACTGTGTGTTTAACCATCTATTTTCCTTTATAACTACTTCTATTTTTTGGATGTGCTTTCATCTAAGCAGTGATGTTACGCTTTGGTTATAATGCAAAAGAATCATAAAATGAAAGGATAGTGATTAAGAGTGAGAAAATGCAAGAGAAAGTGGAATAACCATTTAAAAATTACTATTCAGAGAAAAAGCAAAGAAGAAAGGTATGTTTAGTAGTTCAGGCAGGAAGTTATGGAAATGATGTTGTGCAACATGGTAAAATAGCTTTCAGAAATTAAAGTAGATCAGGATTTCATAACTGTTTAATTGTAAAGCCTGTGTGAAATTATAATTGTGTGCAGACAACAGCATTCTAGTTCGCTTGGTCATTTTTTGAGATGATAATACTGGATATTTTTAGAGCTAAGGGTTTGTTTGTGTTTACCCAAAGGTTTGTGGAAAGCCTGGAATACATAAATTGTATTTTTAACAATTCAAATTTTTAAGTTTACAATTTTATTATTATAAGCTACTAAGAAGGAGGTGAACAAAATCCCCCCTCTATTAACGTCAATGGCAGTTTTATTACTAGATAGCTGTGACTAAGGGCAGGGCTTCATCCTTAGGTTTTCCAGTCACTTACAGGGCCAGGGGACATAATAAAGTAATTCTTATTAAGAAAATAAGAATAACACAGCACGGTTTGATGCCTTCCTGAAGGATAAAATGTTAAGCTGCTTCACTCCACATTGGAGAAGCAAACCCATCGTCACTACTTCCAGATCTTTCACCTGAACAAGTACTGTAAATGTCGATCTGACCTTGTGAATTTAAACACTGTCACTTGCAAAAGGATTCAGGCCACCTTCAGTCTAAAGAGTGTGGTCTCTCCTTACCTTCCAGTTACTGAAATCTGGAAGGAATGGAGAGTTCCAGTCCACTACTAAATAATTAACACTGCACTGGCTATTTCTGTGATCAGCACCACATCTGAAAGTCAATGGTTTCGGAGGGCACGCTGCAGAACAGAGCCAGCCCAGAGCCATGCACGGGTTCTCTGCAGCAGTGGTAAATACTGTGCTTGTAAATTCAACCTGGAAGAGCAGAGGTCCTATTATTTTTAAAACAGATATATTGTGATTTACAGCAATAGCAAAGAACAAGTTTCTACCCAGACTGCGCGCAAAGGACAAATTAATTCCCTTTCCCAGTGCTGTCTGTAATGATGGGGGAGAATTTTGTGTCAGCTTTCTGGAGAAAGAAGAGATTCCTCCACCCTTCCTTGTCTTACAAGAAAATAAGTTCCTAGTAGAATTGGGAATAGTTACTATACTTTCTTACGCACAACATATTTATAGTGTAGGAAGGTGCAGGACCATTCAGTCTGAGACCGATGACTGCTTTTCTGCCATAAAGTGGTGGGGATCTATCCAGTCTTTTTAAAGTTTGTATCTAATTGGCACTCCACAGCTTAGTAGAAATTTAGGATAATTAAGAGGGGAATATGCTTAATAATTATACTTTTTTTGGTCACCAGATAACAATAACAATAACATTTTTATGTCTAATTATAGGACTTGACTGAGGGAGGATAACAGAAAGATTTTTCCAAGGAACAAGGGGAAGGTAAGTGTACAAGTCCCACCTGAAAGCAATGATGTACGATGCCTTTGCAAACCTCTCTTGTGAATCATGTCACTGTTACTCCAGATTCGCTGCAGATGCCAAAATACAGGTTACACAGAGGGCCTGGTGGGAATCAGACTGACATTGCTACCACTCTTTGGTATCCCAAGGGTGCATTAAGACGATGCTGACAATTTTGCCAGCTCACTTCAAACTTCTATGTGTCTTGGCATATTTTCTCTAAAATAAGTGTAGATAATAGTGATATCTTCTCTGTGAGATTAATTAAAAGGTAACTTCTGGATGCTCGCTATTAATAATTCTATATTCCCTGATAGGCTCGTTAAATGATAACTTGTTTGGTGTCTCAGCTAATAGCTTGATAATCGCTGCAGCTGAAGCTAATTACCTTCATGATACTGTTACTGATTTTTGTTGAATTATTAATAAGGAACATCTTCAATACAGTGATTCATGTTAAACAGTATTCATATTCATACCATTCCTTTTATTTACAGCAAGCCCTTCTGCCTGGATAATACTTTCATTTTGGCATTGACACTGGTGCAGTAAATACTGCAGTACTAGCCTTTGATCTTTTTGTCCACACTAGAACTCTGTAACTCAGTCTTTTTCATGTGTCTTTTGAAGATAATCTGTGGGTTATCTTTGAACTCTTTCACTGTCCAGTAGGCAGGTTTCAGTATAAGTTGTGATCCAGTCTTAGTAGTTTTAAGTGGATGTACAGTGAATGTGGGAGTTTTACTTAATATCTCAGATGTCATTCATCATACAATGAATCTTTTCATGGACTTTAATAGCAATGGACAATCATATAACAATTATTAACAGAATTACATTGTTTAAAAATGTTCACACATGTTCAGTGAAAACCCTGATAAAATACAACAATGAAAATTTCCAAATATTGCTCTGATTAGGACAAAGTCTGCTTCTTCACGACAGTGAAGCATGTAGAGACAGGCCTGGGGCAAGAGTTTGCATTGTGATTCCACTGTATGTTACCTCGTGCTTGTGTGGGGATTTTGGCATAATGCTGCATCGCTCTTCTAAATAAAGATCCATCATAATGGCAACAATCTTGAAATATGTAAATCTTGTATCAAAGCACTAAACCCTCCTGCCATCTCAAACCTGTTGGGTAGAGCAGAGCCTGTAGGTCAGGGCAAGCAGCCACCAAGTCTACTTGGTACTACAGGGCTTGTAAGCTTCAGCTGGTCCACAGCTCACAGAGCTACTTGTCCCCATAGCACAAAGGAGAGACGTGGAGCCTGCAGGCTCCAGACAAGCAAAGGTGAGTGGCTGCTATCCTTTGGGTAGTGCACTCAGGACCCTCTTTGCTGAACCATGAACAAGATCATTCAGCTTGGCAGGAAAAAGCAGCAGACTGAGAAATGAGACATTGTCTTCACCACATGAATCACTGCTGGTGCTTGTGCAAATGATGACATGATGGAGGTGGGCTCACTGGTGTTCACTATAGGTGAATGTTCTCACTCTTGTCCTCAGGCAAGGGTTCTGGTCATTCGTGGGATTAATGTGTTCAGCTCACTGTGCAACACCAGTGATCACTGGTTCTGGTCTGAACCAGGGAGGGGAACATCCCCAGGCATCACACCGCAGCCTTGGTAGAAGGCTCGGAGGACTGGGCCCAGGTGAAGTGCTTATGAAGCTCATGTTATCAACTGTTTAGAGTGATACTCAGATGCCATCCATGTTGACAACAGCAGGAGTGTAGTGTTCTGCTGCAGCAGTGCTGAACTCGGGCACTGCAAGCCATGGACATGAAGATGCTCATAGTGTTCCTTTCCCCTGCCATAGAACAAGATCTATGCTGTAAGAATGCCAGACACAGCGAGTCAGAAAAAGAGCATCAGTGAGCATAATTTTCAGGCTCTTTCTTTTTTTTTCAATAATAAGCAAAAGGAGGAGTTTGAAAATTTCTGTTTTCTTTCGGGTAGGTCGATTATTTTTTTTCTTAGCTCTTCACGGTTTCACCTTCATTTTCCTCATGCTGTTGCTGGTTTTGGTTTTCTCTGTAGGACTGAATCACCAAGTTCCTTACCAATTTCTCAGCATTGCAGGGATACCAGCACTTCAGCTTTCAGAAGTGCTGCTTTTGATGTCAAAAAGGTATTTTGCCTTTAGTATCCTTAAAATTGTGTGTAATCAGATGACTGGGCCATTTGGCCAAATTAACAGCAACAGAAGTACAGGAACCTGAGAAAGCACAAGCAGCAAGGCAGAAATGCCCACTGTAGGTTAACACCAGTTCTAGCATCCATTTCAGGCCCTCTATTCATCCACATTGTCTTCCCACTCCTTCTGCTTTGCTTTGACACAGATCGTGACCATCAAACAGTATATAAGGCATACGCTGTTGTTTTTAAGCATAAGCATATGGATACTTATGTAATCTTGCTTAGTGTTAGTTTGTAATGATACTCTTAATGCTTGGGGTTTGGGGCCAAATTTCCCTGAACTTCTGCTGTCCCATTTTTAGTGTAAGGCAGGGAGGCGTGTAAGAAAAGAGACTTGAATATATCTCTATATACACCTCTTTATTTCTGGAAAGTATTGAATAATTATTGGATTATACAAATAAAACAGGTTTGGATTGTGTGTGTGTGATTGTGTTATTTGATAAAGTACTTGACAGTTGTTTTTTCCTTCTGACCAGTACTTAGATATCCGGTGCATTCATTTTTTTAGGAGCACTAATAGAGCTTTTGACAGAAGCTGAAAGCGATGACTTGGCAAATAACAAACTGTTCAGTCGTGGCCCTGAATTGATTTTCAGTTCAACCAGTAAACAGTGATGCAGCATGGACTTTGCTGATTAAAAGCAAAACTTGAAAACTGAAGCTGGGTTTGACAATGTTCCAACTTGTAACAAGCTCATCACATGGGAGTTTCTTTCCTTTTACATTCGGCTCCTGATAGCTGTTGGCTTCAGGCATCTCAATGCAGAATGTTACTGGTTTGTTGTGTGGTTTGGTTTTTTTTCCCACATAAAAGGAATTGAATTCCTTCTCTCAACTTGCAAGAGAGACTCAATGACCCTGCCTAAAATTTGAGATGTTTCTTTTTACTAGTTCTTTGTTTTAACCACTCATGCATTTAACTGTCTAGGAGGCCCTTCCTCTGCAAGCCTTTGCATGTGCAAGCACTCTCAGGATGAGCCATCAGCCAGTGGAATCAGGCATGTGTGACGAGTAACCCTGCAGGTGAGTGCTTCCAGCAGGTGGATGCAAATATGTTACATATCTTCACATTCCTGTGGCTGGTTTTGTGTCATAAATTCTCTTGATGTGTCTCCTCTTTGTGTGTTGTCTTCACTGTACTTAAGGCAGCATTGCTCTGTACTACAAAAGACAATGCAGAGTAAGTAAACGGTTTCCGATCATTAATTCATCTACTTCAAGAAATGCCATTTTTTACTGTCATTACTCCTATGGAAAGTATATATTTGTATCAATTTGTATATAGTACATATAGTATATATACTATATAAAGTGTAGATTTGTATAAATATATCTGTATAAATGTGCTGCAACAGTTAAGTTTGTACTTTAAGTGCATCATCATTTTCAGTAGTTACACCAGTATAAAGTCTTGAAGAAAAACTTGGAGGTGGGAATTTCCTTGTCAGGACACATTTCTCAAATTGCTACAGGCTTATCCAGTAATAGCTTAGTTTTTAAGGAATTTTATGTTCTAGATTTTCACAAAATTAGAGAACTACAAAGTTTCAAGCTTACTAGGCTATAAAAATCTGTTTATAGAACAAATCTGTCCTTTGTTGACTTCTGATGGAAAGTTTGCGTCCATGTGTGACAGCAGCTTTGACTTCAGGTGACAAAATGTTAAAAAATCCCCCGCGTCACATTGAGCGGCCTGCTATGGTGAGGTGGATTTATCATTGTAATCAACAAGAAGTGGGAAAATACCAGTGGAAAGTCTGTGGTTGGCATGGAGGTTGAGTGCAAAGCTGAGCCTGTAATCAACAGCTAGACTGATGGAAGATGCTTCTCCTCATGTTCTTCCATTTATGGATCTGTTGCGTTGGCCGATTGCCTGAAGCGGTTTGACCTAAGATGCTTTCCTTTTTCTACTATCATCGCTAATTTTGTGCAAGGTTAATTTGATAATTCCAGTTGTTGATGAAAAAGGCTCCTAACAATAGCTTTCAGACATGCAAAGTCATTGAACACATCAAACAATCAGCTAAATCTGGTGATGCCGATTGCAAGCAAATGCTTTTGGGCTAATAGCTAGCATACTTGTCTGACAGCATTACATGTTTTTATAAAGCAAAGAGCTATGCTATGCAGCTGACTTGTTAGAGAAGGTAACTGAGAGAAGTCACACCCCCCTTCAGCAGAGTAGAAGGTACTCAAAAATACCACAGATAGCAGCAGGGGGGTACTGATCTGTCAAGCACAATGCCATTACTCCTTTTCTGTACCATGGGTGAAGATGCACACAGACTAGCAGAAGGTGAGAAAAACATCATCACCCTCTGAAGTTCAGCCATAGAAGGTGACTGAAAAGGAGAAAATTACTGATTAATCCCCGAACCAAGTGTATGGTGAAGTCTTATTTAAGACTTATTTAAGCAAGATTATTCATTCAACACTAACCTATCACCTTCCTGCACGCATGATCTACAAGAGAAGTATCCATCTCTTTTCCACTCCTTTAAAAAAAGAAGCTAGTTCTGGAAGGGCAGAACTGGCCTTTTAACAGGCAAGATGAGTCTGGCTCCGGATTTTGAAGCGTCGAACATTTAAAACAAGCTTCTCGCAGCTCCGGTGGGAAGCTGCAGGCGCAGCGAGCTGGCTGGGCAGTGGGCACTAGGGGGCAGGCCGCTCCCAGGAATCGGCGGGGAATGGGCACTCGGGCTTCTCTTACGGCCCTGGGGCTGTAGTCAGGCGATGGAGAGGGGCCGAGACCCCTGCGTTCCGACAGCCTGCCTGCTTTGGGAAAGCACGCCGGGGGTACTCTGGGGAGGGCTTGCAGGAGAGGGGATGTTGTGTCTGTGTGCCCTGCGGTATCAGTTCCTGGAGTAGCTGCGGCAGCCTCCCTGCCCTGCCCTGCCCTGCCCTGCCCTGCCCTGCCCTGCCCTGCCCTGGCTGCCTGCCCTGCCCCCGGCCGTGCTTTGGAGGCTCTACCACGTCGGTGTGTTCGTGCTCTGCGGGCTTTGCCACCCCTACAGAACAGCCCGCCTGTACTTCACTCACTGCTCGGAAATCCCTCTCAACTCCAGCTGCCTCGAGGGTTTTTTTTAACCAAAACAGTTTAACACATGAATTATTGTATCTGAAGGTGTCAAGGCCTCCACTACTCTCTATAAACATGTGACATAAATGATGGGTCTAAAGCATTCTCTAAACAGCAGACCATCCCTTTAAAGTGCCTACTGTACATTACCGAAAAGAAGCTTTTGGCAATGCTCTTTCTGTGCTTGCCCTTCCTTTGAACAAATCTCCTTTTCTGTATTTTGCATTTTTCCAAGCTTAAATTCACCTCAAGGGGTTTCCACAATTCCCTGCTGCTAATAAATAATGCACTTAGAGAAATACCTTGTTGCTTAACTTTTGCCTCATATGTTTCAGCACAAGGGAAGCTTGTGGTGCTTACAGACTGTCTCTCCCATCACCCTTGTTTTTCATGCCATTATTCTGCTGGCTGGCAAAGGCTCTATCTAGTATACACCGAGACATTTCATTCCCCACCGAGGACTGGGCAGTGGTACCAGGGCAGGGGGCAGCCCAGACTGCTGAAACACAGGCAGCCCAACGGCTGCTAACACCTGGGGGCGCTGCCCACACACTGCGTGAAGAATCACAGAACGTTAGGGGTTGGAGGGGACCTTAAAGATCATCTAGTCCAACCCCCCTGCCAGAGCAGGACCACCTAGAGCAGGCCACACAGGAAGGTGTCCAGGTGGGTTTTGAATGTCTCTGGAGAAGGAGACTCCACAGTCCCTCTGAGCAGCCTGTTCAGTGCTCTGTCACCCTCACAGTGAAAAAGTTTCTCCTTATGTTTCTGTGGAACCTCTTATGCTCCAACTTGCACCCACTGCCCCTTGTCCTATCATTGGACATAACAGAGAAGAGCCTGGCTCCATCATTGATGGAATGGTATGCATAACATTTACCAGATTATCTACAACTAGTTCTGTCACCAGACAAGATTTAAAAGCAAAAGAATCTATAAACATAGATTTTGTGTAATGGGAAAAGCATTCTAAAACTACAAAATAATCAAACATTCTAGAAATTAAATTTTTATTAAGATTATACTATTTTTAAATTGTACCTCCTCAGCCACTTCTGAATTTAAGTTGGCTTCTGAGAGTGTCTTTGCTAATGGTGAATGGGACATCACATGGGTCTGCAGAAACTTAGTTCTTTTCTTTTTGCTCTCCTTCGCAGGCTATTTAACATTTCTACTGCATGCTTTGCTTAGGCTGAGATTATACCATTAGTCTTCAAGCTGCTTTCTCCTGCTTCTATATTAAAACATGATGGTACAAATTATAGAGATTGTCTGAGTTCCTTTCCATTTCCAGTGTTAGCTTGCTATCAGTTTTGCATCGATTGCTTCGCGTATAAATGAAAGCTTGGTTGGAGAATGGGTGTTGAGCTGTGCACAGTTCCGCTCCCTCCTCCCTCACAGGCTGAGGGGTCCTCTCGCAGTGACGTTTACCAGGGTCCTGTGCACATGGAAGGTCATGGTAGAAAACAAAAACACCTCTGAGAAGAAGAGAAAGAATAGCTTTGGGACCATCTCAGTAATTTCCTGACAGAAGAGCTCATTTTCAAAAGGATTAGATTTTATTATAGAAACCTCCCCAAATCATGCTATTCTATGACCATCCCTATAGTGTTTCCAGTTGTCTTAGGATTTGCTTTGAACAGACAAAAGTCTGTAACATCCTTCTGTCTCAGCAGTGCAGTTCTTTTAGAGTTTATCATTGTTATTTCAGAATGTTTGGTCCCTTGAACAGTCAAGACTGATCATCATCAAGAGCCTCATATAAGTGTTTGTGTTTTCTCTGATAACGAATGTATTTAGGACTATATTCTGAATTTGCATCCTAAACCAGAAAGACAAGTCATTATAAAATGACAGGCTCCAGAAGAGTCAGAGTGTGTTTGCACTCTCAAAAGTGGCAATTACATCACTGAAATACAGAAGAAAGTTCATTTAAAGTGCTTAGTGTGCTTTTGATAATGCAAGGTATGTTTGTGAAAATCTACCAGCGTTTTGTTTAGAGCTACTTGTCTGAATCAGGAGGTAAATAATTATTAAGTCTTGCCTGCAGTTCTGCAGAAAACAGGATTCTTCTTAATGCTCAAGTGAGACAGTCATTAATGACAACAGCATTTCATTCTGGAGAATGCTCTTCTTTACAAAGAGAAGTGGTATTCACATCTTAGTGAAACATTAACCATGTTTGGAAGTTGCCTAGTCATAGAAGAGACCATGTCATGTATTAGCTCAAATAATTTGCTATTATTTCAGTAGCAACTCATGTTCATTTATTTGAGTGTTAATACTTGGCAGCTTCTGATGAAGCAGCATTGTTGCCTAGATCAATAAAGCCAGCCCTTTGTAGGTAGTAAACCTTTCATCCCCATCTTTATAAGAAATGCTTTAAGGAGTACCATAGTTTCATCTATTTCATGCCAAGAATACAATCCTATGCAATATTACTGATATCACCTCAACAGGGATTCATAAGGGCCAAGGTTATTTGCCTAAGAAGTAAGTAAACCCCTACTGTCATCATCACTCTCGAATTCCATCACTCTAAATCTTTTTTCTTTGTAGAGTAGAATTTTTTGTGTTTTTTGTTTGTGGAGAAACATTTAGAAATACTTCACTTGTCTTTTGGGGTGTTTTGGACTGAACAGGTTTATTATTTTTTTAATACAGTGTATTTGTCATTCTGGTTTCCGTGTGTTACCACACCTAAGAAAATGTGTTTAAGTGAGAAGAAATAATACAATTTGTCTCAACTGTCCCTATGTGACAGGTACAATGAACAGGAGTGCTCCAGCCTGAGCTGGTGTTCCACTGCAGTCAGACAGCTGTGCTGTGCTGACCCAGGGTGTGCAGCATTCAGGGCTGAGGATGAGCAAGTTCCAGAATGAAAGCAGTTCAGTAAGAGGAGGTTGTTGCTGACAGAGCTGCAAAGTGCTGCGTGTGCTCCATAAAACCCTGCTGCAGAGCTTCCAGTTGCTACCATAATTACTGTAGAGGCAGATGATGTCACTGCTAGAGGGTAAATGGCAGAGCTTGATGTCATCAGTGGGAGCGTTATTCATGTCAAAGCATCAGTGCTTTAAACATCTCAGGAGCAAACCTGAACATTCACTTTTGTTTGGAAGGTCTAGGCATACCAAGAGCTCCATTATTTTTCACTCAAATACAATTGCAAATGTTGAATTGTTTCTCCAATGTACTTTATTGCAGTGCTACAAGTTTATTTGAGACAAGAGCTTTTCTAATCACAACCAGTCTGCAGGCTATATTGAGCAAACTGCAAAAATGGATGAAAAATTAAAAAAAACCCACAAGCTTATTTGACGCTTACAACCTTTTACTCCACTAGAGAAATATACTGGATTTGATCACAGCAAGACAGAGTCTTTACTAGAAGTGAGATTCATGGCCTAGATGACTAATGTATTACATCTTTATTGTACCTTCATTAATTCTGGAGTTCCATCAGCTGAGCTTATTCGCTACATTCTCTGTAACCCATGTTCACTGGATCCTTTCTAAAAGTGCGTGGACATTTTCAAGTATGAGTATCTGTCAACAGGAGGTGTCCCTACAAACTTAGACAGCTCCTCCCACAGCGGGAGTTGCTTCATCTCCTGAAGTTCTCTGTAGCAGCTTAAGTGGCATAAACCACAAAACTTGTCTCCGGCATGGCACATTTTGCTTTCTCTCTGGATGTACTTCTTTTTGTAAGAAGAGATCTTGGAGAAAACGTTCCCTGTTCTCCTTCCTGTGGAGCACAACCGACAGACTTTCTAGTATTTGGAAACTGCACATTTTCAGTCAATGCTACATCTTCACTTGTCAAGCATCTGACTGCCTCTAATATCAGACACAGTCTCCCCTTAAGTGAGGCCCAGCAGTACTGTGGCCATGTAATACAGAGCTCAGCACCAGGTAAGCACTGAGTATAGATTTAGTATATATTTATTCAGGAGCCAGGGCCAGTTTTGCAGTTTGCTCTGAGCTTTTCCCCACTCTGAATGAGTGCACTGCTCCAGCTCAGTTCCTAGAGCTGCTGTAACACTTTTCACTGCAATATTGACATTTCTTTAAGTTTTTGCACTGAGGATCAGAACTCCTCATTGCAATCTGAAGCTTGTACATCCAAAACGTCTGATTTAAGGATAGCCTTTCATCTTTTGGACAGCTTTGCCCCAGACTGTTATACAACAAAACATCCTTGCCACATGAGGATCAAATCCATCACTTGATTGTGGTATTTCCTAAAGCTGATAAAATGGAAATGTCAGAGATGCCAGTAAAAGCTTTTTATTGAGTGGGAAATACTGCTTCAAAAGGTAGACACCTCAGTAGCTGAAGTTACGACAGGAAAACACAATGATGTTTGCAAAGTGCTGTATTCCCACAAGTCTCTGCTGTTCTGTTTGATTTATGCTATTTAATATCAGTACATCTAACTGCATCCCATTTCAAATGTGTCCATAGGTGTAACACTGAGGGCTGATCTGTAGATCAGGGGTAGTTGACTGAAGCTCCCGGGCTCCAAGTTGCACCCCACAGATGTGGGTCAACGTCAGTCCAGAAGCAGCATATTCACATCGATGTGATGCTGTGCCTAAGCTGAGCAGCTCCATCTCTCAGCTATCTCTAGAATTCTGCACCTCAACAGGATTCATTAACTTGAGCAGGTGATTGCTCGTTGTATCTGTTGGGCTGAATCTTTTGTTGGCACCTCTCTTTATAGTTATCTTGATTTTTAAAAAGGCTTCTCCACGGTAATGTGATTCACAGTATTTTCTGCAGGACTACAGGATGAAAAAAAACTTGTGTCAGCCCTTGAAACATATGACAATAAGCAGTATTTTATACAGCAACATTAGTGCTTGTGATAGTGGTTTATGATACTAGACAGCAATTATTCCCTGCCCTTAGGAGCTTACAATCTCACCAAAATGTATTGCACAGAAGAGATCAATATACAAAAAGCAGAACCACTGTTTTCTTACTTACAGTGCATGTCTTGTTAACATAAGGGATTTTGAACAGGGCAAGGAGTTAAAGGAGGTATTGTAAATTAAAATGAAAAGTGATGAACAGAGTGGTAGCTTGAGGTATATTGTAAGAGTGGCTCAAAGAAATAAGATCATGGAAGGGACCTGAAGCAGGACACAGAACAGCTGCATCGCAGAAAAGATCCAAGGCAAAGGATCATTCATGACTGGGAGCTCAGAAAAACAGGAAAGCTTGTAGTAACAGAAAATACATTTAATTGTAGTTAGTTATCCATCGTACTGAAGTGTGGACACTGACCAAGATCCTGTTGCACTAAGTTTCTTGCCTGGATACGCAGCTCAGCTCCCCCCAGTCTCTACTAATTTCAGTGAGAGCTGTAGTAGCCTAACTCCTTTGCAAAGCAGGCTGCAGGCTTTTATTAGCTGAAGACCAAGGTCAAAACTTGCATGAATAAATTCAGAAACAGTAAGTGCAAGTGCTGATGTGAATCTTTTCCACACAGTAACTGCACTTCTGCTCACTAAAAACATTTCCCCATGCATCAACAAAATAGCCATTTATAAGAGGTAAGGAAAATATTACAGACTGATTTTCCAGAAAGACTGGTTGAGCAGGGTAAGAGAGAAGCAGAGGGCTAAACAGCAATAGGGAATATAAAAACAAAAAGGCAGTAGCATCCCTTCACCCCACTGTTTGGCTTAAGAGGGATTAATAGTAGTGGAAAACCTAAAAGTAGAAATGGGAGTAATTCCGTCATCCTACAACAGTAAATTCTTAACAATAACATATTTCTGCAGTATTTCTCACTGCAGATGGTGAGTCTTTCAGGAGCTAGGTCACAGATACCTCAGCTCTTCAAGTTTATTGAATATGCTTTAGAAATTAATTTGGCCAGAGCAAACTGATAGATAGAAGCATCTTAAAGCATTGCTTGATGTCTCTCTGCTCAATATTTCTTTTTTTTTACCTCCCCTTTAAATGTCTTGGTAATTGTTTCTGCGCCTGCAGCGTCCATAATGATAAAGGAGGTAGAGCAGCACAAGGTCAAAAATGCACAACAAGCCAACAGCAACATCAAATCCAATAAAAATATCTGTGAAGGAAAAACAATAAAAGAAAAGGGATTTAATGGAAGCCATAAATGTATGTCATTTTGGATAGAGAGAGAGCAGTCATTATAAATATGTACAATGGAAAGCTGGTCCACACTTGTTAAAGGGAGATCTGTCTGTTGTGTGAAAGGTGCAAAGTTTGAAGCCATTGGTGCAATTTCTGTCTTCGTGTCTTATGTCAAAAATCCAGAACTGTTACACTACCTTTTGTTTTGTCCTCCTTTCCACATTCTTTTGACCAATTTTCTGTAATCACAGGAGAAACGAGCTCAGCAAACTTCTCGAGTGGACAAGAAGAGGTGCATCCTGGCAGGGTGAGTAGGTAAGGATCCTTTGAAGTGTCGTTCCGATAATGCATTTCAATGCTGTATCGCCTGATTAACAACATGGGAAAGATTTTGGGAAGAAGTTCTTAAATAGCTTTCCTGTTTCGAGATAGAATGTTGGAAATAGGCTCTAACATCCTACTTTAGAACCCATTCTTCAAGAACAGGAGCTTTGTGAAGAACATCTGCAAAGCCCACTTTGCCAAAGCTGGTTACATGACTGCACAGATCACCAGTCAGCTCAGAAGGACCTTCTGAAGGCTCCTTGAATGGCAACAGTACCGGGCTCTGCTAAGCCAACTGATTTATCTTGGGATTTATGAGTTGCTTTGGAAATGTTTCATCATTTGAAGAATCAGGAAAACCTATTTTACTGTTTCTGTCCAGCTGGTAAGGCCTGTTTTCCTCTTCTTCCTACCTTTCAAAGCACACAGAGACAGGTGCATCCAGCAAATATAATTGTTTCTAGTTTTAATACAACTTTGTGCCTCTGCACTGCTCCACGAGGTATCAATTTAAAACAAATTTGTATCTCCTCACAATATTTGAAAAGAAAATGTTTTTGGGGAAGAAGGAAGTAAATTCCAAGCACTCCTTGTTCTTGCATAGATAAGAAGATACTTGCCCACTGCTTTCTTGGTAGAGTTCAAAAAACTGGCAAGCAGCATATGGTGGCAGTTTTCCGTTGAAAATATTGAGAGCAATCTGGACAGCCCCAACTGTGGTGTCATGCTATTGGAAAAAGAAAGAAATTAAATCCATACTTGAAAGTCAGTTAAGTCAACTACCATTTGTCCAGAGTAATGAGACAAGAGTACAGGGGGAGTGGGAATCAAAATACAACAGAACCTGTGTGAATTTGACCATAAAAATATATGCAGTATATTCACTCTTGGGAAAAACATGTTAACAGATCACTACAGACAGCAGGGGACGTTTCCAAAGAGTTACTGCAGTGTGTGTCTTACACCATCTGGCAGTATTTTGGAGACAGAGATACCAGGGGAAAGCAAGATGTCATCTGGGTAATAAATAGAGTTTTTCAGTGCATTTTTGCTACTCTTTCTTTCAGGGGTGTGTTTGGTTCCAAGGTCAGATTGAGGCATACAAGGTAGTATATCCTATGGCAATTCCAGTGAAGATACAAGTACTATTTTTAGGTAGTATATCAAACACTGTTCCCCTCACCTCCATACATGCTGCAGAACTTCTTAAATTACTGTTCCTCTGTTTGGGCTGATACAATAAAGTCTCAGTTTGGCTTCTGTTTTGATGGAGTCACCCACCCACCTGCAGTCTCTTCCTCTCCCCATTATCCCTCCTCTTGCAGGGCAGCCCAGAAGGAAGGAAGCCCAAACACCAAGATGGCTAAACTTTGCAAGTGTCTTTGTATACATATTTGCCAGGTTTATTTATATTACAGGCTAACAGCTACATTTGCAGTAGTATTCAGGGTCTGGAACTTTTTAGACTGATCAGTTTGAAAAACAAGAGTATACTTGACTGTAAGGCATTAAAGCAGCAGTGAAAGTTCTGGATGCATTTCTTCTTTCTTTTCAGAAAAAATATAGTAGGGCTAGAAAACACATGGAAAAGGAAGCAAGGAAGATTTAAGGTATTGAGCAGTTTCTGTATCAGGAAAGATTAAACAGGGTAGGACTCTGTCTTGGAAAAGGAAAGATGGAAGAAGTGTGACAGAAAATAGCTATCATGAGTGACCCAGGAGAAGTGAATAAAGAGTGACTGTTCCCTGTTTCTCACAGCAGAAATGCTAGGAAGGAGCTAAATTAGTATTAAGTTTCAAAAAAAAAATAAAGAAATGCTTTCTTCCTTTTAGCACACAAGTCATTGCCACAGGATGCTGCAGGGGGCAAAAGTATAAATGCATTAAGAAGTGATTAGATAAAGTGATAGAAGAAGGTCTGTCAAGAGCTATTAAACACACAGAAACAGATTCTGTCTCAGGAAGTCCCCAAGACACAGATTGCTGGCAGGTTGTATCAGGGGAAGCATCCCTCTGTGCTGGCATTATTCTCTCGCTCTTCCCTGCCGCTGGCCATCATTATAGGCGGGCTAATGAAGGAGCTAAGCGGATCTCTGTCTGACCCACACGGCCCTCTTCATCCTCAGCAATAAAAAAAACCCCAATCCGCAGCTATATCATCACTTCCTAAGCAGAGGAAGGATTTGGAGGCACAGCTGAAGTTCTGCTGTGAGCCAGCATCGCTAGGTTAGCAGCACCTAAGGAAAGATGCAACTTATAGAAACAAAACCCTTAAGTTACAGAAAAAAAAATGGATATAAAAGACAGTTTGCTTTACCAAGTACAGTTTGACTGAAACTGAGGTGAAACCTGTGCATCTGCTGTGTTCTTGTACTGACTGGTGCTCAGCTTGTCAGCTGAATTGAGCTGCTTTGTATTATTTCATTAGACTTACAGGAAAACTCTGATTATTCTCTTTAAGGGTCTTCCATTGGTAAAATCTTAGCAAAATTTCTGGAAGCTGGAAATACTCACTGCAGAGTAGACCTCCATTTTTCTTTGTCTTGTAGAATTGGCAGCTTGTTTAAGACTATTTAAAATAGTATTCACAAGGACACCTTAAAAAGACAGGAACAAAGAAGAGGAAAATTAAGATATAACATTTGCATGGAAACAAAAAGGCAAAAGATTCTGAGTATCAACTAGAATACATCTGCTCAGGCCTCAAACTCATTTGTTATCTTACTACAAGTTTGTAACCAGACAGAAGATATGACAGCAGTGAAATACATCATTTATCATCCAGGTCAAGTGAAGGGGCAGAGTTTACAGGAAGTCATCTAGAACTATCCTGAGAACTGGGGCTAATGGCACGTTTAGTTTTGTTATGCTGAGACCTTCTCTCCATCATTTTTTGGCCATTTGGAAATGACAGCTGTGCTGGCCTCTTCCTCTAGATGCTGACAAAATATTTGTAGCTGTTCACTTCCAACAAATCATACAGTATCAATTCTTCATTATTTCAAAGCTCTTTTGTGCTTCTCCAGACCAGAGATACTCTAAAGCCAATGGGATAAGGGCAGCAGAAACTCCCTGAAGCACAATTTATACCATTCTAGGGAGAGAGGGCATAACTGGTATGCCCCTGAACTCTAGAAAAATCCAATGTCCATAGGTACAACTAAGGTTCTATATCAATAAGTTTGCATGAGTAAGGTGACAGGATGTAGCAAGTTGTCATAAGCATTGTCTCCTCCTTTCCAAGAGCTCTACATTCTTTTATTTACCTCCTTGTAGTCGTGATTTCTCTTCTGTTTTGTAAAGCCCAAATAGTGATAGTAAGGACAATTCTGCCAGTTTTTCCATCTTGTCGATTACAGTTCTGGTGGCCCATACTGGGAGAGTATAATTGTGAATATCCTAGTGAGAAAGGAAAACAAAACAATGGTGTTTTTCTTCTTTTTCATCCTATTGCCCAGCCTCACACTACTACAGTTAGACGCTGAGGCTGTCCTGCAGTTCTCTGCCTGGTGAGCTTTCGTTCATCAGCATGCCCTGAAACACACTGCATGGGGATGGGGGATCGACCTGAGCTGAGCGAATGGGAAGAGGGGAAACATTGCTGTGTAGGGGATCCCCTGTAGGTAGAATGTGTTCTTCCTAAGGAGATACATGGGGCTTGTTGTGCTAGTGTGAAAGATTTCAGACATACATCTCATCCTCTTCCTTTCCTCTGGCTGATCTTCAGGGTATAACCTAGTTCCAACTGTTCATGCTGTTTCCATGTGGCTGTCCAGATACCAGTCCCATCACTGGCCATTTACAGGCACGTGCCACCCTCCAGTCATCTACGAGTGACAGTGTCTTACAGTGTTTAAGTGCCTCAGTATGTGGAGCACGTGTTCAACAGCCTTCATGTGCTGCTGGTCATGACTGGGCAAAATGGAATTATGCCATGCTTGGGGCTGGGCTGGTTTTATTCACTGCCAGCAATCACCATCTCCTAGTTTTCTAACTGATAGATCATAATCTTACTTCTTATTTTCAACTTCTGAGTCTTTTGATGTTTGACTGTTGGTAGATTAAAGCAAATGGTACCATTTTCATGTTAAAAATCAAGACTAAGTTTTAGGCAGCATGCTCAGATAATTCTATGTCAGCATATTGGGAAGGAAGAAGAGGGAATAAAGAGAACCCATTTTGGTACCAGTGCTTCAGGACAAAACATCAAATGGAAACGACAGTTTCCCAAGCTGTAAACTGTGTTTTCAGGTTATCTTTTACCAGTGCACTAAATTAGAATTTAGATTAGAGTTTAAAAAAAATAACAAAAGCAAATCCAGGAGAAGAGGAAACTTATTCCCATGAAACCACCTCAACATGGTTTACCTGAAACCCAGCGCAGGAGTTACAGTTTTTTCTGACCTCTATTGCCTTATATTACCTCGCAGTGTAGAGTATCATAGGTATTCCAGAGCTGGAAATTGTCCAGTGTTTTCAGATTATTTAGTTCAAGTCCTGTGTTAACTGACATTGTTTGCAAAAAATCCTGGGGGAAAAAAAGTGAAGAGTATACCACAAATCCTCAGTACATATGGAACATATATGCATAGAGATTCATTAGCACCCAAACTCGCAACACAGTAGTGTTTAATTTTACACAGGTAAAGCCTTTGTAGCAGAAGATTTTGGTTGCAGATTTCATTTTGTAACTGTTTCAGCGTACTGATCTCTACTTCAGACACTGCTTTTTCTCAGCCCTGCTATGGGTAAGTCTGGTGCTCTCTCTGCTGCACTCTCCGCTTCCTCTCCTGGCTGCTCCAGGAGGCTACCTCAGTCACTTCAAGCCTTCAGATACAGGGAAGGGGAAGGCACTAAGGGAAAAGGAACATGAGAAAAGAGATGAGGAGAAAATAGAAAATTAAAGAGAGCTGAGGTAAATATTCAGGGTGAGGTGAAAAGAAATTGGAAAGGAAACTGGATTTTCTTTCTAACACAGAAAGTGAGCTGAGTATCAAAGTCATAGTTCCACAATGATTCCCATTTGGGATTCTTACTATGTGCCACCACAGAAGAATAAAAGGATTCCTTAATATCCCTTATTCCCATAGTGCATGTTTCATACTAGTAGCTGAGAGAGAGGATAGCTCACTGGGGTGAGGGAGGCTGACCAGAACAACTGAGCCAGCAGGAAGTTGGAAATAAACCAAAAAAAGGGAAATGTTTGGTTTAGCCTGAGCAATGAGCCTGAAGTGACTCAGGGAGAATGTGTGCAGATCATTGAACTTCAATTTTAGGCAGCTCAAAATCAAATCAGAAAATTAATGTTAAATTTACATTTTAAAAGGTCAATATAGAAAAGTATGAGAAATGCATAAGCATATCAAACATCCTTTGTGATCGTATCAGCCTAAATTTCCAACTTTAAGAGAATCCTCAGGTTCATATTTTTTTGGCATTTATTTATTTTTGCATTTTAGCAAAAGGGAACAATGCAGTTCCATGACTTCTATAACGTAATTACTTTCCCTCTTCTCAGATTTTGTTTCCTTTGCCTTTTGCCTTACCATGTAGGGTTGTATTCTGGTTTGAAATTCACTAGAGGTTTGGGTTTCATTCTGAAGTTCACGAAAACGGGGACAGTCAAGCAGTGGAAAATGCAGCCTCTGAAACAAGAGAAGTAAAATTTAGAATAGCTCTAGAATTAATCAACAAACCTCTGTTTTTTCTGTCACTGAGGTTGCTGATGTAGTATTTGTTAGGTAGATTGATGGCCATGCTCCAACTACTCCAAGATGATTTGTCCGGGTACATTGTTCATGAATTCAATTAGCATAAGGAATGGACTGTGATAACTTGGCTTTTCAGTGGCTACTTGTGGCTACAATAGTTTGATTTCCCCTGCTTGACCTGATTTTGACCAAAAGCAATTATGCACGTCTGTCAGGGGATCGCTTTGTGAAATGGATCAGGGTCCACAACCAGGCATTTTAAAAAACTACCATTTCTCTCTTAATGTCAGAATCCCTCCAGATGCAGCTTGACTCTGCCTGGTGCTGGCATCTGAACTGCTTCTCCAACCACACACCCTGCTCTTGTCTCTTTGGAGGTAAGCAGCATATAACTGTAAACATTTTAAGTACCACTTAATGTACAGAACTCAAAACAAGACTGACAAATAACTTGTGCTCCTGAAACATCAAGAAGCTATGAGCCTAATGGCTCTGTTCTTATTTAGGGGCATGGTTGACTTTAATAACTTCAAGCGTACGCATTACAAGATCACCTGATGGCACCTGTTTGATCTGAGCCCTGTCTAAATACATTCGTGTCCATCAGAGTCGGTGCTCTGGCCAATACGCTCCATGCCAACTGCAGATGGACAGATGGTACCTGAGCCAGCATAAAGTGTCAGTAAAAAGTTATGATGCACAAAATAAGCTTGTGCTGGTTCAGCACTATGTCACATCCCTAGACCATTTTTGGCCCAACACTAATATTATCCTGTAACCATACAAATTAGGTCAAGGAACTGACTATGGATTACATATGTGCAAGGAGGTCTGCTCTGTCTTGGGGTGAACATTTGCAGAGTGTGTCTCTTTTCTCTTTGATTTATCAACATGAAGCTTGCAGCAGCCACTGGTGAACACGAGCATGCTTGCACTTGGACCAATTTCCAAGGGTGCCTTGTTTCTGTAACAGCAGCATACTGGAGGGTGAGGGCTCAAAGTTGCAGTATGAAACTGGGGAATGTTGCTTAATTACACAATAACAAATGTTTCTCTTGCTGTATAGCTAAATTATCCCTCTCTAGGTGTTATTAATTCAGCCATTCCCTTTGGCCTCATTAAGTGGTTCTCAGTATCGTGCCTGTCAGGTCTTGATAGATCTCAATGGCTGGAAAATAAACTGTGATTTGTTTTCTTTACCACACTCTACTTGGCCTCAATTTCCCACTTTGTTTTGCTTAGGGCTTGAACATACTTCAAGCATCTGCTTGGTTTAACAAAGGAACAATGTCTTTTTCCAGGTGGTTTGCATATTTAAGCGGAATTTGTACTTGCCACAGAGATGTGTTTCAGTGAAACGTCAATATCTTGTCCTGAAGCAGCTGCTAAAGTGATGAGGTACTAGAGATTCCTACAACTGTGCTTGCCTTCTCCAAACAGGGTATTGCACTGCTTTGTGATTCCCTTAAGGGCTTTGAGGTTTTATTTGGCCAAAGCTCTGACCACTTTGATGCTTTTTTGGTCTTCCGGTAGAAGAACTCCCCTAGTGTCCCACATTCAAATAACAGTGACAGCATTCTTATCTGTGGAGGGACACAGTGAAGTTTCAGGCTGAATCACTTTGTGCCTAATGCAGTTTGTGGAACCCCTTTCTCTCTGTACCTGCTTTTAGGCTCGGCCTCCCAGAACGGAGGGATGACAATGGGAGGCAGGTGCAGCCACCCCCTAATGACAGAGTCCGTCCTCTGATGGTGGTGACCGGACAGGCAGTTATTTAATAGGGGGGTTGCATGCATTTCCTTAGAGTCAACTTCTCCACTTCCGTCCTCAAAATTAGCCTTTCTGTCATTACACTCAGTGACTTTTTGTCCTTGTTCACATACTGTTCTTGTCCCGGGAGCCAGTGAAATCAAACTCTAAACCTGAGTCAGCTGGAGAGAGCTCCATAGAGTAAAACTCCTGCAAGGCCTAATATTTGGGCAGGTCTGCTCTTATTATGAACTGCAAGGCAAGTGCTAGGGTTTCATCAAATGTTTGTGTAGCACTGAGCATAAAAGGGCTCTTGTCTGTAATTAAGGTGCCTAAGTGCTACCAGAATAGGAGAGTAATAATTGAAAGGGCAGTACAGTGGCTGGTGAAAATTCCATTCCTTGAATAAACTATGGAAGAGACTTGCCAAGGCGGGGAGGTCTGTCTCACTGATTGGTGCTGAGAAAAGCACTTGTTCTCTAGAAAGGTTTAGAGCAACTTCCCCTTAATACAGTGCAAAAGTATCCTTGCCAGGAGAACTGTTAGAGCTGTGCCTTAAAGAAAATGGTAGCGTGGATGACAATTCAGGTTCTGTGCACTGGAAAAGAAGGGTTTTCATGCAGCTGTTCCAGTTGACCTATGACATCCATGTCACCCAGTAGCTACAGTTGATATTTTCTCTGAGATTGAACTCAAAAAGAATGAAAAATAGTTTTTAGCTTCTTGCCCCCCCTTTTTTTTCCTCTTTTTTTTTGCTTTTGAGATAGTTTAAGTCATTCTGGGAAGTATCCAGCCAGTACTCACCCGGTCTGTTGATTTTTGCAAAATATGAACTGGAATGGGTTGCCAGAGAAGCTCAGGGTTCCAGATTTGACTGCTAGTTGGTGGGAAGAGGCCAGAAAGGTATGACTGGGCGCTCATAATGGTGCGGTCGTAATCTGTACTTTGGATATAAAACTGAAGATAGAATGGCAAAGAGTTAAAAATAAAATTGAAAAAAAAATAATAATAAGGAAATTTTACCCAACTCATCAATCCTGTCTTCTCATTTTCAGTTTTATGTGTTTGCATAAAGCCAAAGCAGTGAAACCATAACTCTGCTTTCTAAGGCCCTACTTTGTTTGCCTAAATGGAACTGCCAAATCATCTTTCAGTTTGGAATTTAACACTCAGGCTGAACTACAAAAAACAAGAAAGTGTGATTTAAAATAAGGAACCTCTCCCTCTTCTGAGATTCAGAGGAACATTGATACGTGTTGGTCTGGTGCTGAGGGACATGGTTTAGTGCTGGACTTGGCAATGCTGGGTTATTGATAATCCTAAGGGTCTTTTCCCACCTAAATGATTCTGTGATCCACCTGCTATACCTCAGGAATGAAGGCACTTAAACCCAAAAACTTCTCTTGGAAGTGTGTCAAAGCTGTAGGCTTTTATGTCTCCCCATTAGCGCATCCCTCACTTATAGGCCAAAATGGCAGTGGTGTCTTCCCCACAAGGGATCTGTTCTGCATGACAGACATGTCCAAACAACTGTGAGACCTCTCTTTTACAGAGTGAAGTATGTGAGCATGGCCCATCACATCCCTGGATGTGCATTCACTTTTAACAGGGTGGGACAATACTGGGGCACTAGGTATAAATTCCCAATTCATTCGGTGGTGTGGAGCTGCTTAGTCCTGGAAAACCGGGCAGTGGAAGACCCGAACCAAATACAGGAGCTGAAAGACTTCAGTCTGTGTTTTTACCTTGGCATAAAAGCCTGACTTTCAAAAATGTTCTTCTATTACCTTAATTTTTCCATGAATGAAATGAAAATGCTGCTGTGCTTTTAGCTAGCACAAGGCCATAGGTCTGCTATGCCAGAGAAGTGTCCTCCAGACAGTTCTGCTATATACCTCTTGCCGATTGTATGTGCTGTTCAGGAAGTTGGAGTATTTTCTCCTCATGTACTGTCCCAGTTCAAATAGCTGCTGCATTCCAGTCTGCCAGGCAAGCATACAGGTGACTATGAGATTAAGGTGACTGAAGAGTATTAATGTTTCTTTTCTTTTTCATCTTCAGCACTCAGTTTTTAAGTCATTATTAACCATTTGTATAATGTACTCTATAGGTTGTAGCTGATCTAGAATTTTTAACAGAAATACTCATATATCTGTGAAAAAGTGATACATCCTGAAACGCTAAGGGTCCAACATCTGCTAGAAGAAAGACGATGAGCCTGGTTCTGTACAAATGCTGGTTCCACAGTGCTGTAGCTCGGGGTGCTCCGCCAGTTATTCATGATCAACATTGTTCTTTACACTGCACGTCAGGTAGTGACAGCTGAGGAAGGATGATTGATAACCCAGTGTTCATTATTGTCATTGTTCAGCTATTTGATCAACCTGATCACTTTCTGTCTTGCATTTCATACCTTAAGTAACGTTCAGTGCATCCTAGTGAAAGTCTGGGCTGAAAACAGCCTTATTAGAAGACACCTTGTCCCCAGAAGCAGCCTTCTCCTGCAAGACTTCCCTTATTTTGTGACTAGGTGGTTGCCCATCAAATGATGAGATGGGGACTCATCACTTGACCTGGTGGGCAGGTGTCATTCCTTTACCCTGCCACGGGGCCCAGTGCTTACTGGTCATTAGAACTTCATCGATGTTAATCGTATAGCCATTGTTTAAATTTGCCAGTTATTTGAATGCAGACATACTATCAGAAGCTGTTGCTTTGGGAAAAGTAGTTACAAAGCTATGATAAAAAAGATTTCAATTTAACAGTAGTTGTATGGATTATGTTGCAAAAATATTATGAATTGTGGGGTATGGCTAACACCAACTGTGGGTACTGGAGATTGGCTAATGCCTAGGAGACACACGTGAAAAACATCTGCCCACTTGCTTTTTTAGCAGCATGTATAAACGTTCTAAGAAAGTCAACATACCTTGGTAAGCTGTCCAAATCCTTGTGGCCATTCACTTTCCTTGTGTAGATCAGTTGGAAAGTTCACAATTGGTGTTCGGTCACCATGTCGGAAAACCTAACAGTAATACCAGTAAAAAATTGCATTAATTACTGTTAACATACATTTATCACTTAGCTAGAAGTCAAGCATACATTATACTTCCTGTGCCATTTTTCAAAGGAAAATATTGGAGAGTCTGCAGAAACCAATCCAAGTAGGACTGGAGAACATTCTTAACACACAAATAGGTGTACTTGTGTAGGAATACAGTGGGCATGAGCCTGATGATTCTTCCTCCTAGAATATAAAATGAATCAGCCAAGATGTTAATGCTGAGATTACATCCATGTCTGGGCACCTAGACAAGAAATCTGACTGAACTTTCAACACTCAGCACCTCTGGGTATTAAACCAGTTACTGATGTGCTTATGTGAGTATTAAATGACTTTGGGACACTTGAGCCTTTTGTTCACTGCTTTTTTGATAGCAGTATCTTTAGAAGTCATTCCATCTACACACAGATCTTTTGTTTGATTTCTCAGTTATTCTAAAGATGAAAAAGTATAAACATCTACATGGTTAGCTTACTTCATATTTATTATACTTTAATATACAGGTATGAAAATATTTTTGAAAGTCTGTGGGATATTTTTTTCTGTTAAATTCAGTGAGAGCAAAGAGTTTGGTCACTTTCCTATCCTGGACACTCCAGCATGGTGAATATTAGTGTGATACATTCAATCATGTGATTTTTGGATCAGAATCCTTAAATGAGCTTTTATGTATTTTTATTCAAGCTTAGAAAGAACATGTCAATCCTAGATTAAATAATTCTGTCATGTGTGGGATTAGAAAAATGAAGTCCACAGCAGTTTCACATGAGAGGAGATGGTGGAATACAAATCCACAGGGCTCCAGACAATCTCCCAGGATGCAAAAATTCCCTTTGCTGGTATCCACAGTCACATAACCAAGCGCATTCCTGGTTGGCAGAACAGAGTGACAGTGTGGTATATTTGTCCATGAAATGACATTTATTCCATAATGCCTCACTGGTGTATAGTTTGATTTTAATTAATACTCTCCACTGCTCATTAAGCCACATCACTCTTGCCCAAACATCAAAGAGGTTTGCACACACTCGTTAGTTTGCCACTCCCCCTGGGAGCTGTTTTATGTTTGTATTTTTCAAGTAAACACAAGCAGCGTGGCTTAATGTTTTAATTACAGCACACACCCCTTTCATCAGCCTTCTCTACTAATGTGCACAAACCTGTGCTCGAGCAGGTACTTCAGGGGTGGAAAATACTACCCTGTAAAGGCAAATAGAATTGGATTTCTCCCTCTCCATCGTTTTCTACAACAGACAGCAAGGTTTGCTGGAGTATATGTTACTATTAGAACCATGTAGAAAACTGCTTATTATTTTCTTTTCTTGGTAGTTGAATTTCACTGAAGATGTGGCCACTCTGAAATAAATATTTTTCAGCAAATCCAGGAGGTTTTTTCATTGTCATCAACAAGATGTTGATCAACAAGAAATGGCACTGTTTCAAGGAAAAAAAACCAAAGTTCAAGTACAGAAAAATAGTCCATAAAATCTTTCTTAAGTATTTTATTTCTTCTTCTCTGTGCACTGTACATGTCTTTTCTTACTTCTCTGGAATCCCGGTTCTGGATAATAAATTCTCAATGCACCTGTAGTGCACAGGAGAATAGGTAAAGAGCTATATTGTCTGATGATTGATTCAGCTGCATGTGAGAAAAATGAGTGAGGAGGACTTTTGTGTCACTGTTTATTTCCTTGGTGTTTTGACATGCTGACAGGCATAGGTGTCAGGGAGGATTCATGAGCTTTTCTGGACAAGCTGATGCCTCTGTAAAGAAGGAAGGTTAAATTCCCCATTACCACGTAGCACGTACTTTCTGAAATTATTCAGCTTCGCAGAAATGCATTTTTATGAGTAACTGGCAGTTGCTCAAACTGACATGATTAAGTGACTATTTTTTTTAGACAGTATGTAGCAAACGATCATCACTTGCCCAATAAATATGCCCTTTTTATTAGTGAAAAATTACTGAAAATGTGTTAGGTTTTAAAAAAATGGTTTATGATGCTTTGTACTTAATGTGCAACATAAACCTCAGGGTGTATTTCACTGTCACAACAGTCAATCCCTAAAAACTTTCAATAAGCTGCAACAGAGTAGAATTTTACGTGAACAGAGGCGAGAGGGCAAAGAAGTCAAGACCAAAAAATACTCAAATATATGTGGGAGCAGGAGATGTAAAGAAAAACATTTTCTCTCTTTGTGACCCTAAGAAATGGAAGCAGTGGTGGGCGTTCTCTTCTGAAAAGCAGCAGGAGTGTAAGTCCACACCAAACAGAAAAAAGTTCAGTTCCTTTTTGTATTGCTGCATCTTCGTTGCAAACCTGTTTGGTGTGTTCATTTCTGCACTGCTCTCTGAAGTGCTTCCCCTCAGCCAGTGCTCAAAAACAGCGGATGGAGAGTTACCAAATACCCTCTCCTTCAGCTCTAATGCAGCGTGAACCTCATGTGGTGTCTGGGTTCTCCCATTCTCTCTTTGTAACTTCTTTAGAATGAGCAGATCAAAATGGCCACATGGCTTTGACTTTGGCCAGCATTTGCTTCCACTGCTGTCAGGTGAAAACTCATACTGCAGAAAAACTGGTGCAGAGGAAAGGGTGAACTGAGAATATGGCCTGTGCAGTTCATATAACATCTTCATTCATAAATGTCGTGAATTACGGTGAATTTTTTGTGTCTGAGTAGTAGTGAGCCTCTTGAAGACACGTTTATTGACAAGCTCAACATCAAACAAAAAGATTTCTTATTTTTAAGCTAGCAATAGGGATCAGGAAAGAAGAGAGAAATGGAAGCAGTCATGTTGCCAGTTCAAGAAACCAGAGATGCAGAAATACTGAGCGTGTTCAGTCAAGGTTTCAAATGGCTTGTCTTGATGAGACACACAGATAATGTGCTCAGTCAACGCTTCCTATCCTGAGTTACAAGGAGAAAGACACGATGAATCACAGCACCTCGGAAACCACACCTCTTTGTAAATATGACAGGTGAAGTGAGTGCTGGTGTGGGAGCAGAAGTTACAGGTCGGAACTTCTCTATACAGAGGCAATAAATCAGTGTTTCTTTTCTGCTGGGGTTCCAGCTGGTCCTGCCTGTTTCCTATTCTCTTACGTCTAGTTTAAATTCAGTGCACAAGAATTATGGTGAAGGCTAATGTTTACATGCAAGAAGGAAAATAAAGCAGCATTCTGACAAATTGGCTTGAATTAGAGCTTTTTCAGCCAAAAGAACGTTTGGCCAATAATCAAAAAGTACAGAATCAGCACAGAGATGGAAATCATGAGGAGAGAGCAACACACCTTTCCACAGCATTGCACGATTCAAGAAGTGAGCAAAAAGGATGATTTGTGTGTTTTTTCTCCCCTGCAGATGTATTTTATATTGTGCAATTTTGCTAAGAAAGCTTTACAAAGTCATTATGACACATTTTCACAGGGCAGCAATGCTCTCATGTGAAAACACATCCAGCTTACAGAGCACAGCTGGAAAATAGCTATTGAATTTTCTCAGAAAGATGACTATTAGACTTACCTTGGCTGTAGCCATAGCCTCATTATATCCCATTGCATCAGGGAGATGTTCTGGGGCCAATTCCTATGCTATTTATTTATGCTAGCAGTTCTGTCCCTGTGAAAACCCCATCAGTGAATTCAGAAGGCAGAAATCAGTTGGACCCACAGAAACAATGTTGTGAGAAAAGAGATTTACATTGATAGTAAGATTAAACCTGCCTTTTAGGCAGATCAGTCAGTCTGAGAGAAAGTATCAGGGATAAAAAGGAAGCCAGTTTAAATGAAATTTACCTATTATTTTAATACTAATTGTGTTAAGCTACCCTATAAATAAATAAAGTGCTATATATATTATTCTTTGTTGGTAGGTGGGGTAGGGGGCTGCACAGTTGTGGCAAGCAGCTGATTTTGGATAGGAAGCCTCTGTTTCCATAACGGTGAGCATTTCCTGTAACTCCTTCTGCAAAACCACTGCTTGTTAGAACACAGTTAACAGCTCAGTTCAATCGCTTCCCTTCCAAGAGTTCATTCTCCCAGGCTTGCTGACTGCCCCATTTCACCCGTGTGTCCAGTTCTGCCTCTTATTGCTGAAACAACTTTTAAGTTATCCCCAGAACTTTATGGTGTGAGTGCTGAGGATTGGGTAGAGCAATGAGCCTCAGCAGGAGCAGGAACTGGTTTTTCCTCTTCACTCTGGCCTCTCTCCAAGTGGCACATCTACAACAGACAGCTAGATATGAAATACTTTATCTAGTGCTAGGTGGTATGTTTTGGACACGGTGCTTCTGTCTGTTAGCTGTATGTGCACATAATGTCTCAAATGGAGAAAGGTGCAAGAGGAAGATCTTAATTCTTATTTGTAAATGTGAATGCCAGTCCCTGCAACTTTGTACTGAAAATAGCCCTTTAGACTAACTATTCATTGTCAGTATACCCCTGATTAAAAAAAAAAAAAAGAAATTAGAATGAAAAGGACTATGATACAACCTTCATGATCCAAACTATTTCACTGAATGAATCTCTCTTTTACCTGAGGTATGTGGGAAAGTGACATCGAAGTAGTGTCTAGTTACTTTAAAATAAGAAATGTCCCAGCAAAAAAAAGTTATTACCATCCATTTTCAACCTAACTGCAGTAAATGCACTGTGTATCTCAAATCTCTACATAAAAATACCCCTTTCTGATTCTCAGCATACTGCTGTGCCAGTTCAGTTACTCTGAAATGGAAAATACTTCTGGGTTTGTGGTAACCCCTGTAACATCATACGCTTCATCGTCCAAGCCCAGAGAGGGTAGGCCATAAGCACCAGCTCCAAGGCTGTGCATCACAGTGTCAGTGAAATCAAGCAAGAACAGGTAAACTCAGACATCAGAACAGGTAAACTCAGACATCAGATCCCTTAACTCCTGTGCACTAGGTGCCTACCACAGAGCTGAGTTGTTCAGTTAACTTGAAATAATAACATGGGGTTAGGAGAAGAAAATTCTTATAACTAGAGGTGTTTTTATCTTAAGTAAAATATTTCAATGCAGTAAGCAAAAGGGCAGCAGTAGTTACTTTTCAGTTTAAAGAGAGGGAAAGCAACCCCACACCTTGTTTGATTCGATTGATTGTATTCCCCCCAGCAAAGCAGAAAACAAATCGACTTACTGCAACCACAAACTTCAGCTCTCTTTCTGCAGTAGTCTCATGAAGGAGAATGAAGAGAATGTGAAAAGAAAACCACAGGATCCTAGATGGGCTGGGAAGCCATATCACTGCCATCCTGGCAGAGGATGAAAAGAGACTGGTGAGCTCCGGCAGCAGCTCGGGCTGAAGAGCCCATCCGTCAGGCTGTCCTTGCGAAAGGGGTGGAACTGCTGCCGGTGAGTTTTCAATCCAAGAGGAATGCTGTGTGACTGCACAGCAAATTACATCGCCCTTTGTTTTCAAATTACTGTTTACATTTTATTTAATCAAATCATAATTCAGTTCCTTTTTCCCTGTGATATTTTTCTCCTTTGGAGCGTAAAGATGAGGCTAAAGTACAAAGAAGTCGCTAAGCATTCCTAAGGTTTCAACTTACCTGTTCTGTTACCACTTCTCAGGGCTTGGAATTTTTCCAGGCTCTAACATGGCTACAAGGATGAACTCGGAACCTAGAGCCAGGCTGTTTCTCTTTTCTCTTTGCTGCTCAGTTAGTTGTCTTTTCAGCTTCCCTTCCCTCCTTTTTCTTTCCTGTTACACATTGTCACTGTAAAATCAGAATAATTACTTAAAGCAACACTTGATGTAGGTTACAATTACCAGTCCCTCACATAAAATAGTTGAATAGATCTTGGAACAAGTATGATCTTTTAGCTCCTTGCTGAGCAGCTATTTGTTCCTCAATTTGCGTGTGTTGCTTTGCTTTTTCCCTTGGAGTATATCTATGCTTCCCCTTTTGTAACTGCTGATGTCAGGTTCTTTTTTGGCCTCAATTCTTCTAAGAAATTCCTCTTGTGAGCAACTCCCAGAGCTTACGTTTTTGTTGTTACTGATTAAGAACCCTCTTTCTGACAGTAGCTCACTGGTTTTGAGAAGATTCTTCAGTTTGCCTCTGCTGACTTCCTCTCTATAAAATAATGGTTCTTGTAGCCTTGATTTGAGAAGGTCAGAGTAAATGAGTTACAGTGTGCAGAGAACCTATGAATAGACTTGTCTAAATGTTGAAACTTAAGATCCATTGTGTATCGTCCGAGTCATCCCATTCCTGTCATACTCAAATCTGTCTCAAGGTCCTCTGCTGAGCTCTCCGCACCAGTCTTCTCTACAACAGGTATCTTGCCATTTACCAACATTCTGTCTCTAGGGCCCTAAACCCTCCTAAGCCTCAAGTGCTCTCTTCTCTGAGTTGTGTGGATGACCTTATGTATCCATTTCGTGTGCTGGATGGGAGTGGAAGGGAGGAGGTCTGTGGCTCCCAGGCTTCCCCATCTCTCTTGTTAGCCCATGCCCAGTTTTCAGCACTTACTGAACTTCTTTCTTCCTCCACTGTTATATCCCCACTCTCCTTTGTAGTCTCTCCTGGTGTGATTGTGCCTGTACAGAAGGTGTAGGACAGTAATTCCTACTTCATAAATAAATAATGCTTTGTCTTTCTGAAAACACATGTAAGCTGATCATCTTCCTCTATTATTTTAGAGTGCAGGTCATAAAAAACTTTCTTTACAATGTTTTAATATGCCTCAAAAATCAAGAATAGATGTCCTACTTTTTTTGATCTATATAGATTTCTAGATAGGTGGTTCCTAAGCTTTTTGGATCAAGGAATCCATGTTGGCTCTCAGAATTTTTTCTCATCCTTCCTAAGCCCTTACCATGAAATTCATAACTGATAAGCTTTTACAAGATTTGCTGGTTTATTGTGTTTCTTTGATGGGTGACTATGACTAAAAAAGTCTCATTATTATGGAACACTTGTAAAACTTCACTTGAGATGTAAACTCTTTTTTTTTTGTGCTGCTAGATGGCATAATTCAGGAATGTTTGAAAGTATATAACATCTGCATTTTATAGAAAATCTTTGCTAACATCTCTTAAAAAATGTCGCTATACACCTGCAAAAGGCTATGGAACTGATTTTTCAAATGGAGTCAGCTGGTGCAACTGTAGAAAAACCATCATTTAGAGTGTTTTATTATTCATTCACAGACGTCCCCAATTTATATTCATACAACAAGGTCTGGGCGTGATGTTTCAGATTAATGGACAGTGATGTTTATTTTTCCCTGGAGTGAGCAAGGGATAAAGGAAGTCTCCCTTTCTGGGTTCCTGTAGTGACAGTCCAAAGAACAAAGAACAATATAAAGCATGTGTACGATGGGCTTTCTGTTGAACAGGTATGAGGGCAATAAAATAATTTAGAAATACCTTAATTTGGAAAACAAATTTGAAATTTAATTTTGCTTCACAGAGATCAGACTGTTTGAGGTACATTCACTGGGCCGTGTAACAGGGAAGAAGACATGGCCTGATGATGGGATGGAAAAGGGGGACCTTCTGCGGGTGCTCTGTGAGCGGTGACCTCAGCTGCGATCTGGGGATATTTGTGCGTGTGTAAGACAGAGAAAAGAAAGAGAAAGACATCCCTTAGGTAAGTAAACTGCAATTAAACTCATTTTTGTAGCTTCTGGGATCTGTTTGTGTAAAATGCTTCATTACTTCTTGAATAGCATAAGGTTGCTGGAATGACTCCTCCTTTTGGGACATCCTTTTGAAGCACTGCTTCCCTCACCATTTCAGGAAGTTCTTGTCTCATTCTTCAAAAGAGGAGAACAATCCTTCAGAGGTATTTTCCAATTTTCCTGTAAATTAAGTTTATAGCCCTTCAAAACACTAAATACAATTACATTCTTGAGTTATTTCTGCCAAAGTCCCTTTGGAATGAATAGATCTTGAAAAATTACTCTGTTTTCATATTGCACTTGGGTTTTACCACTAGATAAAATAAAGCAAATGTTCATATAGGATAAGCCACTACTTTCTATAATATTGGTTTGTCGTACTGAGGGATGTTTTCTTTTGATAGAGATCAGGAGACTGTTGGTCATGCTGATGGAAGTTAATGAGAAATGTTAGACTGTAGTCACGGTGTGGAAGGAGTTGTTTCATAAAGGTAATCGCACTGAAGATCACAGAGAGAACACCTAAAGGTAAGACAAAAAGAGAGAGTGGTTCTTAGTGTACGGCCTCATTCTCTGGAAACATGGCAAATCTGTTAATTGTACCTCAACGAGTGGGTAGCTCAGACTGAGTGCGGAAGGGTTAATGAATTTGCACCCTGTTTGATGGAATTAGGAAAAGCACTTACCTCTTTTTATGTCCTACATTCTCTTGTCCAGTGGTGTACTAGGACTGGGGAGACCAGCTGAGTAAATCTCTCCAGTGGACAGCGAAATCTGCAGCCAGGGAGAGTGAGGGGGTGAGGATCTCTCACAGAATTATTCCGATAGTACATTTCTATGGTGTATTGCCTGTTGCAAAATACAGAAGGGTCAAAACAGAGTTAGGTGTGCAGGGCAGCGCAGCCTCGCCTTGTCGTAGTGATTGTACCTGTGGACAAACTTCTAGCCAGCTTGTTTGTCTGGCCGTTAATAAGTATTGTTAGTACTCTGAAAAGATCTTCTAAACACTAGATGGTCAAAACCAATTTGTGTGTAGTTTGTCTTCTTGGTAAAGAGTCAAGGAGTTAATGAGATAAAAAGGGTAGAGTAAAACCTCTCATAACTGTAATGAAGCAATAGATAGAGGGTTTCCAATGCTGTGATTCTGCTGCTGTCAGTAACTGCTCAATTGAATCCAGTTATAATAATTGAAATCAATCTATAATCTTTTCCTGTGTAGTGAACCTTGTGTGATTAGTCTGGGGTATCAGTAAATTGCTGTTCAGATAAAGTGTAAGTTAGCAGTTCAGCTTGCAGATACTTGCCCATTTTTTTCCTGGTAAAGTTCAAAAAACTGGCAGGCACTGTAAGGAGGCACTTTCCCATTGAAGACGTTGAGTGCCATCTGCAAGGCAACGAGGGTGGCTGCATGCTGCCAACAGAAGAATCCCCCAGTTAAAGACCTGTCAGAACGGACTGCATCTACCTCTGATTTAACAATATCCAGCTCATTACCTGTCCACTTCAAATTCCTTGTGTGGCCTCACTAATACCCACCCTCTGCACCCTGCAGCTCTGAGCAACTGCTGTCCTTCTGTGGCTGTGCAGGCTGAAATCCTGCGTGGATAAACCGTACATCTCAGTATTGCAGAAGTCACTTGCAGGTCATAACAAAGTTAGTAGGAGTTGTTAAAACCTCTTTTAAAAAGAAGTAGTGGTTTTGGGTGTTAAGTAAACAGTATCTGAGATGAGATCAGCAACCTCTTTGGCTGAGATATGCCTGAGAGGTCATAACCTAATGGCAAGTTTAAAACAGGAGCTTTTTACTGAGAGCAATCCAAAAATTTCCTTCTCTGATGACAGTGTTTGCACATTCTCAACAAACATATGAGGTCACAATTGAGACCTTCTAAAATGAAATTATTAACTTTTTTTTTTTTTTTTAAATCTGAAAAAACCACACAGGAAGTGGGAGATTTGTTTCTAAATTATCTTTGTGTGATAGAGGTTCAATAAAACATGAGGCATGATTTTTCCAGTTCTCTGCTCAATGAAAACATTATTACAACGAAATAAGCCACAATGTCAGATGGAAAATGGTATGCTGCAGGTTTCAAAGTAATATCTGTTCATTTAGGAATGTAAATAACTCAGTGATATTTAAGGTTAACCAAATAAAAATGCTTGTAGCTGTATTTCATGAAGGACATAAAGTTTCATGGCTTTTATTGCATTTAATAGCTGTAGGAAAGAGCATAAAAGAAACAGAAAGGACTCACCGCAGAATACATAACCAGTTTTTGCTGGTGTGCAGGCTTTCTAACATTTGAGATGTGCTTTAGAATAGTTTTTAAAAGAACACCTGAAAAAAAATGGGGAAGCAATGACAATGAAAGCGATGCTTGTGTTAACATCTGTACACACCAGGTTTATTCTGTTGACTGTATAGGCAATTTGTGCTGCATGCCCTGGTTATTTCTGATACTGTCTTTTAGATGAATAGTGGGCCTGTTTTATTTCTGTGCAAAATGTTTTGGGGATGCCTAATAGCCCCACCAGCTCCAAGCAGTGCATTCCCAGCTGCTCTGTGCCAGCAGAACGGTGATGAACGCTGCCTTCCTTTGTGTGCAGCTTCACTGGCTCCCTGATCTCCAGAAAAAATGAAAGATCATATCCTTTGGACTCTGGGCCTTCTTAAACTATGCAGTTGTCTGTGTTCTGTTAATATTAACTGCTGCTAGTATAGTAGCATAATATATTAGCATAATGTTGGAATCTCAACAAATTAAAATCTTAAAATGAGAACTGTACCTGCTAGCAGAACTAGACACATGGATTGTCTTCAGCTACTGGCACATTTTTAATAGCAAGTGTTAGTAAAGCAAGAGCAGAGGCTTGAACTTTCTGCTTAGTTTTATAAGTTTGAGCTCCAAAAAAGCCAACAAACTGATCCATGCTTATATGTGGTTTGTCCTTGTGGCTCACAGAGCCTGCTTGTAGGCTGTTCATATCAAACAAAACTGAGGCCCAACAAGAGACAGTGGATGAGTGGAGGAGAATGAGTGATTAAAAAGGTATAAAATATTTTAAAATTTCAGCTACTATTTGCCGAGCAGAATAAAGTTTGGAAGCAGTTTAACAATCTCATTTTAGTGCTCTCAATAACGGAATATGAAAGCTCTTAGGCAATGAAGTTTCCATCCTAGAGGTGAAGAGAAACACTGTTTTGTTCAGGAAGTTAAACACGGTGGCATACATTAAATTCAGACTTGGTTCAGGTCAGCCACAGTCTGCGTATTACTTTGGATTTCTTATATGGTGTAACCAAAATGCCACCTCCTTTGTGACGTTGGGTTAGGATACTCATGATTCATATCTGCACCATCTCTCTTCCTACTCATGAAAATCTTTCAGTGTTGATCACCAATATCCAGATCCTGGCATCTTTCACAGTTCCACTATGGAATCAGTAGTTATGTTTATTATATACCCTTTCTTCTCTCCCATTCTACTCTTGGTTTTAAATGGGGTAAGAATTCGGCTTACCTCCCTGCAAACGTGATTTTTGTGTTTGTTTGTGGAACCCAAATTCCGCCTGCAATAACAATTCTGAGAGCTTTATCAGCTTGGTCCTGACACCATGAGTAGCCCAAACAGGTAAAGTGTAATTGTTAATATCCTACAGTGAAGAAAGAAAACATGGTAATTTTCTTACTGATTCCTACCACTAACTGCTGTTTGTTCTGGCACGAAATGCTTGTCAGAACAAATTCTGAATGTTTCACTCAATTAACAGTTTCTCTTTATAATAAAATGACTGTATTTTACATTTAGACAGCTGTAGAATTCCTATTTATATCATCACACTGCTTAAATCCAATTTGAAGGGCAATGTTCAACAAGAAGAGGAAATACAATGCTCAAAATTGTGCAAAAAGCAACTGGCATTGTTTATGCCAATGCAGTTGTCAGGTGCAAAAAATTCACTTTGTGACTCTTTCAGCCATCTACTGGGATATATCCTGGGATCTTGAATCAAACAAGTCCTGTATAGATGTCAGGATTTTAAGGGCTGGCAACTCTGAGATGTAAGTGAGATCCAGAGATGAAGCAGGAATCTGTAAAGCTGTAATTTGGATGTACTGGAGTACAAGGTATATGTATAGGGATTAGACATATAGATGGAATTCATACCTAGGTATATCAGGTCTGATGGATATTGGTGCAGTCCTGAAGCTAAAATGGAATGGATTAGTCTTTCCTTAGGAGCACAGCCCAAGATGTATTAATGGTCACAATGGTGAGAAGGGAAGATAGTTCACACTCCCCTACCTGACATTCCCAGTCCCCACTCCCCTGAATTCCTGCTTAATCAGGGCCAGAATCTTTCTTTCAGTGCAGCATAACCACTGTGAGCCTGAGCCCTTGGACTGAGCTCACCAGAGGGAGGTTTCTTTCCTAGGGAAGATGCCAGCTGCTGAAAGGATTTGTTTAAACAAGTGAAACAATAGAACAGAGTAGGTTAAGCCAGCTCAGGTCACAATGTATCCCTTTCTCACTTAACAAATGTGATTTGTGTCTTGAGGAAAGAATCAATGAGTTTCACACTAAGACTGTGCTGTAGGCAAGCAAGTGCCTCATCTCCAAGTTACCTGAAGGTCAGATGACGCTAAGCTAGAAGTAGCAAGCACAGAGAGATCCATGCTACTGTAGTGTCATGAACTGTGTTAAAAAAACTATGTAAGCAAGCTCTCTTTGTATGCCTGAACGTGTCAGAGTGGCTTTTATGGCAGATGTCTGAACTGATACCTCCAGCGTCTTCACTCAGTAGTATGAAAGACTAAAGCTCATCAAATTGAACACTAGAAGGAGAAACCCAACTAACTGGTTTTGTCTGCTAGCATTTAGCAAGGTCCCTGATGGAAGCTGTCAAGACACAGTTTTCTCAGTATGATATAACAGTTGAAATAAAGAGTTGTGGCCCTGAGCTCTCCTGCATTTGGAAAATATGGAAGGTTGACCTCACTGGAATTACAGTGAGATGTCCCAACATGTTAACATTCCAGTTAACTTAAGGCCCTGACTAACGTTCCACTCCAGACTGCTTTGACCAAAGCCAGAGGTACCAGGCAGTGGGACGCAGATACCCCTGACAGTTGGGCACCACAGTATCCCTTTTGTTACAAAATCCATGTTTCTTTGTGATGTGCCTGTTCCCTTTGCCTAGAACAGGCTTCCACACTTGCTCAAATACCCATTTGTGTCATTCCAGTGGCTGCTGAATTCCTGAAGATAATCTAACCACTACTGCCCATAGCTGAGTAATGGCTTCTCTTATCTATACAATTTGCAAAAAATCTTCGTGGAAGGATGCTCGTGTTTCTTTGCCAACAGCATCATTTATTCCTTTATGTCTCTATGATGGGGTTTGGAGGAGTACCAAGACAATTTCATCCAAAATTATGCTTTTGCCTAATTCTGTCAGGATCTTGGATGTGGTAGGACATGGGTTCTTGTTCCCTGTAGTGGTGGAGGACCCACAGCAGCCTCACCCAGTTGTAGTGTCTGTACAGGATTTTCAGTTGCAAGTTTAACATTAAGCAAGGGGTTTTGAGGAACGAGCTGAAAATAGTCTGTGGTTCAGAAAAGTCTACAAACACAGACCTGCCCTCTTTTGATGTCTTACAAACAATAGAAATAAGAGCTAAAAGGAGTTTAGAGGAAGTGGGAGTATTTCTATTGGACCTTGGGAATTCTCTTTATCTTGTTTACCTCATATTGTAAGCTGTCAGAGAGCTTCCAGATTCTTTCAGCGTTCAGCTTCTTCAATGGGTATCCTGTATGAGCTGCTAAAAACTTCAGAAATGGCTGGAATACAAAAAACCAAACTTGTAGTACACAGGGCATTTTCACATCACTGCCATACTAGCACATAGCAGGTTTTAGAAATGAGCTGGTTTTTGCACTTAAGCAATGAACCATTGCCTAGGGGTAAGAGAATTTGGCCTATTCACCTATACAGGGTTGGTGGTCTGAGTTCAGATCTGAGGTATGGTGGTGGTTCACGCTTGGTGGAAATGTGAAGAAGGGGATAGAGGGGACAGAGATACATGAGAAAGTCTGGCAGAAATCCAGAAAGTGCTTAAAGGAAGTGTGATAAACAGGATTTTTCTGGTGTTGGT
This sequence comes from Todiramphus chloris collaris, assembly GCA_025345505.1. Taxonomy (NCBI): domain Eukaryota; kingdom Metazoa; phylum Chordata; class Aves; order Coraciiformes; family Alcedinidae; genus Todiramphus; species Todiramphus chloris. The sequence continues at coordinate 28,831,526 of JANVCC010000019.1, read as the reverse complement.
ACTGAGCAGAAGGGAGGTATGATGTAAATTTGATAAACCTGTGAATTCTGATTCATTTGCATATAATACCCAGATGCAGAGCCACAGATAGATGGCTGAAGTCAGTGATTAAAGATGGGGAAAACCAGGTGAGCTTTATAGTGTCAATTTGAATAAACTTGTAAAGAAGAAGGTTGCAGCAGAACAGAAAAGCGATGACATACTTATGGCAAAGATTTTGATGGTGGAGAAAGGAAGGATAGCACCAAGAACGGCACAGGAGTGAGCACCTGAATGAGGACTTTGGGTGTGAAACATGAACAGGTACTTGAAGAAAGCACTGAGGCCACTATCAAAAACCTGGGGAATTGAGCTGTGGGAGTTTCGTGATGGAAGAGGAACCTGACCTAGCAGAGAGTTGCGCAGACAGAGACGTCAGAGGAGTTGCGTTACTTGGGAGTAAGCAGAGAGAGGTGCTGGAGTGATTTGAGAGGTGTTGGCACTGATTTGATCTGAGTTTTTATTTTGTCTGCTCTCCTAGAAAGTAGGTGGACTGATTTTTTGCAAGGTAATCGATACTTTATCTTTTTTGTGACTTGCAATTTTCAGTTGGTGGGAATAGACCAATCTGGCTGGATCTACAGTGTTGTAACTGTTTTTTTGGGGATGTTATCTATACTGTTGTGAAGACCAGAGATCTGGAAGGAGCACGTTGGCTACCATGTTTTAAACTACCTGTTAGATAATCATGCCAGAAGCGGTACATTTTAATTAGATTTCCAGAACTGAAAATACTTTACCCTGTACTTCTTGAGTTGCCTTTGGAAATCCCTTGTTGCAAAGGTTTCTCTCAGAAGCTCATTGTATTTTGGGCAGTGTGAGAAGGGTAAGTATAGCAACTGAAAAGCAAATTGCAAAACACTAGTTAGGCAAGGTGCTTCCTGTTCTGCAATTCCCTGTACCCGTGCAGCATTGCTGGTCTGATTGGCTGCACGAGTTAGGACAAGCTGAAAAATAATCTGGGAGTGTAGTTTTCAAGGATGTTCATCTTCAGGCCTGTGAGAGTCATACTGATGACTACTTACAAAATAATCTTTTAAAAGTTCAGAGGAGTAATAGCTGCAGTAGTTCAAAGTTAAAGGATTCATTTACAGAAAATGAAGTTTGTCCCTTGACGGAAGACTAATACAAACCCTCCTGAACTGCTCTGTGCTTGGCTTCCTTCCCCAGGGATGACTTCACTCATTCTCTTCAATCTTTCTTTAAACACACGCTCACCCTTTTTTGCAACCCCTGGACTGCAATAGGAGTCTTTGTGCATTCTCAGCTATTAAGTGGACTTACCACAGCTTCATTTATCTCAGTTAAATCATAGAAACTTGTCAAGTTTCTGTAACTCAGTTTTATCTTTCATTAATCCGTTACATATGCAGGTTAAAGGTTACATCTGACTGGGATAACTTAAGAATTTGTTAGTTCATTTATCTCAGCTAAACTGAGTTTATTCCTGTTTAAAGTTTTCTGTGTTAAATTTAAAAACCAAAAAGTTAACCCAAAATTTGACACTGAGATATTCTTAGTGTTTTTCTCTAATATGTTTTTTTGCCCTTTTCCAGTAATAAAGCTCTATCTATATAGTCCCACAGCTAAAAGACCTTTAAAGAGAACTTGAGAATCGTGAAGGGATAATTAGCTTGGAAAACTTCACAGCAGTTCCTCCATCTTTTTAGAAATGTAGTCTGTCTATTCCAAAAGGTAGAAAAGTATTTCTGAGTCACAACCACGGGTTCATGACCAAGCATGGCTTCACCAATAAGTGATGGACATTTGTTTTGGGTAGTAGGATACATGTGGTTTCCAGCTTAGCCTGTATATGTAGTGAAGGGGAATAGAGTTAAACCCCAGATAGTAGAAAAAAAATATGAAAAATGAGTTATGTGTTCATGACTTTAGGATTTCTTCAAATAAACTTACTCCCCTAGATGTGAATGAGGTGCAGCACTGGTTTCCTGTGGAAACTCTTGATAATATTTCTACTCAGCTTCTTAGGCCTTTCTGCACAATGCTTGTAACATAACATACTTTATATTGCCTTTACCTTGCCCTTTTCCCTGCCCCTTCATCTCATACCCTAGCTATTTTACCAATGATTAAGAAAAAGCAAATGCCTCTAGTTTGTACTCACGTTATCATGTGACAGTGGCACCGTGTGAACTGGAATTGGCTGCCAAAGGATTCTGGGGTTCCACATCTGGCCCTTTGTTGGTGGGTACAGCCCAGCAAGACTTGCCTGAGCACTCATAAGCGTGTGATCACAGTCAGTGCTTCGAACATAAATCTGGAGCAGTTAAAAAGAAGTTTTGGAAGTTTCTCCTGTTAGTTTTTTTTTCCCTCTTGGTAAGAAAGTAGGGGAATGCTACTGTGCTGAGGAAGCTGTCATCAAAATGGAATGAAGACAGACCATGAGAAAAAAGAAGGATGGAGAAAGAGTGAAGCTGGAATAGGGCTGATGTACAGCCTAGAAAGCCTTTCGCATGGTTTTCAGTTAACCATCAGTCAGAATAAAAGTTGAGCCACAGATCAGGGATGCTTTGAAATGACATTGCATTCAATGGCTGTTAAGTTGTCTCCAACCACACCTGGTTCTGACTGCCATGCATGCAGGAAGTCCCATCAACATCCAGAAAAAAACATCCTACCTCCCGTATCCCCTCCAGTACTTGCCTCCCGCTGCTTGTACACAGCACTCAGGAAATAGGAGTATCTCCTCCGCAGATACTGGCCAAGCTCATACTGGTGCTGTATGCCAAGCTGTAGAAGGAACAGAATAGTGTCAGAGGCTCAAGAATTGTGCTATGCATCCATTCCTACACACAAAAGAGGTAATCTTTCATATTACTTTGATAAAGACCATTTTAATTTCTAGAGTGAAGGAGGAAAGAAGATGGGAGAAAAGAGCAGTGAAGCTGCTGTGTTTACAGCACTGGGTAATATTAGAGAAATCTTTCTGACAGATGTGGCTTTGCATTCCGCTCCTCAGAAAGCCATGTGTATGTTTACCCACTCCAGTAAGACTGAGGGGCAGGGTGACTTAAAGCAGGCAGAGAGATGTCCCAGCACCATCTATCTATCCAGTTTCTGCTCTGAGCTGGGATTGCAGACAGAGCAACCACCTGTCCATGGAAGCACATCTAGGACATGCATCCTGCAGAATATCACCAGTGGTTCTGTACGGAGGCTGCACTTTTAGTTTCAGCAAGATCTTATTTTACTTTCAGCAAGATCTTATTTTAGTTTCAGCAAGATCTTATTTTTCAGGAAGACAGAAAATCTTGAATAGACTTCAAGTAGCAGTCCTCCAGCCTTCAGTATTTTGCTGCAACAGTAATTATTATCAACAGTCTGAAATGCTTGATTCTTGGTTCTCACCTATGTCCCCAGCTTTCAGCCACTGGATCTAGTTACCCTTTTGAATAACCCATTCTTTACCATCATAGATCTTATTCCCAGTAAGATGATAATCAGTAAGATGGAATCAAGTGATTTAATCTCTGTATTAAACTAAATAAATGACAGTTCTTTACTCTCACAGCAAATTTTCCAGCCTCAGCATTTTACTAGCTCTACGCTGAACATTTTCCATTACTAATTACTAACATAATTTTGTAAACACATGACGTGAGTATCACATGCAATGATCCTGTAATGGTCTCAGTATTGTCATCTTTTACTTGTACTTGCTGCTTCCTGGCCTAAATTGAAATATATATTTTTTATATATATATATAATATACATATAATGAAATATACATTCAACTAGGCCTAGGCTTCTACCAGCATAGGCTGCTATTGGACCAGAACAGGCTGACTCACTGTCATTTAAACTCAGTGACTGCTTGTAGCTGTAGCTTACCAGTCATTTTTTGGCTGTCCTTTTGGAGAGCTGTATTTGGCAAGTTAGTATGGGTTTTCCCTAAGTGAAAACAGAGTTCCAAACCCCAAATGTCAACAGAGCACAATCCAACATTGCAGTATGTTGGCCCAGGTGAGCTGACGCACCTTGGTGAGCTGTCCATATCCCTGCTCCTTCACAACTTCTTTGTGCTTGTCAGTTGGAAAAAACTCCTGGGGGGTGTGATGGCCATGGCGAAATACCTGATAAAATAGGTGGAATTCCCTTTGTGTTACTGGGGTTTTTGTGATGGGTGTAATTAAGTCACAAGGAATACACAAATGATGGTGAGTACTGTATCTGACAGAAGTTACATCTGTTTATGGTGCTTTTCTTGGCCCTAGATAGCTACAGTACATGTTTGATTTATTTAGACAAATGTAACTCTTCTTTTTTTCCTAATTAGCTCAAATAATTTTTTGCAAGTTATAAAAGCTATAAAATATCTTGCCGTATTTTAAAGCAGTTTTATATATTTTACAAGGTATAGACCACAACATTAACTAAACAGAAAACAAAGAGAAGCATGTAAGTCATTTTGCAGAAATAGTAGAACACTAGTATTTTGGCAGGACTAACTGGGAATTCGGAAGGAAAAAAGCTAATAGAATTGCTGCACAATTCCTCTAGAAACATGTCATGTAATTTTAAAATGTTACCACCAGATCTTTTTTTATTTCTTAATCCGAGAATCATTTTTTTCTTAATCCAAATATGGATAAATAAAATGGAAAACTGCAGCAGAAAACGTATATAAATGAGTACAAGGATGTATGGTGTTCAGAACAAGAGTCGGGCTTCCTGCAAACAAATGGTATGTCATAGTCATTGCAAATAGCATTAGTTTCACAGCACTGGTTCTGTGTTGCTTATTCAACGCCACTGCACACTTGTTTATGTCTCACATATTGAAATTTGTTTTGTGTGTTAATCCATTGAAACCACTGGAAAAGTGGAAGCTCTCCCATAGCAAAGAGGGTTTTTGCACAGCTGATATTTAGTTACAAATTCCTCTTTTACAATTAAAAACCCCCAAGTCCTGTGTGATTCCTCTCCTAGTGCTGTGAAAAGGCATTCTTTGTCGATCCAGAAAGTTAAGTCCATTTAGGACTGCACAAAGGAGACAAAATTATAAAATCTTATTTAAAACTGAGGGGTTTTTTGTACAATGCAATTATGAATTTTGAGTATGCAGGAAACACTTACATATTCAAAAAGCGCCCCCTCCCCTGGAGTGCGAAAAGAGCAGCAAGTGACAGGTTTTGGAGAAATTCTCCTGAACTGTGTACTTACTATGGACACAAACTTCAGCTTTCTTTTCGCTGTCGTTTGTTGAAGAAGGATGCAGAAAAGGCAGAACAGGAAACACAGACTCCAGATTCCACACAGCAGCTGCCTGGCTCTCATCCTGAGGGCAGCTTTCAGCTGTTTGCACACCCAGGTCCCTGGCTGGCCGTGGCGATACTGTAGATATGTGGCTAAGAGGGGAGGAGTCAGTTGTGCCTGTGGAATCCCAAAGTGGGTGCAAACTTGCCTCCTCCTCCCTTCTTCCCTTTCTTGAGATAGTGCTTTTCAGGGCTTCTGTGAAATGAAGAGTGTATTTTGGATTTGGCTTGGTCTTTAGGAGAAATAAACAGCAGCAGGTTTTGTTGCACAGGAGCAGGGCTAAGCCTAAATTCACTGCAAAAATATAAAGATACATGAATTAACTTTTCATCTCTACAGTAGGTTGACTGTGTCTCTAGTGGCAAAGCATGTGCCACGGTTTTCTACAACTATTGTCATGGTTTAGGGTCAGGGTGGCCTCTTAGACCTGTAACAGACGCTTTCTGTTAACCCCCCTCCCTCCCCAGAGGGGAAGAGAAAGGGAATAAGGGAGACAGAGTGAGCAATTAGAAAAGGAAACTAGAACTGCTTTAAGGAAAAGGAAAATAATAATAATAAAAAATGGAATAATACAAATATATACAAAACCAGTATCAAACCCAACCCCCCTGATGGTAACTATGTCACCATCACCACTGAGGCTGTGGAGCAGCACCAGGGGAGTCCCAGCCTGGGCCCAGCAGCAGAGGGGAGCTGTGTTCAGGAGCTGGATGCTGGTACTGGGTTCAGGAACACACAGATTGGGATTGAAGGCAAAAAGGACAGAGGCCTCCTCGGATGCTTCAAGGAGGGAACCAAAAGAAGACCTGAGCCAAGCTGAGCCAAGCTGGCAAAGCAGGCCAAGAGGGTGAGACCCTCCTGATCCCTCAGCTTTATATCAGATATAATGTCTATGGGCTGGAATCCCTCGTTGGTCGGTCTGGGGTCACCTGTCCTGTCCGCTCCTAATCCCTCAGCTTTATACTGAATGTGATGTCTATGGGCTGGAATCCCTCACTGGTCAGTTTGTGGTCACCTGTCCTGTCCCCTCCTCCCCGCAGGTGTGACCTTTCACTCTCTGCACCCCCCAGTGTGGTACAAGACCCAGCAGTGGCCTTGGTCTGCACACCAACCCTTGGTGCTAACTCTAAACATGGGCTGTTATCACTGCTAGAAGCAGACACTGCCTGTGAGAACAGGCTGCTGACTTCAGACAGTGCAGTCATTTAGAAGAACTGAACTGGAAAGTAAAATCACTGAACAGAATTGGTTCTGTTCTCACTCAAACCAGGACAACTATCCCCCAGGATTTCGTACAGTTAGGTAATTTTTTATTTTTCAGATTACTCCTGCTGCAAATGCTCTTGTTGTTACAGCACACATAAATCAAGAGTTGTTTCTGTCATTTCCCCAATAGATTTTAAATAAAATATCTATCTCAGAGGCAGCTTTGCAAGAGGCAGAATCGATTTTACAAGCTTATTGGTCAGTGTTCAGTCATAGTCATGTGTTAATGAAAGCCCTGTTAATATGTAAAAATGGAAGATGATTTCTTAGGGATCAAAAGCTCTCTATGTAAGAATTTAAAAGAAATTACTGAAAAAAAAATTTGTGCTGCTACACAAAAAGTTTATGTAATCTCAAGCTAGTTGAATGCACAAATAACAAACCTGTCCTTTGTAATTGTTAGATACATACTTGTCTAGAGGGATCAGTTCTCTTTCCTGAAGCAACAGCCCCGTATCTTTCACATCTGTCAGAGCTAAAGAGACTCCTCTGTGAAACACTCAGAGGTCAGGCTCTCTCAGTGCAAGATGGTTCATCTGTCATTTCTGCTTTTGTGCCTGACAAGTCTAATGCACTCATGCAGAAATGGGAGAATATGGGGAGCTACTCCCAGTTATTGAGAAGGAAAATTCTTCTGGGTTTTTTTTTGTTGTTGTTTGGTTTGGTTATTTTTGTTCATTAGGTTGGTTGTTGTTTGTTTTTTTGGGTTTTTTTCCAAATGAGGGACCTGGGGGAGGTGTGGGTCAACTGATTAAAGCTATTGACACCCTGAGCATTTTCTTGCCTCCACTGGCTGTCATACTTCGTAAATCTTTTTGAAGGCACTGTGTGTTTTGCTGTTTCTAGAGGACATGACATCAGACAGCACCCCCAAAATACACTTCTCTGCAAGGCAACATTTTTAATTAGACCAACTGGTATTGCCGAGAAGAAACAGGTAAGGTGTCAGAATTGGAAGGCTCCATTTGGGTTGTTCAGATACCGTAGATCCTTCTGTCAGGGACAGCAGGTACACAGGAGCAGAAAGGTTCAACTTTTTCCTTGTCCAGCACCTATTGCCTCCCACTTTCTGTGAGATTTCATTAACGAGGAAGGTGAAATTACTCTTAGTTTGGAGATGACAAAGTATCAGTGTAAAAAGTGATACTTGGTTCCTTTGATCTGATCTTGGTGCTGCTAATTTTGTGGGAAGAGACGCGTAAAGGGCTGGAGTTATTTTAAAGTACACCACGTTGGTTAACTCTGTTCCCACTGAAGGTCATGGAGGGAGAGTGAAAGAGTGTGCTGTGCTGAAACACCAGAGAGCAGGAGATGGAGCTTTCTTGGCAGCTGACTCATACCTGCAGAAGTCCCTTGTTGCAGGTGGAGAGAGGTGTGAAAACTCTTCTCTGCTTTCAAAGTCAAGGTAACTGGTTCTTTAGTATGCCTGCAGCCTGTGTTCAAACAACCACTGAAGGGGGAAGAGGAGGAGATAATGATAAAGACAATAAATGACCCTCCCTCACTGCCTTGGAAGTACAAAGGAAAATATAGGAGGTGTAGATCATAGGCCTTTATCTTACCCATAAACTTGAGGAAATATTTATGGGATTGTGATAAACATAATATTACTAAGCAAGCAGAAGTACAGCTTTCTGCTGTGTCCTGTGTGGTGATATCTGAAAAATCAGTTTGTTAAGTGCTGCTGGATCTCTGACATTGTTTAGGGAATGCACCAGAAACAAATCAAACATTTCCTCTGTTTTATGGTGTACCTGTTTGTCTCTTGCTTGCACGCTGTCATTAAACAATAGAGAAAAGCGAGGCTATCATTCACTCGTCTGCAATAAACCAGCAGCCAGAACAGAAATATTCCAACTCCAAGTCATTTGCTTCGTATCTAAACAGATAGGCATCAGCTGCCTCTGTTTGGCTAATGCTTAACGTACACTGCTTAACGTTCTTTGGTCCTTTATGTTAGGAAAACAAAGGCCTGTCATGTCACCACGCCTGTGTCCCAGGGACACTTTACCCCACCTCCAGAAGAATCTGCCCCCGGTTCTGTTAATGATTTCAGTGCTGGCAGGCAATATTCTTTCAGCTCATTTTAAGAGTGAGTTAGGGGCACGTTCAGCTGTCCTGGGGAGCTGGGTCAGAGCCTGTCAGGAGCAGGAACAAAATGGAGCATCAGCACCTGGCAAGCAGAGTAATCTGCAGTGGTAAGAGGGGCCCTCAAGAGCTGCACAGGATGTTCTTGCTGCCACTGGCAGGAGCCATCAACTTGTGCCTCACAGTCTCTGAGCCTTCCTTGAATGGCAGCAGAAAAGGGGAGGCAGCAGTTGGTGCTGGGACTTGCAAGGAGTGGGGCTGTGGCTGTTTTTAGGCCACTCAGCATTTTTGGTAGTTGCCTCTGCTTGGGTTCAAAGCTGCACTCATGATGTCAGTCTGAGCTAAACTGCTTTTTTGCACAGTGGCCAGCTTCTTCTCCATTACACTGAAGCAAATGTTACTCTATACTAACAACTGCACAGAAGTTGATGAACTTACTGCAAATATATTTCCCTTGAGGTTTACACAGGTGTTCTTCCACCAATGTTCTTCTCAGCACCTTCTGATCTTCTGCATTTTCTGTCTGTGTTTGGGCTACGTGCATCTACTGCTCCAGATCCTCATTTGGTATGAGTTAGATTAGCTCTTTATCTTTTCTAGAGTTGTGCTGGTTTACAGGGGCTTCAAAATACACAAAAAGGACTATGTTAAAATCCATTTCCTCCACCTGTTCTGATGAAGAATCTTTATTAAAAAACTGGATGCCAGTGGTGATGCAAAAAGAGATCAAATGACTATCTAGTCATTTAGACTTACTAATGAGTTGTATGGGACTGACAGGATCATGGTTTTTTGACAATGGGAGGTGAGATATTTCTCATATTGGAGGAAAAGAACATTTTCTTCCAGCCAGCCATCATCACAGCTGTCTAGCTTGGTCAGAAACCAGGAGTGTTTCATCCAGGTGCTGACATAAGTCCAAACAACAACCACCCTGTGTGTAATCAAGCATCAAGCTATTGTCCTTGTGCACCTTAGAATACCTGAGGGGTTTGGGTTGCTGCTTTCTTCAAATTTTAATAATTATATTTAACTTTGAGGTAGGCTACAATAACTATGATTAAAGCAATTGTTCTGCTCAGCTGGAATGATTTCTGATCCTGCCCTAGCACAATGCTGCAAGATTTGAAATGCAAATACGTGGCAGGGAAGAAGTGTTCTTTCAATAACTTTTTGTATTTCTGTTGGAATAAAACAAAAAGTCCTTTATAAAAACTCAAGCTGGTTTTTATAAGGTCAAATATAAGCTAGCAATTTCTCATAAGTATTGGATCTTGCTGGTCAGGAGCATCATCTGCCCATGTGGACAGTTTAGATTTTGGTACTGAAATCCTGACTTAGGAGTGAAGAATTAGCAAATTAGCTGCTAGCTTCTGAACTGTTATCCCCCCCTTCCCACTTTCCATTCTGTTCCCTTGCTCCTATCCTCTTTGACCTCTTTGGATTTTTGGATTTTTTTGTTTATTTTTGCTCTTGTTCATTTTAATTAGTGAAGTGGCTTATGTCAGGACATAGGCGTCCTCGCGTGGCACGTTGCAAATCCCTTTTGACCCACTGTTTTCTGGAGAGGCTGGTGACTGATTTAAATATTGCCACAAACATTTTCTGAATAAAACTGTCAGCACTGTTACAGTGGAAGGCTGTGGGTTTATGTCACTGCACTGTGTCCATGAGTATCATAGAATCGTAGAATACCAGCTTGGAAGGGACTTCAAGGATCATCACCAAACTTTTAAGGTAAACTATACATAGAGTTTAAATGAGATGGCCCAGCACCCTGTCAAGCTGAGTCTTAGAACGATCTAGTGTAGGGGAATCCACCACTTCACTTGGGAGATTATTCTGATGTCTAATCGGAAATTTTCTTCTGGAGTCCAATTGGAATCTCCCCAGGAGTGACTTGTACCCATTACCCCTTGTCTTTTCCATGTGACTCCTTGTAAAAAGGGAGTCTCCATCTTCTAACTAGGCTGCATGGTGGTAGTACTTCAAAGGTGGTACTCCTTGGCATTTCCAATATGACTTTTATCAGTGAAATTTTCATTGACTGTCAATATGGTTGCTAGAAGCAAACTGTATTTTTGCTTTAGGTCATATACCCAGTTTCTTTCACATAAACCCAAACTAAATTAAATATTGTATATCAGGTTGATAGAAATTGAGGTGTTTTGCAGACTTCCACTTAATTTATAATTGACATTCAGCTTGTTCTGTCAGGTATTTTGATCTGCCTCTACTACCTGGAAAAGATGATCTATTTTCTTACCTACTATAATCCTGTGTTGTCCATGTTTGTCTTCACAGACACATCCATAAAAAGCCCAAAAGGTGTAAAAGTGCCTTTTGCAGAAATACAGGATAAAGTATCCAGAGGGCAATAGCTGAAATGATGAACAGACAAATGTTACTGGCAGTTAACCTGCTGGTTACTGGCAGTAAACCAGGCAGTTAACCTGTTAGTTTGGGATCTGATGCTTACTGAGCTGGTGGGAGGGACAACAAGTTGTGTGTGGGACTGGTAAGAGCTTCAAGGACCCAATTTCATAGAAAGAGAAGTGCCAGTTGAAGGAAGATGTGCTTAAAGGCATGCAGAGAATTGGCTAAGGCCTTTTGGAGCTGCTGCTTCCATGGCTGAGACAGGTTAATATTACCCTCAAGTACTGATCATTCTTGAAAACAACCAGGCAACCTGCTAATTAGCAGCTTAGTTGATAATTAGAATGTGGGTTTAGTTTTGCAAAGTGTGGGTTTATAGGTTTGATTTATAGCCTGTTGGGCTTTCCAAAGAGTTTGGGAAAGCATTATGCTGAGCACAGGTATACCAGCCAACACACCTTGGATCACCGCAGTGCCATCCAGGCTGTTCCACCTGCATGACTGACCTGGCATGTTTGGTCAGCAGCATGGCATGGATAGCCAAGGTTAATGCTTCAGGTAACCGAGAAAAGTGCTACCCAAAGGAATCTTGAGGATAATATCATGCTGACTGACATCAGCAGATACAAGGTGGCAGCCCTCAAAATAAGCTTTCTTTCTAATTACATCTCACCAAGTGTGGTAGTATTGGTCCGTGCTCATCATGTGATTTCACGTTTTCCACACACGCTGAATAGTGAATAATTCATACCACACTTCCAGTTAAACCACAGCCTCTTCTGCTTGGTCAGCTCCAGAGTATTGTCTAAAGCAAACAATAAGAAAAATGCAATAGTATGAAAGGAAACGTTTTTTTCATGCAAACCAAATAAAAACTGTATGCCTAAACCTACACAAGAAGTAAGAGGTAGTGTAATAGTTGGGAAAATATTTGCCTATATCTGCAGGCACTTCAGAGGAATATTTTGCAAAGGCATATTGCCATCTAGTGTTAAACTCCTTTCTAGCCATTGTAGTTCAGGCTTGCAGTGGATTCCTGACGGATCTCCTTTTGTGAGAACCGTTGGAAATCCAGTAATGAATTGAGAAATGATGAAGAGCATCACTGCAGCCAGATGTCCAAAACACATCACCACATCTCCAGATTTAAATAAAGATTAAGATCAGTGATTTTCACTCCGATATTCAGTGTTGTTGGCAATATAAATTTACTATCCAGAAGGAGTTTGTTAAAGTAGTGTCCTGTTCTCCTTTCAGCATGGTGGGAAGTGGTGAAAAAACAGTTTAGGGTATTTTTTATATATATTTGTAGTATCAACACTTAAATAATTTTCTTTATTTTCATTTGTGTTGTTGCAGGAATTCAGCATCTTTCACAAGAAGTCAGCATTTTTGTAGAAAGAGAGGTGTCTAGATTAATTTTACAAAATAAAAGGATTTGAGTGGCCACCAAGATCAAGCTGGGGTAATATAGTTGCTTCTTTTCCTCTTTTCACATAGTTTGTTGAGGTAGTTGTTGGGGTTTCTTTCACCTTTTCTGTGCACCTCAGTTCCGAGTTTTACTTAATGTGAATCAGAGAACTTGTGTATAATTTATTTTGTATGGGATTCAGAGATGGCATACTGTTCTCATCTCTGCCTCTCCATCCTTATCCTTCCCTTGTCAGAAAGCGAGAAAATCCTTTTGATTTCAAGTGCACAGACTTCAGGCTGAGAAGCAGATCAACCTTTGGCTTCTTTCCAATAGTACTGTCTGGAAAACAACACTCAGAGGCTTGTGTTCCCTAAGACTGGCAGTGGCCAAACTTTCAGTCCTTATGAGCCACAGACCGAGATTTTCCTGTGGCAAAGAGCTGCAAGATGCATATCTCAGAGACTTGGGAGCTCTGGGAGGGTTTCAGAGGGAAGGGACAACAGCTCCTCGCTCAAGATCCCAGGCTTAGCCATGGGAAGCAGCAGACCAAACATGCAGCTGGAAGGTGTGCTTTCTAAGCACTCTTTGTGCCAGAAGCTCATGCTGGTTTGTTTCTTCACGTAGTCAGGGATTTGGACCCCTTTTTGCTAATAAATATATTGATTCTTTAAAACAAAAAGGAAGTTCTGTGATCCAGAGGACCAAAAACCCTTCCTTTGTGTGAACACAGTCCTGCTGCATGAGGAACCATCAGTAACATCAACAGGGAGAAAGTGCCTTGGAAACTGTGACATACCCAACTGTGAAGCTGGGGGGGAACCTAACATCTCCTACTCAAGGGAAAAAGCTGGTTAAAGAATTGGATCCTCTAATAGCCAAGGGTTAAAGTAAAGGAAAGGTCCTTTCAAACACTTGGTCTCCATAACCCCCTGAACAGATGAATGGCTAAGAGTGACTGCTGGATGGACTGTCTCAATTACGTGGGAATTGTAACTGCTGTTTAACAAAGTACTATGTTCCCATCACTCCGTTTCATAGGAAGAACTCCAGCAAAATGATAAAACCCAAGAACCATTGCAGCATGGAGATCTATGGACTATCCATTTATCTGTGAAGACACCTACAAAGTGGGGCTGGAGGGGCAAACTGCGCATCTGAAATCTGTATGCCCCAAAACTGCTGCACAGAGGTGCTCTGTGCAGTGCTTGAGACGTTCCGTTAGTCACGGAATCATTAACAAAACTGGATGAGAGTGAAGCTCATCAATCAGCTGTTCCCTCTTGCAGTTTGTCTGACCTCTGCTACTAATTTTTCCTCTGATTTTAAAGCAATGTTAGATGCATCTGGCAAAACTAGCCTGACTACTTCCTGTCCTAAAGAGCAAGTAAAAGCAACCTATTAACAAAAAAATCTATTCTGGTTCATCCGTCTTTGAGTCTTTTATGCTCTACAGCATTAAACTACATATAGTTGTCACCTCTTTTTGCAATATTACAAGAATATTGTACAATTGACAAAATGCTTCATGTTTTTAGAATTACTTCTCAGACTGAACATTTGAATAATGAGAAGAAAAGCAAGCAAGCAGAGATTTCCTGTCAGGGTTTCAAAGATATGAGATATTCTGTCCTAGATTATAAAAGATTACATGTGGACCTTGGTGATTGAAGTAACTGTGTAGTGTACTAATGTTTGATCCAAGCAGTCTTCCTCTTTTCATCATTTTTAAAGACACACACATTGGGGTTTCAGTTTTCTCCATAATTTGTGCTATATATAAATGATGAAGGTTACCCCAAGAGGCATTCTTCCTTTGAGCCTGGCAGCATAAAAAAAGCAGTACATCTATCTTAAACTCAAGAAGGACAACAGAAGTGCCTACTTGCAGTATTATACACAATTATTTGATTGAACAGTTTCATTCTTACAAGGAGCTGCAGCATAACGATTGTTTTACGGTGAAGGAAATGGAAATGACCAATATGAGACAAACAGAAGCACGTTTTCTAGTAGCTAGTGCAGTAGCTGGATAGAAGATGGTTACTAGGATGACCTGTTTTGGTCCTCTGCTGCATGCCAAATTGGAGAGTCCATGTGTCAGTAATACTTTCAAAACTGCTTTATGTTTGTCCTGTAATTGAACAAGTATTTCTTCACTAACTTATTTCCCTTTCAAGGACAGTGTCCTTCCTGACCAAGGCAGAGTATCTGTGACAGGTCCAAGCACAATAGAAATTGCTGTTGTAGGCTGTTCTGCAGTAAGACCAGCCTTCCACATGGGCAGCTACTCACATGAACATTAAAAAGCCCCAAAAAGCTGGCAAGAATGAGAAGGAACAAATACCTTTGAAAGTGAGCCCCTTTCTTAATTCCTCACAATTGAAACCATGATTGTGATTCCATGAAGTTTGTGACCCCTTTTTCCCATGTCAAAGGGGACCCATCCAACAGTCTGACCTTGTTCTGAACAGCTCTGTAGTAATTTTCAGCTTCTTGTAGCCTATTTTTTGTTAGTACAATGCACGTCTCAAAGCACCAGCTTGTCTGCTTTTCAGACAAGATCTATGTTCTATCAAAAAGAAAGGGCAGTTTCCAGAAGGTAAACAAAATAATATCAGTGCTTGTCTGCTAGACACTTAACGTGGACTTTTAGCCACACCAAAACCTATGGGCTTTTCACGGCGGCTCTGATCTCTGACTTGAAGTAACACACCTATGTTTGTGTAACTAAACTAACACAACACTAAGTAAAGCATCCAAGCCATTGTTCCTTGAACCATCCCTCTTCTGAAATCCACTTAATGCAAAGTGACCCACCTCCACTGCTATTGTGGTGCTAACTTTCCATTACATACTCTGAAAGATGTAGCTGTCTGTACAGTGACTCTGCAAGACAGTGTGGTCTGAGGAGAATGAGAGCATCAAGATGTTACGTTAGTACATCCCAGCGGCAGTGCCTGGCCAGTCTCTGATTTTCTGGTGAAAAGAAAATTAAAATTTTTAAAAGCAGGTCCTCTCTTCTTCTGTCCTCCTGCTGTTGGCATGCTCTCTGTCATGCAATATTCGGCAATGACATTTCTGGTTCTTGCCTTCGGTTTCACAGCTGGTGGACTCAACAGGCCAGGTTTTCACAGGAGATGAAGATAAATTGTTTTCAGCCACTGCACTGACCCACAACAGACATTTTGCCTTTGTTCCTTCTCAGCCTTGAAATATAAAATCTTATAACCTGTCATCTGTGTGGATCTATCTGGTCAGCAGTGCTGGTAGATAACTTGAGAGCAGAAAGAATGGATGTGTAGCATTTTTGTATTTTCAGGCGACGTTTGATGGGAATCCAGAGAGAGCTGAGGGAGTTTTTATTGTTAATCTCCAGATAGGGACAGAATTACTCAGGAAAACTCAGCCAGAATAATGACAGATCCTGGTTTGTTTTTTTTTCAGATCTTAACAAAAGGTCTGAAATGAAGGTATCCAGACAAATAATGAAGTACAACCGCCAGAAAAGAAGGCCTCCATCGCAGACCACAGTCTTTTTAAAGATTATAGCAGGTGAGTCAACACTTTGGGCCAAAGTGTCAAAAAAGTAAGTATTCAGTGACTGTAAATGAGATGAGATAGTACAGATCTGTCTGCTTCAACCTCACAGTCCTTGCCCCTCACAAATGGTGAGTTCCTCTCCCTGTGCAAGTACAGCTCCAGGGTCTGCTGCTGGGCGCTGCTTATTCCTTTGTGTTCAGAAGAGACCTCACAGTGCTTCCTAGCTCGTATTTGGCTGCCATGTGGAACATCTTTGCCTCAGTGAGCTATTTTATTGGTATTCAGCATTGTTTCAGTCTTTTTTCTCTTTGTTTATTGAACCTATTAGCATATTTTTACAGCTGAAAACCATCAAACAATTCCTATGTGGAGTCCAGGGTATGATTACTCTGCTTTAGAAACGGTCTGCTTCCTCCCTGAATTGGAATATTCTGTTTGTCTTTGGTTTTGAAGCATTAGCCAACTGGTGACTTGGCGGTCCCTATGTGGCATTTCTAATCGGGTGATAATATAATGGACATGTAGATGATTTTTATGGCCACTGATATGATTTTCATGCTTCCTAACAGCTACTAATTCAAACTTTCTCTCTTGAGAGGGCAAAGGATTAATCCAAGTTGTGAGTAAATACAGTTTTCATTAAACAAGTAAGAGATTGGTGCTCCCCCTCATATACCTGTGAATAGAAACCTGGGAAGGGGTATAACTGCAGTGCCTCTCTAGCATTCCCATAGGAGGTTTTGAAAAGCTTTTCCACTGGTAATCACATCAGGATTGTCACAGTCCCATCACACATACATCAGTTCCAGTTTACTGCCAAGAAAATCCAGGCAGTATTTGAAATGCTTTACCCACCTTCTGCCACCAGAGAGAATTCCTTCTTCTCCCCTCCTGACTGACTGCTAGGGCAAGAGCTGCTCAGGCAGTGGAAACCAAGAACCATTGTTTGGGATTCTGGACTGAGACATTTTAGTTTCTGTAAGTCAGCTGGCCCAGAACACTGACAGCTG
The DNA here is from genome assembly GCA_025345505.1 of Todiramphus chloris collaris. Classification (NCBI taxonomy): domain Eukaryota; kingdom Metazoa; phylum Chordata; class Aves; order Coraciiformes; family Alcedinidae; genus Todiramphus; species Todiramphus chloris. Next base: position 28,814,515 of record JANVCC010000019.1, on the reverse strand, counting down.
CTGGTAGAAGTCTCTGGTTTTGCAGGACAGGACTCTGGAACAGCAGATTTTAAGATGTTTTTATTCAAGATCAGAAACTCTGCAATTTTCTCAAGGCTCCCAAACTCACTGCAGCAAAGATGAGGTGCTGAGTATCACCAGAGCAGCAGTTTTTAACAGCGAAATTCTGTGTCATAAACACACAAACAAGCAAACCAGTAACAACAATTGCAGTTCGTTCTGTTGTGGAGAGGACTACTGGTAACAAATGGTGAGAGACCCAACACCTCTGACAGTACTAAGAGTGGTAGAGTAACCAGAGGAATAAGGAGGGTGTGGGGGTGGCCAGTCCTGCTTTTTTTTCAGAGAACTAGAATGCCATGTACGTTTTCAATAGCTGATCTACATCTTCCTTTCAGGGATAACATACAGTGGTTTCCATACAGCTTTTTTCCAGCTGAATTCTAGCATCCTCCATCATCCCAGAGTCTCTGTACATAGGATGTGCATCTATCATTTCATAGCCATTTTGAATGCCTGGATCTCCCCAAGGAATTCAGTGAAGGACTGTGTGTTTTCACTGTGTCTGATTTTGGCTCGTAACACATCACAGTAATGTCACTGCAAGAAGTAGCTGGTGGAATACTCCAGTTCTTTGTTCTGCTTTGCTGCTGCGCTACTTTCTGACATTAAATTACTCCGGCAAGATGTTTCATTTGAATATCTATGGTATAAATTACCAGTGTTGTTCTCCCCTAGCATTTGCTTGACAAATTAATTACCAACAGGGTTATGTGCGGGCTGTGCATTCACGAGGCTGCGTAAGGCGGCAGCTGAGGGCTCGGCTTGTGCAAATTAATTATAGGCACAACTGACCTGGTGTGAAAGTGGCTGTGGCACTCTCAGCTGAAGAGCCATTGTGTTAGCCTGGCACCATGAAGCACCTGCTTTTTGTGTTTCTCAGTCAGTCGGTGTGAGGAGCAGGATCCTATCGAACAAGGGAGTCTGGTGTCTTACTCAGGAGAGCAAGAGAAGGGAGGTAGTATATGAAGAGACTGCCTCAGGTACCTCTATTACCTGGGGTCAATGTATGGAGGGGGCTGTGATCCAACTTTATTTCCATAGAGTGTTTTTGTGTTAAATGGAGGTGTTAGGACTGGACTAACTCAGCTGCCGTGGGGGATGGCAGTGCTACGTGGAGTTATGCTGACCATCCCCTTGTGGGTGGCATGCACCAGATGGTGGTACCCATGAAGCCTACTTAGCTCCCCTGATGGGGCTGCCTTGTAGAAACAAGACTTTTGGTCCATGAAGATCAGAAAAGGAGAGGACTTCATTTCATTCTCTTCAGAGAGGCATCTGGTGAGCAACTCTCTTGATCCTCAGATTGTCCAGATGCTTCATTACTTCTTTAGACTATCATTTGTCTACTCACTTCTCAGAAAAAAGTTTGGAAATTGTTAATCTGCCTGCTGTTCTGTTTTTAGCTTGGGATGGGGGAACATTTTCAAAGGTGTTTCTTTCCCTGCAGGTTTCATCATCTCCTGCTTATTCCTCGACTGAAAGAATAATCTGTGAAATCAATCGATTGCTGCTGGAATGATTATGCACCATGGGATGATTATGATTTCAGGTGGGAAATAAATGAAAGGATCAGACACTTCTGAAAGGATAAGTAGCTTGTAAAATTTCATATGTCCTTGGCAAAATACATATATAGTGCCTTAAAAAAACCAACATTTTCTGAGTGCAGCAGTGCCTTTTAAGCATTACCTGGGGCTGAATTACAAATACAGACATCAAAATTATAGCATGCATAAGCTTTTACAGTGAGACCTGAAGTGCTGAGCACTGCTGAGGCAGAGTGCCAGTGGCATGCTGTGAGGGTGATCCTTTGTGGAAAAGTTTGGAAAATTCCATCGACTGGATTTGATTTCTACCTGCATCAGCATAAACTGGAGTAAGTTTCCTGGAGACAGTGGCAAGGGTAGCTCATTGGTGTTGGGATGTGAAGTGAGAAGCTCATCTTTCATGTATAAAGAGCTCTGCACAGTTTTACTTATTCTTCCTTTTTGGTCTGAGGAAATTGTCTTCTCACTTCAGGCATTTTTCTTCTCTCTACATCTTCCTTTTGGCTTCCTTTTTCTGACCAAATACTTCAGGCATTTTTCTTCTCTCTACATCTTCCTTGTGGCTTCCTTTTTCTGACCAAATGTGCATCGCCCCAATCTGACAAGCCTGAAAGTGTTTCTAGATCTGTAGTAGGGGTCTCATGTTGGTGAAGCTGCAGAGAATCGCCAGGGCTGGAATTAACTTGCTGGAGGTATCTAGTCCAATCCCCTGCTCAAAACAGGTCCCTGCAACCAATGTGGACAGGGTTTGACCACTCTGACAGTAAATGTTTTTCTAATGAATGTTTGCTAAGTTCCAACGAGTGGTTATTGCCTCTGCTCCACACTGTGGAACTGAAGAGACTGACCCTCTTCTGTACACCCTCCCATCAGGCAGCTGTAGAAAGCAACAGCTTTTCCCAGAGCCTTCTCTTCTTAATGCTGGAGAAATCAGGCTCATGCAGATGTCAGGTGTCCATCCCACCTAACCCAGTCCAGCCAGGAACCCCCTGTTATAGATTATAATTAACCAATGACAAAAATGCCATTTGAACATTGGCAGTCTTTGTGTGTTTTCAAGAATGAGCCTAAAGGTGAGAAACCTGATGCTGTGGTAATAATCTCAGCTGGCTATTGGATTAGAATCTGCCTTGCTGGAATAAACAGACATTTTCCATTGACTTCAGTCTATTGCCATTCAGTACTGTAGAAAGCAGCCAGGATTTTGCTGCAGAGGTTGATGGGTCTAGGATTAAACATTCATACTGCAGAGAGCTGATCTGAATGGATTTGTTTCAGAGACTTCTGAGGGGCTACCAGATTGCAACTTGAACCACTGTGGGGCTTACAGAGGACTGAGGGATGTTTAACAACAAGTAAAGCCATGATGGTAGTAAGGAAAAAAAAAAAAGAGGAAAAATGTGATGGTTCTCAGAAATTCACCCGAAAACTAAAGACGAATCACAGGATGATCCCAGGCACCTCAGACATATGTGAGTCTACACAGTGCCTAGTGCTTCCTGCTAGAGCTTTTTATTTCATACATCCTTCATACCAGTGCTTTAGAATTAATTTTCATTCCACAGGGTCAAACATCAACATTTCACATTCAGCAACAACAATTTAACTCTGCAACACACTTATTGTGCCTCAGCTCTGCAATTGTTAGATGCAAACCAAACACAGGCTGAAGAATGGCTTTTATTTTTATTGTAAAATCCATGTTCAAACTGAGTCTTTAGACACCAGTATGCATGTAGTCAGTGTGATGCTGCTGCTGTGTGCAAGCACAAGTGTTCACCAGGGACAGATGGCTCCATGTTCTGGTCACCGTCTTTCTTGGTCACCTGGTGGCAGCTGTTGGATTGCTGGTGTGTCAGCTCACTTGTACCTAATGCTCTTAAAAATTAAAGCCCTCAGAAAAAAAGCTTCATAGAGCTACACTGTTGGTTTTTTACCTGCCTTTGTTTTGCCCTGGGTGATACCCGGGAATGTTTGCATTAGTTAAAACTCCTCTGACTACTCCTGAAACTGTTTCCTATGCCTTGCTCTTCATGCCAGGGAACTGGTTGCCCAGGTCACTTGTTCTGTTTGGAGAGGACATTATTTGGCAGGAGTGGATCCACAGTTGTTCCCATGTGAATATCCCTGTGCTGGTCCTTCTCCCAAGTGTGTTCATATGTCAGTTCCAGACTCTAAACTTCTGCAATTAATCAAATGCCAGAAAATCTCTGATATGAATGTTTATAGGAAAAGGACAAAAAAAAAAAGACCTAAAATAGTTTGAGTGAAAATAACATTGTGGTTTACATGCATTATAACAATGAGAGCAAAGGATTATTGTGAAATGTGCATTGTATCACTCAACTGAAGCATTAACATGAATTTTTAGAAGCAACATCCTCAGCTCACCGCTGCTTAGTGCTCATGGATCAGGATGTTAGGTTAGGTGAGTATTTGTCAAATTTTAGATGCTGAGAAAATGTGAATTGTGTGAAGTTTGGCATGGATGATGCACATTTGTTCTGATGAGTTGCTGATTATTCATTCGTCTCACAGAAATCAATGGCCTGGGCAGTTCGGATCTGTTTGCTGTTGGCTGGGCTGTTAAATCAGGATTTTATCTTCCCAGTATGTGGAAAGCCAAAAACTGGGAATTCCAGATCTTGCTTAGCAATACCATAAAAATACACCAGCTGTGCATTGCTGATTTCTAGAAACCTTTTGGGGTGAACTTTTGTCTAAACAACATGAAGAAACCCTGGAAGAGCAGGAGCTGCAGGTTTGCCAAAGCTGGGTGTATTTGCATTGATGGTAGGTGGCAGTGGGTCCATCGCTCATCACCAGAGTCTGGGTTGTACTTCAGAATGAGTTTGGAAACGAAAGTTACCTTTCTTGGGGGCCTGTACATCTAGATTTTCATATAAATTGAACACTGGGGTTTGTTCAAGGGAAGAAGTACGGCCTGATTTCCATATGAAAGGCCACATCACAGATAAGTAAGCCCATCACAATCAAGACACATTTTGTGCCTTATTCTCAAAATGATAATTTATAAAAATAAATGAAAGGTTCCAGTACATGACTTTCAGTGTTTGGAAGGAAGTTTTTCTTCCTCTTGTCCTTCTTGGAAGGGTTGTCATTCCAGAAACACATGGCAATAGCCACTGACTGCCCCAACCTGAGGCATTTGCTGCTCATTATATAGGTGGTGTTTCATGTCTCAGGTTGGCTGGATGTACTGTGAGAACTGAAGCTGCTTTCTGTGACCAGTCTTTTTTTATCTGCCTGCTCTTGAGAGGACGCAGCAGTGTGCTTCTGTTTAGCATAAACTCCAGTCCTTTCCCATCTAGGGAAAGGGAGATACTCAGGGAGTTGGTGAGGTGAGAAGGGGAGTATTTTACATCTTTTTCTATGTCTTGCAGTGGTTTCACTGAATTGATTTGGATTGGTTGAAAATCCTCAAAAGCAGTAGTAAAAAATACTGATGTTCAAGGTGTTTGGGCTTTTTTTTAATTTCCAAGTATGCAACATAAAAGTTTATTTTGAAGTATGATAAACACTTGAATAATATTTTTGACAGTGATCCCAAAAAATCAAATCAAACCTCTTGTCTTAAATAGGGATAGAGAATTCAATTTTGAGGAGAACAAAATTAAAATAAAGTTTTCTAGAGAAATGATTCCTTTGACTAATTGGGTGCTGCCTTTATCTATGTACCCAGGTGAAAGGCTTGCCTCAGGAAATCCTGGACGTTGCCCCCAGGACACAGATGTACACTGGCCCTATGCCTGGGATAGGTGCCCTTCCACCTTGGACCATCTCTGCTCATTTCATGCCCTCATGTGCCTGTGCGGAGGTGAGAGGCCCAGCTGCACTTTAAACACATTAGCAGTTCTATACATTTTCTGTTCACAGAGTGGTTTAACTCTCTAAGTATTCTGTCACTGACTCTGTTGTGAGGTTGCTTTTTTCATTCTATTCCAGTGGAAGTTATTTAGTGCTGAATATTTGGGAAGGTAGTGCTTTGTAAGACATTTCTTCCCTAGCAGACAAGAAGTTCCTCTGATTATTCTCCATTGCCTCTCCCTATGCATGTCTAGTGTACTGGGCAAAGAGAGGAGATTTTAGTATTCTCTCCTGGCCATTTCAATCATGGTGTCTTTAGAAAAGTGAACTTCACTCTTGTGGGAGAAGCATATGAGATCACATGGTGTTTTCCTGATAAGATCTATGCTTCACCAAGAGTGAGGTGTAAAGAACCTGACCAAAATCTCTTCACATCATCAGCCTCTTCATTTAATTGTGTGAATTAAATAGACTTCCAATAATTCATTTTTAGGATTTATGCTCTTAGGAGGTAGGCTCTGCATAGGGTACTGAGCTGCCCAGTGTGAAAGAGTGGACGTAGACAAGGCTTTTTTGGTGTAAAAGTGAAACCTTCACCTAGAAATCAAAATTCCCAGATATCTCAGTGATGAACTACAGAGATTTCCAGTGATTGTGATGAACTGTTAATGTCTTTTAATAAATTAAGGAAGACAGCATTATTGTGATCCAGACAGGAACAGGAGGGATGAGTGAACTAATGTCTCTTTAGTCAAAATCATTTAGTTTAAACGGTGTAATAATTGATAATCTCTAGATGGTTTAGTGCAGTATCTCTGTGGATGTCTGTGGTAGTCCCTCTGCTATCTAACAATGCCTCTGGCCCTGAAGTGTCACTGGGCTTCATGGCAAATACACGAAGGGAGGGATTTCACTATATTATTCTTTTAAGGAGTTGGTTTTTTTTTCTGAAAGCAGCATGGATACAGCCACTGGATATTTTTAAACTTGTGGCCAGTTGCCAGTAATGATCAGTTATCAGGAAAGAGAAGGCTGGGAGGTTTGAGCATTTGGGAAGAGTAAGTAATGAAAGGACGGATAATAGCATCGGTGTGTCAGGATACAGATAGGGAACTGTAGCCAGGACCAAATTTTCTTGCTCTCAACTGCTCTTTATGTGAGACATCTTAATCACCCCCTTGTGTTCTATGTGATGAATTAACTACACAGACCACGGGCTCCTGGAGGAGTCTGCGTGGTGACTGGAGTGACTCTGCCCTCACTAGCTCCCACTGAGGCGATGACAATTCTCTCTGAAGCAGTTTTGTAACACCAAGATTCTAGGTTTAATACTTGAAATTGTCAGTTTTGGATGGACAGGAGTAGGCAGTGGAAGTTGGTGGTTTCAACAGCAGCCTGGCACTAAGCTGAAGCTAGAGCTCCTCAGGAGCCTTCCTTGGGGCTTTTCTCTGTGGATCCTGAATTTGGGCATCAACTTCCAGAGAGGCCAGTTCTGAGGGAAGAACCTCAACAGAACCCTTCCAGCAGGTTCCTTCCTAAGGAATCTAATTGATAGAAGCAGCCTGACATAAATCTTTAACCTCCTGAGGAATTTCTCCCACCTCTGACAGTCTGACCCAAGTGGAATCCAGCACTGCTGTTAACAGGCTGCACAAGAGGCCACCCATTCTGGGCCGTTTCCATCTTGGAGCATGGGCAGCAGTGTGGTCCTAGGGATGCAGGGGCACCTGTCTCAGCCTAATGTTGCACACTTTTATAGATCCTCTTATTATCAAAAATAATAACAGTGGCAATGATCAAAATGATGAATGAGTGAAGTCCCTTTCCTTGTAGAGTCACAATTGGCTGCCATGCTGTATTTTGTCACCTGGAGCTTCTCCCAAGGATCATGCATTTAACACTACGCTTCTCCTCAGAGTGTTTTACCCCTGGACATGTAGTACCTGTAGTACTGCTTTTGCCTGGGCAGTGTTCCTCACAAAGATTGTTTTGCTTCCTGCAATATCTCTTACTAGCTTTCTTAAATTATATGATCTCTGCAATTATATTTTATTCCTGAGAGTTTATGACTTAGTATTTAAAAAGGCAGTTAGAGAGCTTCCTGCTTTCTGAACTGGCTGTACCTGGGTTTATTTCTCTTACTAAATTCCATTCAGCGATTTTGAAATCAGAGTTTCTGGCAGCAGTGAATGTAAAGACTGTAAATGCTTTGATATTTCCCCTTCATTATTTTTTATATCTTAGTTGGATCATAGAGATATTAAAATACAAATGTGGAAGAACCACTATGGTTTTGTTGGCACGTGTTTCTAGCATAACATTTAACAAGGAGTTAAACAGAAAGTTATGCAGGTACGTATTTAACCATAGAGAAAAGCTGTTGAAGACTTATTTTGAACTCAGGTATTTAGGGAAAATCTTTCCTCCCCACTCACACTTCTTTCAAATGCCCCATTTCCATTTTTACCTTCCAGTTAACTTTTGTTAGTTTAGCTGACCTACCAAGCTAGGTTCGTGTGAGGATGAAGAAAAATATTCAAGGGATTGTCATCTCATTCTACTGACATAGGAAAACAATATACAGCCACAAAAAAAATCAAACAACAAAAGGTTCCAGAAGACAGCCAGAAGAGAAAAAATCTATTCTATATTCTCATATTCTTGGGCTTCTATTAGTGTGCTCTTGGGCTGGGTCCCATGCCAGTCAATTGCAGAAGCAGGAGTTATGCTCTGGATGGATAACACAGGCCATATCCCAGCCTCACTGCAATCTCTTCTCCGAAGTGCCACGAGAGAGGATGGGGCTGTTAAGGATATTCCTGTAAGGAAGATATGTGATGTTTATGGCAGGCAAAGAAAAGGCAGTATATTTTTCTACAAGTATCAGTATCATTTTATTTTTGAGCTAGCATGGCCAAGAATTAATGTTCTGGAGAAATCTCTGCTGTATCTGTTATACCCCAGGAATGCTATTAAGCTGTCATAGATAACTACAGGATGTCACATTGCCTTATATTTTACCCACTGGCTTTGGGTTTTTTTAGATTTCTTTTGTATTCTTGAACGTTTTTATCTGTCATGGTTCAGAGCTTTGATTCAAATAAATATTTAGGAACCTAGATGCCTTGTCTTAAACTTCTTCAAATTGTTTTGGCTGGAAATATATCTTGATAAACTTTCTGGGTTTTGTTCAGGATGGGCTGTCTTGAGTAGAGCATTTTAATGCTTTCATCCTGTGAAAACAGACATACCCAAGTAATGTTGTATAATACCACCATTAAGTTTGGAGCAAAACTTTTTGTTTCCTTGGTAATAGTGATGTATGCAATCTATATTCTTCATGGGAAATTTTTAAAGACATTATGAATGTTAGGTTTTCTAGATAAAATCTCGGAGATTGTCACTGCTTCATTTCACTGCTTCACATGTGAAGGATCTGTATGTTTCTTGCAAGAGGCTGGCTTTCTAGCCCAATCTAAGACCTGTACCTTAACATGTATGGGGTTCATACCTGTCCCTGGCCAAAGTGTCAGGCAGAAGCTGTTTAGATGTGAGGGTCCCAGGTGTGACTTCTTGCTTCCCACCCTGGGGGTCTGTCTGTAGGTCTAGGCATGGCTGTGTCACCTGGAATCACACTCCTGTGAAAAGATGTGTAAGAGCTGGTCAGGGGCTCCCTTGTTTGCTCTGGGTCCACAAGATAAATCAGGCATAGGGAAAGGCTTCAGTTACATCCCAGCCATGCCTGTCCATGTCCATTACTCATGAACCTTGACCTGTGATAACTTTCCGGCTTGACCTCAACATGCCTTGTTGCTGTGGATTTGTCTGACAGTCACTGGCTTGGTAGCTTAACCAGGTTGGCATCACCAGCCTTGAGCTCCTGCCCTTGTTTGGGTGCTGTGGGACTGTACACCTCTGGCCAGTGAGGCCACTGCCCCACAGCTGCTCTGGGGTCCCCTGGGGCTGCCAGCTCTCTTTTGAGTGGGGAGCAGCTCTCTCCAGTGCCTTTCTGGCAACAGACCATTCTTCTGGCCAGGTGAGCAACACGGCTCTGCCTGTAGAATAACCAAGCCAAAATGATAAGGGGCACTAAGACGTCACTAAGCCATCTTTGAGTGGTGTATGTTTTGCAGTTGGCCACTGTCATGTAGCTTGAATTTGTCTGGTAGCTTAGTTTGAGGCCAGAAGGAGGAGGAAAAGCCCAAAAGCCAATTTTATTCCTGGTGTAATAAAATACAATTGACTTGAGTATACCTGTATTGATTACAAGATAGTAGAGTTTAGACTAGTGTCTTGCCTCAACAGAAGAGTTGGTTTAATTCTGATACTCTTTATTTCAGTGAAAATAAAATGCTCTCAAACTTGTATTTGTTCTTTTTAAAAAAAAAAGCTTTGGGGATGTGAAATGTCTATAAAAGCTAATGATAAGTACACAGACTACTTTGTGTTTGTTCTTTCAATGTTTCAGCTTATTTTTCCAGGTGAGAACCATCTAGGAGAAGACCTGGTTAGAGTGGAAGTTCTGTTGGGATCACATGCAAACGCCTGGACAAGGACCCAGAGTTCTCATGGCCTTTTACCAAAGGCAGTTTTGGGACTTTCACATTCTGCCCATCACCAAGCACTGGCCAATACTGGAGAACATCTGTATTTGTTTTTTCTTGCCAATCTCCCGTGTAACTGTGGTTGGTAGGGAGGAAGATCTTCTCAAATTGTGAGTCTAACTTACTCCGTGTCTCTAGAGAATATTACCTTCCATTCACCATAAATCAATTTACAGTGACATCTTGCATATGGCCTGCCAGCATCCAAATGTTTTGTGCAGCTGTCCATAGATCAGGCATTCAGGCTCCAGGATATAATGCCCAGCATTGCTGGACACTCAAATAATGGAATCACTGTTTTGATTTGTGGTGGCATAATTTTATGGAAAGAGAAAGATCGTTGCACTCAGACAGAATAGCTCTGTCATTTCGGGTTCAGAACTACCACCAGGTTCACAGTCGTGTCTCATTTGCCTGTCTTCTAAGGATTAGCACTGTGTATTTACCTTCTAAAATGATTAACATAATACTGAGGAGAGACTCCCTGGCAAACTGAGATGTCAACAAAGATAATATGAACCGTGGCATAGGCTGAAAAGAAATGGGAACTTGCCACATGAAGGGAGAAAAGGCAAAAAAATAAGTTCTTAACTGGTATTGATTGTTATGGCACAGGCAGATGTTAACCGTAGGCAGCAGACAATTACAGCACAATTAGAATGACAGAGCTGGCCTCTCACCTCAAATAAAGGGAACCCTGGTGTGCGCAATGTGACAAGGAGGGGAACTTTTCTCTCCTTCCCTTTTGTCTTGTGAAGTGCTGCTTGCTCTGTTTTCTCAGACTGTCTAGTCAGCTATTCCATTTGTCTTTAGTCAAGATGCTGTTGCTGCATTCCTGTGAGAAAATCCATGCTTGAGAAGAAGGAAAAAGGTAGACTGAAAACTGGGAAGAAATCTCAGTGAGAGTAGGGAAAGGAACAAGTATCTCAACTGCTATTAACCATTGCAGGTCTTCTGACTTCAATGTGCTTCCTCAGGTACACTCCAGAAACCTCTCTCCTCATCCTTCAGAGCCAAAGGGACTTCCTAATATCACTGAGTGACTCACTGGAGAAATACAAAGGGCCTGGATGCTGACATCTGCCAGAGGAAAGTAGAATAGCAGGTAGGTGACAGTAACTGAGAATAAGAGTAAAGGATGTGATTTGTTTGTAAATCCTCAAAGCCTATGAGGAGAGCATGAGATCTAGTAGCTACTTTATTACACAACTAATCCAGACATCAAAGAATGGCTGCTAGAAATGTATTTCCAGAGCTGCAGCTCCATCAGATATATTGCATAAAACAAATGCTTCTGTCACAGAAGTTTTACTATAGTACAACTAAAAAGAAATGTTTTCTGTGTGCATAGATACTTACAGAGGGGTGTAGAAGGAAGGTCACAGGTGGCTATGGGAATTTGATGCTAGATTACAGAGACAAATTAAGTTTTCTCTTGCTTATGAATGCTAAGGGATTTGGGAATGTCAAACAAAAGTACTTTAGCGTTTAAAATGATGTGATGCAGCTGATGCCCTGCCAGGAAAAGAACCAGTAAAGCAGTTCTGAGTAGATGCAGACTGCTGTTGGGGACTTGGGGAAAAATGTGGTTCATCGCTACTCAGCACTTGCAGTCTTGACTCAAGTGAGTAATTAAGTTGCAGTGGCCTTTTCAGTGATCTGAGCTATGCACAAGAGGTTTGAAGCCTACAGTCCAATAGTGTGAGCTCTCCTGTTTCCTGACTAATCCTATAAGGTGCAGTGGGTTGAATGGATGATCTAATAAGAGAACCTAACTGCAGTCAGCTCGCTCTCCTGCAGAAATCAATAATGAAAACCCACTGAAATAAAGAGAAAGAAACTCATTTATGAAGGAATAATGAAATAAAATAGCTAAAGTGGAAAGTTGCCTGTTGGAGACTCAGATCGTGTGAGCAATCGTGTGAAGTATAAAGTGTATCTGCTGTGCTGCATGCACCTGGGATTGCTGAGCTGCTGCTGTCTGCTCCCTCCAGTAACCACACTGGCAGAAAGCGGCCTGGAAGGTGGTTTCATGCAGCACATTATTCAGAGATTTTGAATGCAGAATTGTTTAGAAGTGAAAATGCATCAGAGAGACTTCCTCACTGGCCAAGGAAGTTTGTAAACCGATTTACTGTCATATACACACAAGAGAAAACTCTACATTTACAGAAGGAAAGGAAAGGTGAACAAAATTGCAGGAGCTGGTTATTGGAGAAGTTATTACATTGCTCCTCTATAGCTCCGTGACAGTGAAGTGTTTTCGTCCTTCTGTGGGGAAAAGCTACACACGGAAGATACTTTGCAGTCTGTGGAACTGACTGAATACATCCATACCACTCTGGAAAAATTTGCAGCCCAAAATCACCCTTTTTCATAAAACTTTCAACAGCCCTTCCCCTTTCTCTGCAGTGAAAACATCCTTTCTCTTCCACCCCAGCACTTTCTCCTTGCTCCAGGACTTAAAATCCCCTGTGCCTTCTCCAGCCCCTCTTCTCTCATACTCTTCTCTGCCCCTCTGAACCCCTAATGCTGTTCTGAGCCAGCACAGAAAACAGAAAGGGGAATTAAACACAAACTGCAGGTCATTGCTCACTGCAGCTTCCTCACCTTCTGCTTTGGCAGCAGCACAATGGTGCTCTCTAGCAGCTGGCACTTTACCACACTGCAGCTCTGCAAGATCCATCAGGGGCCGAGGCTGCTGGTTTAAAATGTTAGGGATTAATTTCTCTGGAAGGAAGTTCAGGTAGTGTTGTGGGACTGTCTGTACCAAACCAGCCTGAGGCGTTATGAACCCTGGCAACTTACTGCTAGCAGATTTAACTTGTGAAATTTTGTGTTGGTGGGAGAGACTGAAAATTTTGCAGGCAGGTTTGCAGCTGTAATCACATCTTTCTGGGATGCCTTGCAACTTCTGTGTCTCTTCCACACACCTGCAGCTGTCTGCTCCTGTGTCCTCTCTGCATCTGGACCAAGTGCTCTTGCATCAAGGAATACTATGCAGTAAGTAACTTCCTTTTCTGAGTCATGAGGAGATCTAGTTAAAATAGCAGAGCCTTCTTTCATACAGAACTCATTTTGGGCCACATCTTAAGTAAGGAACAAAGACAGGATGAAAACATCTCACCTGATTCTCACATAAAGTCAAAGTGACAGTGATATCTTGGATCACTAATAAGTTTATAATGTTTTGACTCCTGATACTCAGATTCTTAAATATCCTGATGACTTATTTTGCTGTTCATTGCCTGAAAATCTATTGTTCAGCAGCAGATAACTGTGCCAGGAAACAGCAATATTGGTGTTTCAGGAGGCATGTGACTATGGAAGCTTCTTATGTCGGGTTTCATCTGAGACCTGATTTGTTACTTGCCACTAATTAGAGCAACTTCTCATCCAGCTTCCAGTTTTGCCGTTGGTTTTGGATGCAATGGGTTAAACTTGTTTGTACTGCAGGGAGGTCAGTGGAGGTTCAGTTGGGATTAATTAGGAGCAGTATTTAAACTTCAGTGGTCAGAGATAGGGTACTTTGCTATAGGGTCTGCTGTTCCTGAGGCTCATTCTTTATTTGCCAGAACAGACTTTTAAACAGTTTTTGCCAATCCTTAAGAATGGGATTGGAGGGAAGAAGCAGGTTTGTGGTGCAAATGCTTGGTCCTGTAGGAGCTGACCAGGTCACAAGCACCTGATTCCTTTCTATAGGTCATCATATACCTTGTCATTATCACAGTCTCTGCTGGATTTGAACCAACACAATAGGGTTTTTATGTCATGGCCAGATTCTGCTCTTGCCTTTTACTGAAGCAACTGAGAGATCTTTGGCCAGTGCCAGCCATTGTCCCCACAGACATTAGCATCCATCCTGTAGAGATGTCCTTCTGGCATTTTGTTTCCTTTGACTAGAAATCTTTCCAATTGTGTGTTTTAATTGCAGAACAATTAAATCTGTGTGTGCAAAGGGCAGTGCTGAGCTTAGCTGTCTATTGCGTGAGATCTTAAACAGCAGAGGCAGGGCAGTGATGGACACGTTTGGCACAAGGTTAGTTGATGATACCAAGACCAGTGAGCAGAGAAGAGTGCTCCTTTTCTGCTTCTGTCTGTCCCTGCAAGGGATGGGTGCACTCTGCTTCTCAGTAACCGTGTTTTCTTCTTAGTTTGTACTGAGATCTATAACACGAATCACAACATGGTCCTGGCACCCATACTATACTCCTACTGCCTACACCCACAGCTATCTCGCGACAAACCAGCTCACAAATTACAGCTTCTCCCTGCTCCTTTGTGACACCAATACTGGTATTAGAATACCAACTTATTAGCAGACTGTTCTCTCTGATCCAATAACAGCAACAGCACTAATCAGTGAACCGCCTGAAGTTTGACTGGAAGCAGTCAAATCTGCCAGTGAGATTCCAGGGAGGGCAGGAAGAGTTTTAAGGTCAGTAAGACATTAATTTCCTTGATAAAATGAACCATGAGAGATTTTCTTTCTTTCAATTAAACAGCGGAGTTTATGACAGGGACTGTTAAATTATGCTATTTTCTTGTGTATGTATTGTCACTTCTCTTGATATTTCACCAAAGACATCCAATCTGGGGGCAAAACATGTTCAGTCCAGCATCACTGTCTTCCTGAGTGGTAAGGAAAAACAGACATATTGTGTCATCAAATATAGCATTGCCTGACAGCCTCTAAAAATACCCATCACACATCGCTGGCTGTTTTAATAGCTGGCTAAAGGAAGAAAACCTCTCCAACGTATCTCAGTTAGGAACTGTTGACACATTAAGATTTTAACAGAAAAAAAACAAGAGCTCCTCATTAGCACAAACGTATAATGAAGTTACTAGGCATTTTTAGCCATTTTGAACAATAAAATAGAAAGATACATTAGGCTGCTTCGATCCTCTGAGGATACAGATTTGGGAAATGCCCATGGAGAAACTGAGTGACTCGATACACTAGGTACTCACTCCATCCCCTTGAGACCATTGCCCCATTTTTATATAAGCACCAAGCTTCCAGTAATGACCCATGATCAGACCATAACACTGAGCAAAAATCAGTGCTGAAGGGACAGGAAAGCTGTACAAATCATGGGATACAATTCTGTACCCCAGTGTCATTCTGAACTGCTCTCCTCTGCCCTGGGGGAGATATTTAGCACTTGTACAGAAGTAAATTGTGAGAACTGTGGCAGCTCTTGAGGGTAGATTTTGCTCTCCTCAAACTTGCCTGGATTTTGGAGCTAGTAGGAAGTGCAGCCTCCGTAGACATTGCAGATGGCATGACGAGGGTGGGGAATGGAGTGTTGCTCTTCATTCCTCTATTCAGTCTTCAGAGCAGCTGACCAAGCCACCAAGTATGGAAATGTGCTGCACCTTTCATCCACCACACTGATATTCTTTCCATCCCAACTATGACCTAACAGTACAAGAGTATCTGCTGTTCACTGTACTGGTACTGGGGACAACACCTCAATTACCACCTTTTGCTCAACAAGAAGACCTAAAGTGCACTTTAGCCTTTGAATGGGATCATTTTAACTGCTTTTATGCAAGTCAAAATGCTTTTTTTTTGACAACTCTTCCTCTTAAATTTATTGCCTTCATTTTCTGCACATCCTTACTCTGCAAGTGGTCGTTGTCAGTTTTGCTCTGAGAGATTTCCTGCAGTCCAATGTACCTTGCAGGGCAGGGGCAGATCCCTGTGAGCTCTGAACTCCCTTCGACCACCTGCTTCAGGGATGCTTAGAATATCAGTGAGGATCCGACATGGTCTTTTGAGGGTGTCCATCTGCTCTTCATTGCTCAGAAGACTGAAACACATTATTAGAATGTGTCATGAAGTAAGAAATTCAGAGTTTTCATTCTTTTGACTTTTTCATCTCCCTCAATGCAATCCTAAAATAATAATTTACTTGAGATTAACATTTCATCTGGATATTCCCTAGTTTTGCTTCTATTAAAAAAAATCACTAGCGATGCCAAAATCTCTTGCTAAAAATCTCTTTACCAGCAGACAGATTACATATGCAGAGTGATCTCTGTTTGTATAATTGCAGAGTGTGGAATGGCAGGGTTTTTTTCAGGGCTCATAACAATGAACATCTCTTTTGTAGACACTGTAGTCTCCAAAACCCAGGTAGCTCCTGGGTTGTGACTGAGGAACTGGCAGGCTGTGGAGACACAAGCGTGGACACAGTTTGAGCTCCTAAAAGCTAACTGTAGCTGGGGTGATTTCTCAATGGCCTGTGTCTTCAGTTTTCTTCTTTGTTTATTCTCTTTCGAGTTGCTGTAGGGCTCAAAGTGTTAATGGATGTAAAGTGGAAAGAGTTGTCAAAGTGCTGCTGTTATTGTTACAGTGGCAACTCCAGAGTGAAGGGAGTAAACTCTCCTCTTGCTGTGCTCTGGCTGGTAAATAAAATAAACTGCAGACTTGTCACCTTTCCAAGTGCTGGAGTTAGGCATTAGTCATCCTCTGCCCTCACCTTTCCACAGCAGTTTTTGTTGCTGTGCTTCGGAAGTGCAGGACTTTACAAGGCAGAATGCTGCAATAGGCTGCCCAAAATAGACATGTGCAGGTGGCAGTGTATTTGGGTTATGAACTATTTGTGGATAACGAATTAGTCTTTCCCTTAATAATCAATTTGTGCACCATCCTGAAGAAGGGGGAGAAAGCATAGATGCTGTCTAATGATTTTGCCATTCTCCAAAAAATGCTTTTGGCCAGATATCAACAGGAATTAATAAACATTATTAGAACTTGAAAGCAACAGCAAAAAGTGTTTGATTCGGAGGTGGTAAGCACTCGCCTGCCACCATCCTAACTGATGTGAGCTCCCCAAGCACGGGGGGCTGTTCAGAGAGGAGAGCCCACTGTGATGGAGAGCTGCAGGGGGGGCCCCAGCCGGGAGATGAACGACTCACCTTTCACAATGTGCTGTGTAATGCTGACAGAAAATGACCTCTGTTGGCAGAGCAGCAGGTGTGGGGCTGGAAAGAAGCTCAGAAAGCACGCCTGGGAATGTGAGCGATGGGCAGCACAGTGGAGATGAAAGGCCCTGCAACTCCACTCTCTTGGGAAGAGTTGTGGAAAAGAAAGCAGAAGATGGATGGCCCGTGGAAGAGAGCTCCAGCCAAGGTAGGAACATGCTGCCCTCTGGTTTCACACAGTCATGACCAGAGCCCTGTGTAAACAGCTTGCGTTGCTTGTTGGTCACTCTCTGGAGTCCTGAGGGACCTTGGCACCAGGTTGGAGATGGTCAAGGTGGGGGCTGCATCAGAGAGGTGGCTGGTGTAGTGGGTGTGCTCTTCCCCTCACATGGACAGAAGGCATGTCAGCTGATGGGAACATCCCAGGCAAACAGTGGTCTGGACTGTGGAACAGACGTAGCAAACAACGTTTGAGTATTTACAATGGTACAGACGCTGAATTGTGGCTCATCCAATTCTGTGCAACTTGCCAGGGGTCTTACAGAGACCTCCTTGTGGCAGGTGCTCCTGCCCTTGTGCCTACCACGGCGGGGTTTCATGGGACTGGGGGGGGAGGTCCACTGGGTGCAGTCAAGAACAGAAACTGGACAAAATGGGAGCAGGAGAAGAGGTGATGGCTGCAGTACCTTCATGCTGCTGTTATCCTCTTCAGCTGGTGCTGTTTATTTCTCCCTGGTGACTTTGGCCACTGATTGGCGTGGTGCTTGAGTAGGGATTGTAAGAGATAACAGGCTCTCTCTCAGCTAATGCTGACCTTTCAGGGGAGCCTGTGGATAACAGATGATGTCGGCTTCCCTCCAGTGAGCAAGAGCAAATCTTTTGAGAGGAGCTGCTGAACCCAGTGATTCATCAGTGATAATTTGCTATGGGAAATAAACACTGTGTCTGGGTGTGGCTCAGCAAACAGGATCAATAGTGTTCAGGCCTCTGTGTGCTGTAGGGTATATTTTTGTGGGAAGCCTTCACGGAGAACACCTTTTTCTGGAGTTAAGCCAATTTGCTGCTCAGGCACAGGAAGGCAATTATTTTCCTAATCGACTTCAGCAGTACAGCAGATGCGTAATGAAAGATTGTTAATAAAATGATAAAATATGTCATTAATGATAATGTTGATAGTCCTGAATATTGTTTGGAAAGGAAAATAAGCCCAGACTTTAGGTTAGCAAAGTAGAGCTGGAAAAAAGTCAGTAGATAGGGGGTGAGGAAAGAGAAGAGGGGAGGGCAGGGGAGGGGGAGGAGAGGAGAAGAGGGGAGGGAGAGGGAGAGGGAGAGGGAGAGGGAGAGGGAGAGGAGAAGAAGAGGAATAAGAGAAATAAGAGAAGAAGGGAAGCCCAGATGAAGTGCCAGAGGTAAGATTCATGAAAAGGGGTGCAGAGAAGATAAAAAAGGAGCCTGGAAAGGCTAAACCAATGAGTTTCCAACATTTCCACAGGCTTCCTGCATGGAACTGCTCTGAGGCACAGATGTGCACATGCACCCTTTCTCTTTGCTCATGAATTAGAACCTCCACTAACATTTTTTTTATTTAAGCAAGGTGCTATATAAAAATGTTCTTAGCAGATAGTTGAATGTCTTCTTCACAGGTAACAGATCAGGTGCATCAGGGTAGACTCTTGGAAATATTTTGTTAAGTTGCAAAACAGTAAGAAAAAAAGCAGTTGTTGAAAAGGGGCATACCAGGAGATAACCCTTTCCCATTAAAACTGAGGTATAAATCATAGTGTCCTTCAAGTTTTTGTTACCTTCAGCCTTCATCTTCAGCGGTCATGCAGAAAAATATCAGCTCAGCAGTGTTAGTCATGGTACAAAGGAAAGCCTTCCCGTCGGAAGTCTAAGGATTCCTCAGTCCTTTTATTTATGATGCAAAATGACTGAAAAATGGAAACATCACAGACCCCATTTCTGAACAAAACCTCACAGGTACACCCAGTGTTCTAAAGAAAGGAGGAAAATGAGCTTCCTTGCTTGCTTCTGTGCTTGTGCATGAACTAAAGCTGGGTAGGATAAAAGTCACCACTTTGGGGAAAACCTTCAGCAGCCTATATGAACTTTCATGCTGAATCAGACCCACGCGTCATCTTCTGACATCTCATCTTTGCGAATGGTGACACAGCCTCGGGGGGCAGGTGGTTAATATAGAATCACCTACGCACGGGAAGAATTTCTTCCTAATCTTGCCAGACAGGGGTTAGGATTTGCTGTGCTGCATGAAAAGCTGCGCTCCTAAAAGACTAGATTTTAAATAGTCACAGGTTCTAAAAAGTGCACTTGCAGAGATGATGGGTGGGGCTTTTCAAGCCCTTGTCATGTGATTTGTTGTGAGCGATCCCCACTAAATTCCCCAGAACACCCTTGTCAGGTGTTCTGTCAGGCCAAGAACCTCTCTGTCAGGGTCACCTTATTCTGGTTTCACTCAGCATATTTTTATTTTCAGTTTGAATTCCTGTCACTCACACCTGTTTAAAACACTTCTCCTGTTGCTAGGAGAGAAAATGGTCATCATTCTACTTCCTACTACTTAAAATAAATGCAAAGAACACATTTCATGCATCTTTTTGTGTCAAATCATTTTAGTGTGTATTTTCATCACCCCTGAAGACCTCTTCCACCCTTGCCATTTTGGTAAGTCTTTCTCTTGGCACTGGCCACACAGTCTGGCAGAGTTTGGTACAGTACCTCCTTTTTCAGATTCACATAAAACCAATGAAAACCACCATCTGTAGGATACAGGGAATAAGGGAATATCTCCTACGATGTCAGAGCTGAAAGCGTTGCCAGGAACCTCAGTGCCTGGTGAAGAAACACCTCTGACCCAGACAGTAGAGACTTTTTATTACTGAAACACTGCGCTAGCCTCCTGCTACGTGCAAAACTTCAGCACAAAAGGAGATGGGCAGTTTTAAGCAACCCATTATTTCTAACAAAAGATGCTTTTCTCCCTCTCAGCCAGTTGTTGAGAGAACACAACAGACACTTAGTACTGTTAATCAAGCTTTAGGCTTTTCCATCCCCCAGAAAACAGCACGAGTCTGGCAGAACGGACTGCTGCTCGACAGGGAGGTGGAAACACACGTGCTGTGCAGTAGCTCAGAATCTGTGCCGAAGCAGCCAGAATGACTGAGCACATTTTGGTGACAGTGTGGCCAGTCTTCCATGGCTCATCACCTTCAGCCTTTCTCAACTGGTGGGTGAACAAAACACGCTGAAACAGAATCTTTAGGTGAAATGTCACATTTCATTCAGAAAAAAAAGCTTCAATGGGACAATTACTGTCAGCTTGGTTTAGGCTGTGACCTTTTCCCATTCTCTGCATTGCTCTGGGGAAAGTAGGGAGGGCACAGAAAAATATTATGAGCTACCAAAATGCAGAAGAGACTGGTAGGAGAAATTTACCATTACGTTAGCATATCCTTGACAAATTATCACCTAAGTGTATTAGGCCTACTCTAATTCCTCCCAGTCCCACCATTTCTGTAAGGAAACTACTCAGTAATGCAACACCACTTACAAAAAGATCTTTCTCTGTTTAGATGCTGTGATCTGTCTTCCCTTTCCCATGATCTTCATATAGCTTGTGTACATTTGTAACTTCTAAATTCACCCACATTAAATTCAGATTTTAAAAAATATTGCAGACAGCTTCCTTCTACGCACTGAGATCTCGCATCCCCCACCCCTTGTCAGTGTGCAGGAGGTGGCATGGTTCTGACACCCTGCACAATGCCTGTTCGCAACACTGCCAGCTGCCATGGCAGCATTATTTCTGTTGTCTTCTCTGTTGGTTGACTTGATGTCACTAAGAAGGGCTGGCTTTGTGAGGTTGTAGGATAGGGATGTGTACGCTGGAGAGGGGCAACAGCACCACCCACGGCAGAACGGCCTGGGGACCCTCAGCAAGCTGGGCAGGCAAAACTAAAGCCATTTTTATCTTCCTTTTTTTGTTTGGGTTTTTTTTTGTTAATAATTCCCATGTCATTTTTATTTTCTCTAATATGTTTAGTAGCTGCAAGTCCTCTAAAGGCAATGATGTGCTGGTAGAGGCTCTTGGGAACTGTTGGCTAAAATTCTGCTGATGACATAATGAGAGGTTCAGGATAATTTCCTGGATGCGGAGATGAGCTCCTCTGTGAGTCCTGTGGAAGCTGCCAGTGTTGTATCTATTGTGCCTGTCTGTGACACGCATAAGGACCACAGACAAAACCCAGAATAGCATCGCTGCCGACAAGGAAAAACACTTGGTCTCTGTGCCGCCTACTTGTGATGATGATTGTACACAGATTCATAACTCTGCATCTCAGGAGAACAAATGTTGCTTTGGAGGGGTAATAACATCACTGGGAATAAATTCATGGGAGGAAACGGAAAGCTGGAGTTGATCCTGTATCAACACAGATCAGAGATGAGTTTTAGGGCACCATATGTGAGTTCTGAGACTGGAAATACCCCAAAAGAACTCAGTTTTCAGAAGGCAGATGATTTGAACCTCAGTGTTCTTTCACATACTTAAGTTTTAAAGCAAAGCCATTCCACCTCACTAGTCATTGTGGAGATCGAGTATTTAGTCTCTAATGCCATTAATCCAGCCCTTTTGCAAGCAACGGTGTCTGTGGAGTTCCTAAGCAGAGCCTGGTAGAAAATTCAGGTGCAGATGTTAGGTGAGCAGGCCAATGCTTGCAAAGCCAACACACACCAACATCCACCAGTTAAAATGCTTTTAAGGCAGGGGAATTAAAAAAAAAGAAAGGGAAAAAACCTATCTGTAGTGGGTCACTCCTGTTCATCAGTTTGTAACTCTCTCACTGAGGCCTACATGAAAAGAGGTGAAGCTTCTCCTGGTGGGGAGAGAGTTCTGATTTTGCTGAAGTTCTAGAAGCTGAGAGGTTTAATCCTGCATTTGCATCCTGCTCTTGTGATAACTGCACTGGCCATGTGCGGGGCGCGGGTGCAGGGTGTGATAAAGATTCCTTTGGCAGGATTAAAAGGGCTGATGGAGTAGTGATAATTCTTACTGATTTAAATCATCCATTTAATTTAAAGATCCAACGGTTTATGTGACAGTCTTAGCAAAAGCAGCACTCGCACTGCAATGGTGCCGGTTGTTGGGAAGCGGGAACATCATCGCTCTCCTCCCCTGGTCCATTGAAGATGTTCTGATGCCACCCGCAGGAGGCCGCAGGTACCTTCAGCAGCTCTGTCCTCGTTTGCAGCAGCTTTCTGCCCGGGTAAGGCTGCACCAGCAGGAGACTGGCAGGTGATAGCAAGTGGAGGAGACGTCACAGCATGTCCCTGCGTGGGCACATCGATACGGGGTGACATTCGAGGCCCTTACTGTACCCATGCCTCAGAATGGGAAGTGCCATCTGAGCGCTGGAGTGTTAGAGAACAGAAATCTCACACTTGGTGTTCATCCAGACCCAGCTAAGCGCAGACGGAGGTTGGATCCTGCTCCTTCCTCTCACAGTCCCCCGCGGCGGGTTACCC
Organism: Todiramphus chloris collaris; assembly: GCA_025345505.1. NCBI lineage: Eukaryota > Metazoa > Chordata > Aves > Coraciiformes > Alcedinidae > Todiramphus > Todiramphus chloris. The sequence goes on along the minus strand of JANVCC010000019.1, from coordinate 28,791,996 downwards.
GAGTGGTCGGCTCCTGTCTACAGCTAGACCACAAATACATGTTGTGAGGATCTTGCCAAAGCCACAGATGCGTGAGGTCTGCCTCGTCCCTGCAGGACATGCTGGGCTTCCTGCTGTCTCCTGGAGAGCTGAGCTGCCCACCCGCCATCCAGACTGTGTGCTGCTGGCAGGACCCAGATCCCGCAAGCGATCACAGCTCCCAGCTACCCCAGCATGCAGGGCCTGGGAATCCACTGGGGAGAGCGCAACCTGCCTTTGTACCAACACCAGCATCTCCCCCGTGGGCTTCACTGGTACTGTTCAGTGGAGTGTGGTTCTGCCGTTGCTGTGCTGAACGATTCGTGAGGTCCACGGAAAAACAAAGGAAACTGGTTTTGGGGGGAACTTGATTTGTTCTGGGTGCATGAGGACAAAAAAATCACAGCTTTACTTTCACAAAAGCAATAACAGGGAAGAGGAAAAGACAAGGGAAATCATGGTGTTTCTGGCAGTAAATGAGAAGTTTTGTATAAATCTCACTGTGCTATAAAAGTAAACTAGGTGAAAAGCAAAAGTAAATTTATTTCTGTGGATGCATAAACAAAGTGACTGATCTTTGATGTTAATGCTGCGGACAAATTACCAATCAGCAATATTTTTACATAATATGCTCAGTAAAATGCTGCTTTTGATTTGCACTTTATCTGCACTGTGAAATAAGTCGGGTTTACGGTGCGTGTTTCTAACACGTGTGGCAGCGTGATGTTAAGGTCTCTAATGATTAGAGTCAGGGTTTCTGGAAAATCTCAGCTCCACCCCAAGTAGTGGTTGTTACTTTTAATTTGGAAGACTTGTGGCATTACTGGTTTGGGCCAGCAGACATGTTGGGTTGGTTGCCTGCTCTCCATTTCACACCTGACAGCGCTCCAGAGCACTAGTCCAGGGTTTGCTGCCGCAGCAAACACCTGGCATCAAATTCACGGCACGAGATGATTTGTTCCTGTTTCGTGCTCCTTGTCCTTCCTTGAAGATTTGATCTTTTTGTCAAGATGTTGTCATGATGGCATGCAGGTGCAGCATCTTTCTCCTAGTGGATGTGCTCCAGAAGCTCTGTCGTGGTCCTCAACTGGTGCTTCTTGGAAGGGTTTCTAGGTTTATCTCCACCAGATTCCTGTGAGGTGGGGAGGAGAAATCAGTCTGTACAGAAGGGGGACCATGGCACCAAGGTGCTGCATCTCCCAGACATTAAAGCGTTTTAACTGATGAGCACAAACCCAGTTCTCTGCGTAGCGTGAGGATCCCTGGGAAGCCGGCCAGGCTTCTCACAAGAACACATCGCCACAGCTGATCCAGAACTGGGTGCTTGCCATGGGTGGGCAAAGTCAAACGCTGAATCCTGATACCGCACCTCCTTGTGCTGCGCTGTAACCGTAAGAACTCCGTTCTGCTGAGCTGGGGCCTTCTCCCCGCGAGGACGCACCGAGAGGCACTGCAGGGTCACCGGGCACCACGACGCCAGAGGCGGCAGCAGACCCATGCCAACCTCCCCTGACACACGGGCGTTGCTTGTGGGTGTCACAGACTGGAATTAATGAAACTCTCGGCTTGAACCAGTAAGAAGCTGGAAACTCCCGGGGAATACTGGCCGGACCGGGCGAACCCCGAGGGCGGGCGGGCGCGCTGAGGGAGGCGCTGTGCCGGGCGCGGCCCGCAGGGGGCGCTTCCAGGACGGTCCCGCCCTCCTGCCTCCTCCCCTCGCCCCTCCCCTCCCCTCGGCGGCAGCGGCGCCACGGGGCCCCCTCGAGCCGCTTCACATGGGGCTGGTGCTGCCGGAGGGACCGCGCTGCCGCTCGCCCGGCCGCCGCCGCCCGACTGACAGGGGCCCGCCGCTGCCGACCGGGCTGTCCCCCGCCGGGGCTGCGCAGGTAGGGACCGGCGCGCACCTGCGGAAACGCGGGCGGCGGGCGCCGGGACGGGGCGGGCGGCGGTGGTGACCGGAGGGGAGCTCACGTGGAGCGGGCCCGTCCTCCGCCGTCCCGTCCGGGATTTCTCGCCGCGGGGAGGGAACCGGCCCCGGCGCTCCCCTGTGGGACTATCGCGGGTCACTTCGCTTCCCGCCGCCGTCGGTAGCGGGGCGGCTTCGGGGCACCAGGGCGGGGGCTCCGGGCTTCCCAGAGGTGATGGGAGTTTGTCTGAAGAGCCGTGAGTCTCCCGCTGCCGTCTGGTCTCGGCTGCCGTGCGAGGCGCGCCGCCGGGGAACGGGTCCGTTATTCGTTAATTTATTCTATCTCGGTTTAGGTTTGGGTTTGTTTTTTCTGTACGCTACCAGAGTGCCGGTGGCGTGAATTTCCGTGCTTGGTAGATGAAACAGGACAAATTCCTTATGCCATTAGAGTGAGAGTTATGGGCTTGCCGAGTTCACATAACCTGACTTTTGGGTAGCTCAGAATAAACCTTTCAATTAAAACGGAGAAAACTGGATCCAGTTCTTGCAGCTTTTGATTGATTTGAGCTCCTTCGTGGAAACCAGCAGGGAGTCCTGCCTGATGAAGACCTGTGAAATGTCCTGAGGGCTGTTACACAACTGGCTGGGGATGGGCTGTAGAGCTCAGTTAGGTAACTTTGCACCTGGGTCTTGGTTTTGCTGACCTAGCTGAAGGACTCTAAAGTCCAATTAGTTTGGGTGCTCCGCTTTAAGGAGCCAGACCTCTCTGCTTGGCATGTCCAAGGGAGCAGGGGACTGACCTACCTGACTTAAAGAAGAGTCAACCTGTTGGTTAAACAGAGAAATGGGTTACGCCTGTTGGAGAATATGATTGAAATGTAGAAATGCTTCATGTGTTTTGGTGGCATTGCCAGGTACAGTCAACTGTTTTCAGCCCAAGCGTGTTTTGTTCGTTATTGTTTGTGTTTCAGTTGAGCCTCATAAGCCTTAGTCAAGAACCAGGGACCCAGCTGTAAAAGATGTACAGGCAGGCATGTAATTGTAGTCTCTCCACTGAAGAGCATGATTTCTGCTGAGGTTATGCAGGAATGGTTACAGAAAACAAAGCATTGCTCCTGGAAAAGCTTGCAGGCTGCAGTTTCCACACATGAGCTAACTATTCAGTTACTGCTGTTTTATTTTTCCTGTGTTTCTAAAATACCTGACAGTAAGGAGATTACAGGTTCTAGTTGGCTGTTTGTGGAACTTTTCTTGTTGCTGCAACTGCAGGCATTGTTGTCAAATTACTACTTTTTTTTTTATTTTAAAAGTGTGGAAGTAAAATAACATTGAAAAATTCCTTTCACTTCAAATAGCGGCAACATAGGACGGGGCTTGGGGAGGCTGCAACAGACTCTTTCCCCCAACACCCCAACACTTTCCTTCAACTACAGCACAAAAAAGAAAACTCTTGGGCTGGGCATTTTTCAGTTTTGTTCTTGGAATATCTGGTGGCAAAAGTCTGACCAAACTATCTCTTTGAGTGAGAAAAAGGTGCTGTACTGTGATCTGTGGAGTCCAAATGTACGTTCTTGGGAAGTTTCAGATAGCCTTAAAGTAGCCCTTTGTGGGGTAGGTGTGTTTGCTGTGTTTGGGGCAATTCAGTGGGTGTGTTGGTATGGCTGGCTTCACAGCCACACCAGAGGCTTGGGTACCTCGTATCTGTGTATGGAGAAACTCATGCATGTGCTGAGCAGCTCTCCTGGGCTAGGATGATAGAAAACAAATTGTGTATCGCTAAAGTTAAAAGTATTCAGGACAGCTGTTGTTAACATTCATTAGGAGGTTCTTAATGTGCACGTGAAGAGCGTTGTCAGCCTGTGTAGCTCAGCAGCCGGCGTGTAGCCAGGCTATAATGCCAAGCTGTGCATCCCCTAATCTCTGGGGAGAGGTCTTTCTGAAACAGGGTGCTTAAACATACCCCAGTTTAAAATGCTGAATTGAAGTCCGTTATGGTGAACTAATTCCACTCATAAGACTGGATGTTTGTACCTTGGACAGCAAAACTGTCTTCTGAGTAGTGTGCCAAAGCTTGGAGCTTTCCACATGCAGCAAGCTGATGGAGTACACGTGGTGGTGATGCGTGTTCAGTGCTGTTTTGTGTGGACATTGGTATGGCAGCTAATGCTGCTCTGTTGCAGTGGCTGGCTTGCCTTTGTAGGGGTGGGATAGGAAAGCATGGTGGCTGTGGACAGACTTAAGTGCTTTGCCAAATCACTTGGGAAGTCAGAAAGTGAAAGAAGTTGAAGCCAGCTGGAAAAAGGTTCGGACTGGCCACCCTACCTGGGTTGTCTGCCATAGCTTGTTTCGATTAACGCTGTACAATAAAGATATTTCTAGGTGTGCATCCAATGGTTGGCTGACAGCGCTCAAAGTTTAAAAGTGCTTTTCTTTTAGGTGGCTTTCTATGTTGTTGCGTGCGCATGGTACTTGGCAGGCATTGGTATTGTCCCGTGCTGTCACAGCTCTCCGTTTGCTAGCTTTAACATGCTAGAACCCGCTGACAGACTCCCCGCAGCAGCACGCTGCTGTGGGACGGGGGAGTTTGAATGCGGGGTGTCCAGCAGTCAGCGTTCCAGTCCCCGGTGCAGCCATTAGTCAGCAGCGCTTCACGCGAACATCCGATCTGGGATGGAACACCCTCTGCTGCCATGTGCTTTGCTTGGAAGGTGACTTTAAGCCAGCAGGAAGCTCTAGCTCAAGAAGGAAGACTCCGTACTTGCAGAGAGCTGGCTGAGGTTGCTCTGAAAGCGGTAACTTTGGGGTTTAAGTGTTTGCGCCTCAAACTCTTGAGTCCGTTTTTACTCTTAAAAGCTGCAACACGCAACTTTAGAGGGCGGCTAAGTAGTTTTTGTGCTTTAGAAGCCGTTTGGTGGCACAACCTCTTTTTATGCAGCGAGGCGCATTGTGCTCTGGAGCTCTGCTTGGTCAGCTCCTGGGACCGGGGCAGGGTTGCCCGTGCCTCTGGTGCTGGCAGCGAGAGGCTGTTTGTTTATTCCCGCTGAATTCCTGCTTGAGTAGCCGAAGCCCCTCGCGTGGCGTCACTCGTCAGCCGGCTGCCTTTACTGTCGGTTAACGCAAAGAGGCTGTGCTGAGCTGCTCCTGCTTGCCCTGTAACGCTGCGGACGCGGCAGAGCTGTGCAGGCGCCTTACGGGGTCCCGTGCGAGTCCCCAGGCAGCCCCGGTGCTCGCAGAGGGAGCCGCGGCGGAGACTCGGGAGCTACGAGCCCGCCTAAAAGCGGCGCGTGCCCCGGCGGCGGCGCGAGCCGGCTGGGCAGCGGTGCCGGACCCCGGCCGGGGCGCTGCCCCCGCAGCCCGTGCTGGTGGCTGGAAACCGCCCAGCTGCCAGAAGGGGCTGGGAGCGGGGCGGCTCGTGCTGCCCGACCGTGATGGAAACGTCAACTGTACAACTCCCGGGAGTCCTCCCGTTCTCTCCGGTACTCGGATACCGGGTGATGCGGTCCGCGGCCCGATTCCCGCTGCTTCCCAAGGAAAACTCCTCTCCCGAGGGCGCGCCCGAGCGCACCGCAACGGGAGTCCCATCCCTGGCGGCCCTAGGCGGGCTCCGGCGGCGCCCGGTGTTGCCGGTTTGCGTCCCGCTGTGCCGCCGCTTTGACGAGCGGGGTCTGACGGCCCCGAACCCCCGCGGGTGGCGGGGCCGGGCGGGGTGTCCCTGCGGCCCCCCGGGCGGGGTGTCCCTGCGGTCCCCGCGCGGCCGCCAGGGGGCGCCGCAGGGCCGGCGGAGCGCGGCTGCCGGGAGGGCGGGGGCGCGCCCGGGTCCCCTTGCCCCGGGCAGCGTGGGCGGCCCCTCGCACCTGAGGTGGGTTTTGCCGCGCGTCCCGGCGCGGAGCAGCCCGGTGTGTCCGGGCGCTGGCGAGAGCGCGGCCGAGGGTCGCCGCGGGGAGCGGTCCCTCCGCGCTGGTGGGTGAGCTGCTGGGAGGGGGCGCGGGGCAAGGGAATCGCGGCTCTGACAGCAGTCCCGTAAGTCCTTCGGCAGCGAAGCCCTTCCGCTGTGGGCCTGGTTCTGCGTAGGAGCTTGTCTGGCTGGGAGGAGTTCCCTCTCCTCACGCAGCTCTTTGCCCTGCCACCAGCATCATCTTGCCGCCGACCTTTCCTACTCTTCCCGGCCAGGCTGGAGGTGGAGCCCGGGTGAAGGGAGCGCAGGAAGCCCCTCGGCATGGGCTGTGCAGGGGGTCCCTGGCCAGGCCGGCTGCACGTGGCTAGAGCAGTGATGGTTCCGGGCTGTAGCTGCCCCTGTCGCTTTGACTCCTCATCTGTTTTCAACAGACTGACAGGCAGACAGTACCTACAACATTTAAGTTGCTAATGAGCGTTGCTCATGGATCGGCAAAGTCCGTAAGTGGCTGTAACAGAGAGCAGGGGTAGTACAGAATGAAATTGCCTTTTAGTTGAGCAGTGGACGAATGAAAGTGTATGTGCCCCAAGCAAGGAGAGCTTTCTTGTTGGAAAGGACCGTGATCTGTGGAACTGCTCTAGCGTGGCACCTGTGCAGTTAATCCAGGCTTCCCTAATCTGCTGTTTGATGGGATTCCCTCCAGTGAATTGTTTACTGTGAACTGATCACTAAATGTTACATGGATTGTCCAGCAGCAAGACAGACTTTCACTGTACATCTGGAGAGGGCACAACACGCTCCTCATGGGTGGCAAAAGCCATCATTCTGCTGTGGGGTGCAGCTTGGGCATGGGTGGTATTTAGAATTAATTTCTGTCTCTTTTTTTGATTGTTTACCTAAGGGAGTTCCTCCTCTTGAGTTACAGAGCCCTCAGGCAAGGTTGTTGTCTTTAGTAATGCTTGTCACCATGGCTCAGCATGATGTGAAGGACTAGGATTGTTAAAGTTAGTTGCTACCTGGAAGGATTCTGTCAGTAAACAACTGGATATTCTGATTGATCCATGTAGCACAGGCTTGTTGAATTAAAACATGTCTTGTAAAATAGCTGCAGTAAGAGAATATCTGTTTGGTGATGTGAGGGCTGTGACTGGCACTTGGATGTCAGTGCCAATAAAATCCTTGGCAGAGTGGACAAATGAACAACCCCCAGCTAACAGTGTGTAAGTAATGTAGACAGCTGTTTGTTATTTGTTTGGGGGCTAATTGCCACTGCTGTTACTGTTGTATTTGTGAGCTGATGGAGTTGTGCATCATTTGTGTGCAAACGTTGCCTTGGTACATCGTGCGTTGGGAATGGATGAAAGCAGAGGCTTTTATTTGGCTGCTGATTTACGGTGGAAGTTTTATGGGATCGTTAAGATTCAGTGAGAAAGGTTGAAAATTACTTGGAGGTCTTGACAGACTTTTGGCCAGATAGGCTCATCTTTGCAGAGTGATCAAAGAAATGAGGAAGAAAACAGAACTATATGACATTATTTGCATGGAATTGGCATATAGATGTTAGGGAGGAGGGTAAGAGAAGGAGAAACGGAAAATTGGATTGGACTGGCCTGGCCTGGCCTGGCTGTCAGGGTGGTTTAAGCAGGGTCCTGTTCCCTGTGAGGGATTGCAGGCAGCCTCTAAACTGCCTGGGCATGTTCTTTACCAGCTTGCAGAAGGCTTTCAGTCTTAAACTGGTGATAATGGTTGGGGCTGAGGTGCAGCTTCACCAGGGTGGAAGGCACAGCAGAAGGTTTGCTGTGCTGTGGCAGGGGTTTTGGTGACTTTGCGGATGTTCAGAATGCAGTATCGGCCCTTGGGCTGGGCTGACTGTGCATGCTGGGGCTGGCCATTGACAAGCCAAGAAAGGCCCAGCAGAAACTTTTAAGGTGCATGTAATTCTCTCTGAATTTAGGAGAAGTCCTTTTGCCCCTTCATCTAGGTTAACTGCTGCTTGACTAACTTCAATTTGCTACTTTTTGTGACATAAGCAGCCATGCTAACTTTGATAGAAATTCCAAATAAATATTTCTGGCAGTTTTGATTTGTTATCTTAAAAACTCAAATGCAACTTATAGGAAAAATGACAGTATCAGTCCTTCCTTCTCACATCCATCAAAATCTTATCTGCCAGAAGAAAGAGTTGTGCCACAGGGCTACAGATGAGTCAGAACTGGGGAGGTTGGTGAACTATATTTGAAAGTCACTTTTTCTTCACAAGCTTGGTTGCTTTGTATCTGTCTCTGTTGAAGGGCTAGGGGATGAAGCAAAATAAATGTTTGTTATATGTGCATTGTAACTGCAGTTTGGCATGCCAAGTGCAGGTTATAATTAGGAATGAGACTAAAACCTCACCTCTGAACATGGATTTGTGACAAATGGCTGATTTAGAACAAAGTATCACGAGAAGGCATGAAAAAAATATTTAAACAAATGTTTTCATAAGATTATTCCATAGTATTGAATTAAATGTTGTCTCACTGCTGTAATATAAGTGCCAAGAATAATAAGGGAGTGATTATACTATAAAACTTTTTGGGGTGGAATTTTGTTAGTCTTGTTTATAGGTGGACTATGTCCAACTCTGGATGCAAGGCAGAGATACCACAAGACAGACCTGACTGAGCTGATGGAATACTTCCCCATCAACTGAAACCAGTTTGAAAAATAACTGCAGTGTGCAATAAAATTGATTGCAAGGATGATTTTGTTAGAGAAGTAGTCTTTAGGTGATTAATTCTTAAATGCCTTTCATGGACTCGTAAGGGAGATGGTATTCCAGGCTTTGCACACAGCCATAAAAAGCCTGGTTTGTAGGGATTTAACATGAACAAAGCCTTTCTTGTTTCATCAGCTGCAAATTTATTCTTACCCACGTCGGCTCTAGTCTAAGTTTTGTCACACAGCTTTCTTACAAGCTGGCAGTTTCCTTAGAAGTTTCTTCCAAGGTTATGCAGTTCTGCTGTGTCAAAAGTAGGCCTCAGATCCCAGCCAGCTGGACCCCAGGAGGAGGATTCGCACAGCACTGAGGTGTGAAGGCAGAGTGAGCTGTGCTGTGCCCGTTCCCTCAGGAGGAAGAGTGGTGAATGGTTGCTTCAAGGTTGTTTGAACTACTTGTAAAATAACTGGATGCCTGCAGGAGAAGCTTTGTAACTAAAGCCGTCTCTGCGATGGACTTCTACCCATCAGCGTGTATTTCTGACCCTGATGTGCTTCGTCGTTGGCTCTTTGCCTGCTCTTAGACAGAAACAAGAGGTCCAGATACAGATTGCCTATGTCAAGGAAGATATTTTTGGGTTTTGTGCCAGGGAAGGTTTAGGTTGGACATGAGGAGAAATGTCTTCCCCACAAGGGCTGTCAAGGCCTGTCCCAGGCTGCCCAGGGCACTGGTAGAGTTTCCATCCCTGGAGGAGTTTCAAAGCCATGGAGATGTGGTGCTGAGGGACACGGGTTAGTGGTGACCTGGCAGTGCTGGGGGAATGGCTCGACTCATCTTAAAGGATGATCTTAAAGGTCTCTTCCAACACAAACAATTCTGTGATTATAAAAAAAAAATAGCACAGAAGCCATTGAAAGAAGCAGAGGAAGGTGAAGCTTGAGCTGTTGCAAAGGAACAGTTAACCAAGGGTGAGGACCAGGACACTAGCCTGCTGTGTTACTTGCTATGTGACTGTTGGGAAAAGTGGTGCAGCAGGTAATATTGGAGAGAAGGAAAAATAACATCAGGTTTTATCAAGAGAATAGAAAATACTTTTTGTATTTCCCAAGAGACGGAAGGATCAAAAACTACACGGGTTTTAATGAAAAACCATCTGGTTAAGTTCTGACTCTTGTGAAATGCAAAGCAAAACTTAGATGGCCTCCCCTGGTGCTGGAATTATTCCCATCTTCAATGTTAGGAAAGAAAGAGAATGTCAGGAAAAAAACCTGAACTTTTTGTTGTATTTGTAAGTTTACAGACTTGGAACATTCATTATTTGCAACTGAAAATCAGGTCAGACACTGCGAGAGACCTTCTTACTGCAACAGCAGAGTTACAGGAAAAAACAGAAGGAAGTGAGATTTCAGCCATGGGAAAGTTTTAAGAACAAAAAGTGTCTACCATGAGGTTTTGAGCTACAGTTAACTCAGTTCTGGGGGTAACTGATGTTTCAGCCATGCCCTTTGTGACTTTCATAAAATTTTCCAAAAAGTCAGCTTTCAAATATGTTGCCTCCTGTGTAGAAAGGATCAAAAGCTTTCTTAAATTGTCCATGTCTATGCAGTACATCAAGGAAGCCAACGTGTTCCTGACCTAAAATCACAAGAGTTAACCAATTGTGGAAATCGGGTGATTGGTTTGGGGTTGTCTTCTTTCTTTCTTGTTTTGTTCCTTGAACTGAGATTTCTGATAATATGCAGCAGGTAGTGGTACTCATTTGTAAGCTGGCTACTTATTAATGCTCTTTGATCTTTTGATGTTGCAATTTAGATATTTATTATTATTATTACTCATCTTCTAACTACTTCTGCAGTAAAACGTAAGTGATTGGATTGTTCAGGATTATTTTATGCACTGAAGTAGTGGTGCTTGTATGCAGTGTGTGGCTCCTTGTTTGGCTTGTGGTATGTGGTTTGTTGTTTTGTTTTGGTTGTGGCTTTATTTTTGTGAAGTATTCCATTTGAGAGCAGTTAAATTTCAGCAGTCTTTACAGAAGAATATCTGCTAGTTTTGCTGTCGGAAGCAATCAACCAAAAGGATGACAAGCCTGTGTGCTTTCTGGAATCCTTATTTTTATCAGAATGTGATGCAGAAGAAGGCATTGCTTCCACCCATCTGTGATCTTTACCTCCTGCTGTAACAAACCAACAACTTGCATTCAGTTGAAATTTTTTACAGCACTGTTCTTTCCAGGTGTTCACCTAATTATGAATTGGATTTGCTGCCTAAGTAGATGGATTTGCCTTGTTTGTGGTTTGGTTTGTTTTGTTTGCTTTTTAAAAAGTCAGTATCAGAGACCAGTTGTTTTGAAAGTGAAACCTTTTCTGAGGAAGCATCCTTGAAACTTTTTGGAGTTAACAGCTCAAAGCTGTGTAATTGAAGATGAGTAGTTCTCAGGAGGATTGACTGGGGGGGAGTCTGTTAAATTAGCTATTCTAGTCTGCAGTGGAAGTGACTTTTGTTTGAACCAAGGTTTAACTGTTGTTCTCACAGTTTCACATGGCAGCAGAACACATTGGTGTCCCCCAAAAAATTAACCCGCAAGAATCACGGGTGCTTTGGTGCAGAGGCCAGTGACAGGCCAGTGACTAGAGCACTAACTGCGGTGAGGTTGAACTTCCCTTCTTCTGTCAAGTGCTTCTACTGAGCTGGGGCAATGCTCTGGCTTCAGACCACTTTCATTCTCTGGGGCCTGTATGCCTTGGACATAAGATGGGACTGATACCAACTCTGCTGCAGATTCTCACTGTAGTTGAAAGGACTGAGCAAAGTATGTCTAAATCACAAATAATTTGGTGTGACAGAGACTGAAACCTCTGGGGTTTTGGGGTTGTATTTCCTACTAAACATTTTTGGTAGCTCTCCTCCTGTCCAGTTCATCTTGATTGGAAGCTCCAAGCAGTATTTCTGTTGCACGGGGTATTAGTGGCTGTTGGGAAGCGGGGACTCCCAGCTTTTTCTGCTCATGTTCCTGTAGGGAGGGAGGGAGTGAGGTATTCTGAGGAAAGCAGGGCTCAGGTGTGGGACACAGCTGGGCAGGGAGAGATCTGCCTACGGGCTCTTTTATGGGAGGCATGTATTTGGGAGCAGGTTTTAACCCCCTGGCAATATGAAAGACTGGAGCAGGAGGAAAAGGAAGAGAAGATTACAAAAACCTGTCTTTGAAGTCACGGTGGAAGCAGCCTGTGCATTGTTACAGCTGTTGAACAGTGTAGTTCCTCTGTGCCTGGGAGAATGAGTCCCAGGCATCGCTGCGGTGCCCTCAAGTGCTGCGTGAGGAGGGGAGGTGATGCTGCTCCACCTCTGCTGATGTGGTCTCCGCAATCACACCGAGCATCTGTGGCACTAAGGCACTGGAGGAGGGATGTCTGGGCTTCCCGTCCAGCACACCATTCTATGTGTCTCCCCTAAAAAAAGCATTTGTGCAGTATTTTGTGTACATGGGAGAAAAGGAGCTGAAAGCTTGGATCCAAAAATTCCCATTAATTTCTATGTAAACAAAGTGACAGAGAAATAGTTGCTTGTGATATTTCAGTAGTGCAGGTATGCTTGTGGCCCATATATAGAAGCACTTGTGGAAAAATTACTATTTATGAAGAGATTTAAAGCTATTTCTCTTCCTTGAGCTATTTACTACTTCAACTGAGCTAACATCTATTAAACATTCATTCGAAGTAAAATACCCTCAAGAGTCAATTTAGGTAAACTGCACTACCTCTTTCTAGACTAAAAATGGCTTTGCATAATGCACAGAGAAAAATCCATTAAATTAATTTTACTGTTCCTCTCGGTCTTTATTATATGTTGAGATTAAATTTATTTTTTTTATGAGGGAGTAGAGAAGGAAGGAAGAAAGCTCCTTTGTCAGCTGCATAAAGGGGCAGTCGGAGCTTTTGTAAGTGTTTCTTTAATCATGTCTTCAGTTTTCTTGAGTTGAAATATGTTATCAAAACTGCAAATTTCCACACTCCCATTGTCATAAACAATAGTCCAGTAACCTTCGGAACTCTGGCATTTTCCAGCTTGGCAGCCAGATGAACGTGTGGGAGAACGGTGACATCAGTGACTTGAGTCTTGTTGCAGTGCATGGTGAGTCTGTCCTGTACTTCAGGAACTGTCGGGTGTTTTTAAACCCATGTGCCTGTGGCAGTGGATAATGTTTGAGAGTTAGTATTACTTTTGATTACTGTTTGGGAAGACAAGCAGCTGCTTTGGCTTGGAGGTAAGAAACCAGATGAATTGCTGCTGAGCTGTGCAGCATGCTGAGCTGAAAGCTTGCAGGTTTGGGAGGAAGGATGATGCAGGTGAGACCTGCCTGGAGGTGTAGGCCTTGGTGGGGGACTGGAGGGATTCAGCTTGTGTCCTGGGCTGGGTGGTGGGTGGAGAGTGTCTGCAGGCTCCTAGCCCTGCCCCGGTACTATTCTGACTCTCTCTTAGAAGTTCAGTTTTACGTTTGGGTGTTACCAGGTGTTTGATAGCCTAAAAGTTTAAGACCAGGATGTTGAGGGATAGGTTGTGAGTGGCACGAAGAGCTGATGCACATCGAGCTCAAGGAGGTATTGTTAAGAGACAGGACCACAGCTCACTGAAGTCAGAGAATTTTTTTTCCTTAGCTTCTACTGTATTTTTGGTGAGACTACCAAGGTTTTACCAGGCTGGGTATTCCTGTGCAATGGCCTGGTGGTTTTTAACTAGGATGTTTTAAAGAGATAAATAGGTGTATGTGCATTTCCTCCCTATTTTCTCAACACTGTATTTCATAAGTGTTCCTGCAGCTCTGTTCTCCACTACGTGTGAGGCACTGATGACAGCAAAGTCTCACAAGCCTAGCTCAGAGTCAGCACTTTATTTGTGGGGCTGTGCCACACAAGGCTACAGGGAAGAGAATGGTGACAAAGAAATCTCTCATCAAAGGTTTCCAGAGCATCACGAAAACAAATGTCTTTAAGTCAGGTCTCCTTGACGGTGGGTTGGGACAGGGAGGAAGGGCAATCGCTACTTGTTCCCTGTGTTATACGTGGCCATACTGTCCCATTTTAAGACTTTCCCTGACCTGAATCTGTCATCTGTAAGAAAAGCCTGATTTAAAGTGTGTGGAGACCAAAGAATGTTTTTCCCAGCCACTCCTGTACATCGTTTAATTCTCCTTTATCTTAATGGCTCTAAGTGTAATACAAACAGCATGCGGGCTGTACTCGCTGAATAAATGTTATGGCTGGTGGGTGTTTTGAAAAGAAAAAGCAGTTTTAGGAAGGGCTGTTTTTCCCTTGTGAGATGATAGTTTGCCAGTCTTGGTGAGTATCATAGCCCTGTTGGATGCGGCTCCTGAATCAGAAAAGGAGATGGGAGAGCTGTTGAAAGGCTGATTCTAACAGATGGAATACATACAAGATGAATTTTGAATGTGAGGTAGAGCTCTGCTTCAGCTCATGGGTGCTTGTAGGAAGGCTCTTCAGTATCGTGTGCTGGAGTGAATGGGCTGATGGCAGGAGCACTAGCAAAGCCTGCATGTTCTTCTACTTCCTTTCTTTGGTGGAAGAGAAGTGCAGAAGACCAGTAGGCGCCCTCGATGCCCCTGTCAGATGGGTACATGAGTGCCCAGTACATGTCTGACACCACCACCTCAGCTCTGTGCCACGTTTGACCAGCACGCTCCGAATGCCTCCAGCACTGGCATCGTGTCTTTTCTTGTTCAAAGCACAGCTAGATAATGATCACAGAGTATTACGTGACTGGGACAGTAGCTGATGTTACTAACATGCTGCTCCAGATACGATTGAATTGCATCACCTGTGGGTTAGCAGTGGGGAGAATCTCTCCTGACTCATGTGGTAACAGGATTTACGTTGTGGTCGTGCCTGACTTGACCTTTTTTTGGCAGGCAGTGTGTGGCTTGCTTTGCAGCCCTGTTACCAGGGCATCTTGAATAGAAGCTGGAAACGTCAAGCAGGGGATTTGAAAATGTGCATCTGAAAATACTAGTGTGAATACTTAGAAGTGGCAGAGTGGAGGGGAATGCCCAGAAGGTCCTGGTTTTCACCCTGTTTCCTTTCACAAGAGGTGCCAGCAACCACTGATGTGCTGCTGGTTTGGTGGGTATCCCAGCAGGTACTGTCCTGCTACAGGAGAGCGAGCATCCGGGTGCCATTGCTTCTTTTCCCTGTGTGCACGCTTTATCAATTTGAGTTCAGCCACAACTAACTCATGCAAGTCCTTTTGATTGGTTAATTTATTCTTCTTATTGAATGTCATTCTGAAATTAAAAGGCTGGCGCATGAAAGCTTCAACACAGGACCTATACTGGGCCTATTTGTGGAGCAGCCCAGTCCTTTTAATCAAGTTATTGAATTTCTCTGTTCCATCAGGCATGGTCTGGTCTCCTGAGTCTCAAGGAATTTGTTTGCAGGAACAGGAGAATGTTAAACCTGTTGTAATTTAATAATCTGTGTTCAGAAAAGGGTAAAATTGCTCTTTAGGTAAGTAGATAATGAGAATCCAATTTTGAAACGAATTGTTGAGTCTGAAAATACACTTTGGCAACTTTTCATGGCAAATTCCAGCATTAAAGCAATGAAGTTTTCAAGGTTTTTATTGGTATGGCTGATTTTACAGGTCTGCTTTACCCTGTAGAACAGGGTGAAGTGCTGTACAGAAGTCAGCCTGGGCAGTTTATTTGTGGTGGTGATTTGAGATGCGCTCTCAGCCCCATCGACTCCTCACCGCAGGGGCTGTGCACCCATCTACGGGGGAGAGGACCACACTCTCTGCTTGGCGCTGTGAAGGATGAAATAAATTGTTGCTAATGCTCCTAGATGAGATCTAGAATGGATGTCTAAGATTAAAGAAAGATAACCACAAATACAAACCACACACTAAAAAGCCACTGCAGGGTCTGTAAGGTCTCTGAGTCGCTGCCAGTGTTGATGCCCTTTCATAGATGGGTACTGAAAACTGACTGGAGAGCTGAAGTCATCGCTGTGTTACAATAGTGGGTTGGAAATAACCCTGTAACCCACATCACTTAGAGCTCAAGGGGTAAATTCATATGTGGCCTCCAAAATGGAAGGTCCAAAATTAAGAACCATCTTTTTGGCATGTCAATTGCAGGAGATTATGTTGAGTTACTGAATACAAAAATCCATTTAGCAGCCTCTCATCTGAAACATGGAGGAGCTCTCCTGTCAAATGCTCCAGAGACTCAGTCTTAGCCCCGCAATCTTGATAGATCAATCAATCAAAGTAACTTTTTGGGAAGAATTGAATGAATAAAGGAATCTATATTAACATTTCTGTCTCTGCTGCTGAACCCCTAGTTCTCACCACTCCCCCATACTGGAGAATGAGCAGCACATATCACATCCCTCTTTACAGCTTCTTAAATAGAGCTGATGGAGACCTAATCTTCTTTTGTGTCCATTGTGTGACAAGGGCTTTTTCACAGGGTTCTCAGTTTTCACTGTGACTCTGGCAAGATAGAGCTGGTGGAACAGAAAGGATGGAGACCCCTCAGAGTGAATTTCACCCTTATCTCCTGAAGGTGCTTTAATTTGGAGAGTATTTGGGGTTTGCTGGTTTTCCAGCAGCCTTTCTTGAATGTGAATGCCTGGGTAAACATGACTGTAAGGTGAAAGCACTTTTCAGTACTGTTGCTGTGATGTGACTTTGTAATAAAGTGCTGAGTATTCCAGTTATTGTTATTAGTAGGTCTAATATGTGAAGTATTTTCTAGGTCTGTATTAATTTAAATGCCTGGTGGTTATGGGTGACAGCCTGTGCTTTTTATAGGCTTGCGGAATTCACTTATTAACACAGCTCAGTTGCTGGCTCCTCCTTGGTGGGTGCCAGACACTTACAGCAAATTCAAACACCAGGAAAGAATCGATAAACCTTCCATATTCTAATCTGAATTTTTAATGAAAGCCGTTGGGAGCACTGCACAATGCTATGGAGCATATTCTGGATAGCAGCTACAGAAGAAATATTCTTAATGTGCAAGGAACTATTGATCTTTCTGAAGCTTATCCATTTCTTGAATGCTGTTCCTCTGAAGAGTCTGAATTACATTTGAAGGACACTTTGAGGATCACGGTGTTTGTTTGACTTTTTAAAAAATTATTTTAATTTTATTTAAATATCACTCCTGTCATCAGGTGCACAAGAGAATTTACATTTCTTGTGGAAAGAATTAAAGCCATTGTGGGTGTAAGTCTGGGTAGAGCCACACAATCAAGAGGGTGGGGGGAGATGATGAATAATGCTGCCGAATGTTTTCTGGACGGAGCAATTGGGATAAAATAAGGTGACAGGATCAGTTTGAAAGTACCAACTCCCTATGCATATTTTTAAAGGTAAACCTGGAAAACAAACATGTCATCAAGTAGACTGCTTTACCTGCATAATGGTTCTGAAATCTGAAAACCAGGTTTTCGGATACCCAACCCCCCCTCAGGCCAAAACTGTTTGGTAAATTGAATTTCAAAATATTTTGTTATCCATGAAATTCTGTCTTGTGGAGAATATGATGCTAATTTAGAGCAGGCAGTTGCTTTCCCCGTGCCCTTTAATAGTGATTGTGAATGGAAAGGTACAAATTGAAGTGGGACTGTGCTGCTAAAAAGTGCCTCAGTACTGTGGGTGTATAATCAGAAGTTAAGAGGAGATGACGCTCGCATCGGCTATGAAAAGAGTTCTCTTGTTTGGCACAGATTCACTTGAAAGCAGTGGCAACAATACTGGCATTTTCTGGCCCTGTGTTTTTTCAGTCTTTTATATAACCCATAAATTCTCTTAAGTCATATAGAAACCTCTCCTTTGAGTATTATTTCTATACAATACAGCTGTAGTGCACTCTCCCTAATTTTGTCATTCCTTTTTGAATTGAAATGGTAACCCCACTGTTGACATGTTATTAAGGTTTCTCCACTCAAAGGTCAGTTCCCCCTGGAGTCTCCTTTCGTCTGGGAGATGGCATATATTAAAATTTTAAACCAGTTCCCATTAGTACCAATCCTATAATCTTGGGATCAATCTGACTGCGCTCCTTCACAGCCTGTCAAGTGCAAAATACACCTTAGGTGAGCAATAAAGAGATGGGAATTGGATTCTTCTAAGCAAGACTTGTTTGCATCAAGGTTTCACTTCACTTTCACTTCACAGCCTGCTCTTTGTATACAGTTAAAAGAGAAATAACTGTGAAGAGGTAACTTCACTGAGGTTTCCGAAGGAAAAGGGTATTTCCATTCCCAAGGATGGTATCTGTCCTTTCCACTTCTCTCCTGAAGTCTTTTGCTCAGAATTTGTTCTCCGTTTTGGTCAGCGCAGCCCTGGGGAGAGCTGGAGTTGGAGACGTCTCCGTGCTGTTGGGAAGGGGCTCCAGAGTATCCAGCAGCAATGCTTGCGTCGGTTGAGTGTCCAGAGCGAGCCTGAGCTCTGCGGGTTAGCAGTTCTGGTGGGAATGGGCTCCAGATCAGAGACCAGTGTTGCACTTGTCCTTCAGCCACTGTGAAAGGAGAGTACTGAGGAAACACCTGTGGCTGAAGAACTGGATTTCAGATGTGTCCATCAGAAAACTTTAGATAAGGTCAAGGCAATTATTTTTTTCCTACAGACTTACTCCGCTGTGACTAACACAATGGTCTGGTGCCTCTGGAGACTATTATGCCCCTGGACATTATTATGTGGTAATAAGATTAGCTTAAAAGCTTGGAGAAAGTCACTAAATTCATATTTCCAGTGTGGGATAAATTTTTCTCAAGCAGCATGACTTTTTGTAATTGATTGCATTTTTTAAAATGTCAGGCAGTGTCCTGCTAAGTTTATTGATGAATGCGGTGAGTGAAATGTAATATTAAGGGTAAAAAATAACACAGCATCTAACAAACAAATCACGGTTTTCTTTTAAGTCTCCTCTTGTCGTGGTCGTTTTGAAGGATGCTGCAGTGTATCCCTGAGAGTTAATATTGCAGCTCGCTGGGCATTTGTGAAGGGGTAAGATGCCTGTCCTGGGGGCCGGCTCCTTAACGGGGAGGGGGCTGCAGTCTGGTATGAGCTGCTCCTTTTCGCTCTGTAAAGGAGCCAAACTGTCACAATGCCTTAGCACTGAAGAGATGTATTGGGTTATGCCGTGGTTGTGAAGGGTTTAGATAGCTCCCATCACCACCATTTGATCTGCTGCGTGCCCCGCTGGGACTGATTGATCACTTGGCGCTTCGCAGTGGATACGTGCGAGAGCTGGGCCGAGGTGCTGATTGAGCTGCCAGGGGCCATTACAGAAACGTGTGACACTTCTAGTGTGAGGTGATCCTCTGCTCTTAGGTGGTGTGATTGCTTGTCTGAGTTGGTGCTTACTTGTTTTGTGGGTTTGGTTGTTACTTTGGAGTTAGGGAGTTGGTATCTGAACAGCTTTCTCACTTCACACAGGTGAAACATGGCAAGTGACTTCTGTCCTGTTCTCCGCTTTGATGGCTGTCTATAACTCCAGACTCGCAACCTTCTGTTATCAGGGAGAAACAAATCATTAAGAAAACCCAAAGAAAGATATGTGGATAAAATGAAACACTTCATTTCCTCAGGATGTGGTGAGCCTTTCGCAGTGCCCTGTGCCAATTGTTCCACTTGAGCATGAACAGCAGATACCTGTGGGATGACACCCCTCTGCTTGGAGATGTCTCTAAGTGTTTGGTCCCACTTAGCGTTTGTAGAGAGGGATTCTCTGCTGGTGGCTTGCTTGCTAAACAACTCTGTCTTATTTCATGCAGCTCCCTGCTTTGAAAAGCAAAGCCAAGCACCTGAGATATAGGAAATGCCACAACAAAATATGCCGTACGGATTTAACTGAGGCTTTGAGTTTGCGTGGGTTATGACACTGTCTTTTACAAGGTGGGCATCAGCCTTTTTCTGTGACAGTCTTGCAACAGGAGAGCCTTTGCCATCTTAGGTGGCAGTTTTACCCCTCTCATTGAGAGCGTGGGGGTTTGTAGATGGCTCGCTCCATAGCTTTCCTGCACCGAAGGTGCTGCAAAGGGAAGAGACTGCAGGGACCCTGAGCACTCTAAAATAAATTAATCTTTACACTGACTGCAGTAAACTTCACGTTGAAGCTTACTCTGGTGAGCCTCAAATTGAAATAAAATTTCATTTGGATTTTTTTCCTTCTCTTGTGACTTAGTTGATAGGAAGATGTATTCAAGAACTGCTTCAGTGCAACTCTGTTTTAGAAGTACATTTGTTTGTTTTGTGTTTGGTTTTTATTTGTTTGTTTTCAGACACTAAATAATAAAAAAAAAAGAGAGGGTTTTTTCAGTTTTTTTAAAATGTTTGGGTGCCTTACTGTTCAAATGTGGTCTTTGATGCAATTCATTAGACTTCCCCTTAAGGGGAAAACACATCCCAAACAGTAAAGATTTATGTTCCAATCTAGTAATGCAATTTACAGTGTTGTAAAGGATCTAAAATTAGGTGAAAAATCAATTCCTTTTATGATCAAGGGAATTGCAAAGAACAAAGCATTTGGTAGTGCAAGCTGTGCGTAATTGTGATGGAAAATTCACAACGCTTTGGCCTTAGAGCATCACTTGAGAGCATTTTGAGGCTCTTGGAGATCTTCGTAGCTGTATCTTTTAATCAAAGTGTATTTGTATTAAAAAGAGCATTAAGTTTTTATCTGGTTGAAAACCAGTTACTGAAAGCAATCCTTTCCCCTGACATGTGGTTACGACTTCCAGGTGTGTGTTGCAAACTTACTTTAAGGGTCTGCTGCGCGTTCTGGGCACGTGGCATCTCTGCAAGGGGCAGTGCCCTCTCGCAAGCTGCTGGAGCCCCTGGGTGAATGGGTGAAGGTTCGGGGTTGCAGAGCCACCGGAGTGCTGTGGAAACTCTGGGGCAGTGCCTCTCCGTAGCTATAAACAGCTTTTGAACTGAGCCAATCGTTCTGAAGGGCTGCTTTACGTACCGGGTGTTTGTGCCTCTCCCTGTGTTTGCAGGATGCCCATGGAGAAGGTGGTCAATGTGCTCAGTGCGTTGGCTCTTCAGTAGCAGTTAAGTAGCAAACAACTTTCTTCAACAAATACTGATTTCCATTTTTATTTCATACTTGTGACTGGCCTTCGGGTGCTATTTCTTCGTTTGATTTGACCTTAAATGACCAAAATCTCACGGAAAGAGGATTTTCTCTTAGAGTTTTGTCCCTCATTGCTCTGAAGGGGAAATCTGGAGAGATTTCTTTTGAGTGAAGATAGGTGGGCCTGGTATAATGATGATTACTGTAGTAACCATCACCCTTTTTGGAGCAGCTGCAGACTTTGTGCAGGGCACACTTGACTCAGCAGTCCGGATCATCTTTCCTCCTTCTCTTGCCAGCTGAGCGAATGCTCTCCCAACTCAAGCTGCGTCCGTCTGGGTTGGAGACGGAGAACGTTAGTGCCGCACTGTGTGCATCCTCTGCATTCCAGCTCTCCTCCTCTAAAGCTCGTTCTGGAGCAGCAGGCTCTGCTGTCCGAGGCTGGCAACGGGGGTGACGTTGGAGTGCTTCCAGAAAAGGCTGGGAAGTGGCCAAGGTGGAGACGGGACAGAAGGGCTGTGCTAAGTTTGGCAAAGAAAACCAAATACGAAGGGAAAGTCAAAGGTAGAGAGTTTTGAAGAGGGGAGTTAATGTGAAAAGGGGTTTGTGGCCATTTAACCTTTGGTAGACTAAAAATGCAATCAGAAACTTTATTTATTTTTAACGTAAAGCTTTTAACTTAAAGGTTTTGAGGAAGCATTTTTCATATTTTTTGGCAGGAAAGGTGTGATCTATCTAGTTCTAAGGATAGGATTGCTTCTCTGTTTGTAAATGGGGAGAGCAAAGTCAAGTGTTGATGTCTTAGAGCTTATATCTTGCTGTTAGAGGAGTTTGAAGCTGTTGTTTTGGAAAGAATACAAAACAGACAAAAGATTTCAAGGGTGAGAAATGGAAGATGAGAATACTGGAGGTAAGGCTATAGAAAATACAGTGTTTCTCTGGGCTGATTTCTTGATTATTGCTTCAGCTCCTAAGGAAAGGCAAGGCCAACATCTCTGCAGGTTCCAGCAAGGTTAAAAAGTCACAACCTATGTGACAAATAAGGAAGCTGTGCTATTAACAAACTCAGAGCCTGTGTTAGAGTCTGTATCAATAAGTTTGTTTCCCAGTTTGTTTTGACTTTCCTAGACAATTTTATGTAATGGGCAGATTGGAAGTGTTTTCATTGTGGAGATCAGGTTGAAGCTAAGACAGTAATTTTTCTAGCAAACTTCTAAGTTTCATGCAATAAGAAATACCAGTTGTAAAGGGCAGCAGATAGATGAGCTGAGGAAATAAGGAAGGTTAATATCCTTAAAATTGCTGTGCAATTTTAATTAAAGTTTTAATTTTAAAATACCGAATAGAGAAAATATAATCCATTTTCTACAATTGCAAGGTAAAAGCAACTTCAGATATTTAATTTCTTCAGTGCAATCTTTGCTTGTACAAAATTCTGAGGGGCGGGAAATCTCCAGATACCATATGTCTGAGTTCAAATGTGTTCACTGACTTAAAGGAGTTACTGAGGAATTAAAAAATACCAAGGAATGACAGATAAGGTTTTAAATGGTCCTCCCTATTTATTACTGTATTCTACTGAGCCACTTTGCAACTGAGTAAGATCATCATAACTACTAAACTTGCATTAATTTTTTTTTACCTTTCTTGAGTGTCCCTCAGAGGAATGCATGGGAAGTACTACACCCCCATCAAAGATGTTTGTCTCTGTATTATTAGTTACTCTGTGGGCAAGGTGTTAATGAGATGTTCGAGAGCTTGCAGTTTGTTTGTAGGGTTTGACCAGCCAAAGCTGTCATGCATTGCAAGTGGCTCCCTGTGAAGTCATTTATGGGTGCAGCTCCCCGTTGGGATGTGCTGTTTGTGTAATGTAACTGTGGCTTTCTGAAGCCAGTCGTCTTCTGCCCGTACCATGCAGGATGTGGCAGAGATCTTTATCCTCCTTTGTCCTAAACTGCTCTGAGTTAACCAGGCCTCCTGATACACACCAGCTAGGTAAGGCAGTGAAGTCACCAGGAGTCCTGGGGGTCTGAGAACAAGAGGCTTTGAGTGCTAAGAGGAGAAGGCTGAGACATAGTCTTAGTGCTGTTGTCAGAGAAGATGGAGCCAGGTTCTTCTTGGAGGGACAGCAGGAAGATGAGTGGCAACAGGCACCATCATAGACTCATAGAATTGTTTTGGCTGGAGTAGATCCTGCAGACCATTAGAAGCATAGTCTTGGCAGAAGCCTGAAGTGGGAACACTGGTTGTAGATTACTTACCATGATGGAAAGAGCATAGCTGCTCAGAGAGTGAAAAAGAGGAGGGATGGAAAGAGGAAGGTGAAACTGTATCTGAAGGAGTAGCTAAATAGGAAGTGCTGCAGTAATCACATGACTAAAGGGTTTTCTTAACGTCGTAAAATGCCCATGTTCTGGAAAGGGGGAAAATTAAGAGCCATCACAGAGGGTGATTCAGGTGGGGAAATGTGTTTTCCTGACAGGCTTATGGTAAAAGTCTTCTGAGAAGGACTTGAGTATTCCTTCAGTAAGTATTAAATATGTCTGTGCTATTCCTACCTTCAATTAAGTTGATGTTTAAGTTGTCTCTCTTTATGTGCTTCATTTAATAACATATTACACAAGTGTATCACTTGAAGAATTCTTCAGTGGAAAAAAATAGAAATCAGTTTCATGTAAGATCAGCAAATGAACATCTTACTTTGATGTAGTACTCTAACTTAATATCCCAGCTCTGTCTTTGTTGATGTATTTACTCCAGACTTGAAGCAATTTAGAACACTAAATGGTATGACCGTCTATTCCCTCTCGTTACAGACTCAGTGCAACAGCAGTTAAGCACCTGGTTATTATATAACCCCATTTTTTAGAGGGCAGAATTGATAAGTAAAATTTGCATTTTGGCTCCAGAGAACAGAGCATGTCATACATCATTCCCCAGGTCAGCTCTAGATTGCTGTAATGGCTGTAATTGGCAGGCAGTGCTGATGACTAAAACAGCAAAACGCTTTTCAAAGGGCATGTCTTTTCAGAGCGTTTTAGAGCTTTTTTGGTACTTCTTTCCCATAGGTAGCCAGGGCTGAATTTGACACCACAGATCTATGTAGAGAAGCACTTAAAGGTCTGGCAGTGAGACCCGGCCGTGGTGAGGACATGCGTTTACTGTAAGCCATGTTCTCCAGTACTGGTTTCGGTGGCTGCGTGCCGTCGCTGCCAGGTTGTGGCACTGCTTGCTCTCGGTCACTTTGACCAGCAGCTGCAGTGGGTGGTTCATTTACTTGATAGCACTTTGTATACATTTGTCCTTTAAAGACAGGTGAGCATAGGTGATGCCCCGTGCAGTGCATGCCCAGATCTTTGGGGTTTTGCTTGCCTAGCATGAACTTCATAAAATGCTCTCCTGCCAGGCAGTGGTGTCAAGATCAGCAGCTGTCACACAGTTCTTCATGTGCGGCAGTTGGCAGTGGGACTTCTGTCAGTACTGATGCTGTGACTGGGGAGAGGGTGGGGGGTGTTTGTGTGCATTATTTAGGAATGGAGAACCCCTTCCCTCCACCTCCAAACTCTGTAACAACCAGCAGGGCTGAATTGTTTTACCCTTTTATTGTCCATATACAGACTTCTGGTGACTTGCAGATTTGAAGAGGAAGATGTAACTCCTATGTCTGCTCATCCATTTCTTTTAGAAGAGCTTAAGAGACAATCTTGTGTCAGAGAAAGTTATACAAAAGTATCTCGCTTCTTATCTCTATCAGTAGTTGACAACAAATATGTTTTTCATGTCCCAGGAATTCCTGAGGGAAAGAAACATTTGAAAACTCTTGGTGCCTTGGATTCCTAGAGCTTGTTTTCAAAAGAGATTTGAAGCTAAAGTCTCAGCACAACGTCAGGAGGAAGCAGCTCCATTATGACTTTGCTGATGAAGCTCTTTTGCTCCCTGAGCCCAGGTTAGAATCTGTGTGAGGCTGCACTGTGCCCTGATGCATCAGGACACAGCTTTGGTTGCTCAGCACTGTTCCTGCAGAGCATAGACATGCCAGCAGAAGAATGGCGAGGCACTGGCACCAGTCTGGCACTGATGGGACCTGTTGCTGTCAGCATGCTGCGATTTGATGAATCAATCAGATACCAAAACCAACTACAGTTTCTTTCAGGGACTGAGCCTGTCACAGTGTGGGGGTTCTGGAACTGTGAAGCCCTCCCACTAGGGAGCAGGATAGAGGGCAGTCGGATGAAGCTGGTAGAAATGAATCTGGGAGAGAAATGAACACTTCCAGTATAAATATATTTTGTCTGGCAGAGCTGCCTCTCCTTCAGGGTTTGCTGGTGCCTGCGGTTGGAGCTGCAGCGTGCTCGTATCCCTTGCTGATGCAGCCGAGACAGTGGCAGTGTCTGCTTGGCCTGAGTCACGTGGGCGACTCCTCCAACATTTGATCAAGGATCTTGAAAAGAAAATAGAAAGTCAGTAAATGACAAGGTGTCGAGGGAGATCCACACTGAAAATGTGGTACAAGCTCAGTCTGTTTTCCCTGAACCTCTGTTGCAAAGGTGGTGAACTGGGGACTGGCTGTGGCCAGCCATTGCCCAGCAGTCCCTGAGGGAAGGCAGGCAGGCAGGCTGCTCCTCCAGAGGCCTGGGAGGCCACAGGAGATGTGGCTTTTGCTGAGAAAGGGATAAAGTATGTTGCAGGAGCAACTAGGAATTGAGAGCACATTTGCTTGTGGCAGCGTTTGCTGCTCCCTTTCTTCTGCTCCTGCCTTACCTGACAGAGCAACCTGACTCTAAAGCCCTGCCCCAGTTTTGGGCTCAGCGTGGCCCCAGGTAGTAGAAAAATTCTTTCCCCTCCCCTGCTCCCCCACTGCTAAGAAGCCCTGAGCCAACTTGTAGTAAAGAGTACCTTCTGGTAGCGTTGCAAATGCGGGAATTAAGTGGTGAATGGGAAGTTCTTCCTCGCTGTTGTTCTCCATGTGCCTATCTTTGGATTAGCAGCAGAAAGCAGCTTTTCTTGTAGGATCGTTTTTGTGCAGCAGGAAAAGCTGTTCTGGCCATCTGTTGAGGGAAGTGAGCAGTTTGCAATATGTTACATCTGTAAATGGATAAACTCTTCCAAGTGTTACACGTGTTTATAGACATACTTTGGGGTAATTGAGTGTAACTGAGGAACACAACTTGCTGCTTCATTTCTTAGTAACAAGCAACAGGACAAGAGGGAAACAGCCTCAAGTTGTGCCAGCGAAGGTTTAGGTTGGACCTGAAGAACACTTTATACCCCACAAGTGTTAAATCCTGGCCCAGGCTGTCCAGGGCACTGGTGCAGTCCCTATCCCTGGAGAGGTTTCAAAGCTGTTGAGATGTGGTGCTGAGGGACATGGTTTAGTGGGGACCTGCTGCAGTTATTGTCAGGACTTGATGAGCTTAAAGGTCTTTTTCAACCCAAGCGATTCTGTGATTTCCCTGTAGCTGGTATCCAGCGTGCTTTTGCATGGTGTATAGTGGGTAAAGGTAATTTCAAATGTATTTTCTCTAGGTGTAGGTGCTAATGCAAGGATTAGCATCATAAAGTCTTAATCTTTTCTTGTTATTCAGAATTATCTGATTATTTCAACAATTATTTTGGCTCATATGTGTTCTGAAGGCTCTCAGTTGGGTTTATTTGATAGCAGAATTGTGACGGCTACACCTTGCAGTGCTGGGATTATTTGATTTTGTTCCAGGCTTAATTTACTCTGAAGTATAGCAGAGTGTGTGTGTATATATATATATATATGTATAAGAATATCTATATATATATAACTTCAGTTATTGAAGATTCATGGATATGTAAATATTTTGTAAAGCTTCAGTGTTCTTGTTAAGAGAAACACTGTTTTATTTTTCCTCTGTCATGGTTTAGGGTCAGGGTGGCCCCTTAGACCTATAACAGACGCTCTCTGTTAACCCCCCTTCCTCCCCAAAGGGGGAGAGAAAGGGAATAAGGGAGAAAGGCTTAGCTATTAGAAAAGGAAACTAGAACAGCTTTAATGAAGATTCAGTTAATAATAATAAAAGTGGAATATATACAACTATATACAAACCCAGTATGGAACCCAACCCCCTGATGGTAATTCCATCACCACTGATGCTGTGGAGGCACCGGGGCAGTCCCAGACTGGGCCCCGCAGCAGACGGGAGCTGTGTTCGGGAGCTGTGTTCTGATACCAGGTTCAGGAACACACAGACTGGGATCAAAGGCAGAACAGACAGAGGCCTCCTTGGGTGCTCCAAAGAAGAAACCGAAAAGATCCGAGCCAAGCACAGCTGGCAAAGCAGGCCAAGAGGGGAGAGGAGCCCAAAGACCCTTCAGATCCCTCAGCTCTATGCTGAATGTGACATACATGGGATGGATACCTCACTGGTCAGTTTGGGGTCACCTGTCCTGTCCCCTCCTCCCTGCAGGTGTGACCTTTCACTCTCTGCACCCCCCAGTGTGGTACACAAGATCCAGCAGTGGCCTTGGTCTGCACACCAACCCTTGGTGCTAACTCTAAACATGAAGTGTTATCACTGCCAGAAGCAGACACTGCCTGTGAGAACAGGCTGCTGACTTCAGACAGTGCAGTTAGGAGAACTGAGCTGGAAAGTAAAATTACTGAGCAGAATTAGTTCTCACTCAAACCAGGACACCTCTAATAGTTAATTGGGAGAACTGATTTTTAAAAAAGCAGGAAACATATCTCCTCAGAGTGAATCAACTTCCCCCCCCCATATTTCATTTGATTTGTTGTTAAGTAAACTGGCAAAGCTAAAACAATTGTAATGGCTTTTAGTGATAAGCAGTCAAATTAGTATCACATGCCAGTAGCTTTGAAGGTGTTGATTAGAGAGAGATACTCAATTTCTGTGTCTTACTGTGCTTACATGTCACTTGTGTTCACGAAGGACATGTGGTTTCTCTGTAGTAGGTAATTTTTTTTTTTGCATGAAACCCCTCAGGATGGCATTTGAAGTGGATTCAATGGTCCTGAGCTTTTCCTTGTCCCAGTGCCCAGTCCCAGTGCTTCAGGTGTCATCTCCACAGTAATGCAGCAGAAGCCAAACCAGGAGGCAAATAATTTGCTTTTTTGGCAGCTGAATTTGACTGGGACTTCATGTTACTCAGTCCTGCTCATAAACCCTCAGCTCCTGGAGTCATGTTATAGGGCAATCTGAACTTTGCTGGCATTTCTTTCCTTTGCTTTTTAAAACACATTTTTAACTTTTACAGTTGTGAGTGTGTCACTTCTAATAATGGCTTTGCAAATGGAAGTAAAATTGAGGATGAACCTACTTTCTTGAATGTTTTCCGAGATACAATATGCCATTTGCATCATTTGGAAGAAGAACACTGGGAGTATTGAGTGTTTTACAGCTCAATACTGCCAAGTGAAGTAAAGGATTTGGATGGGTGTGATTAAGGAAACAAGCCTTTGGGTGTGAGAACAACTGTGGGGCTAGCTATTAGAGTGTGTCACCATGTAGGTTATCCAGGTTGGTTTCCCCCTGGCTTCTATGCTGCTCCCAGTAAAATATATCCTGTTACCCTATCGAGACACCACACTGTCTTAAAAGATGTCATTTTATAACCACTGCAACATGCAAAAAGCCTGTGAGCCAGCCTTGCCACGGGACAGGCTCACCCCTTCTGGCTAGAGGAACGAGGGAGAGTCTCAGATGTGCACCTCTAGTCGAGGGTAGTAGCGTATCTGTGTGTTATCTGCTGATCTGTGTGGGTGCTTCTCATGGTGCCAGCTGAGCCTGGCTTCAGCAGGGACTGCTGGAGCAGCCAGAATTGGGCCCAGCTGAATGTGTCCCAGGGCCCAGTTATTGTGGGTCTTTTCCTTCCCTCAGCTGCAGTGGTGTTGTCTGTAGAGGTGCAGCACGCTTCTCGCATACGTCAGGTGTCTCAATTCCTTCCTGGTGACTTCCCTTCTCCCCTTCTAATGGAACCAGCTGGTTCTATGGTAATGAGTCCTTTTGAACTGTCAGAGTGTGTATATTCCCATTTACACTGTTTGGAACCTTCTCACCTTCTGTCCAGATAAATTACTTACGCTCTCAGATCTGTCTCATTGTTCACACCAGCACGGCGGTGGAGTCTCCACATCCTCCTTCCTTGCGGACTTTACCGCTCATTTTGCAAAGGGCTCTTTCAGACTTTGGTAGGTTTAACTTCAAATAAGCCTCATTAATTGTCGTATGAGTCAGAATCAAAGGGAAGGAGGAAAAAAAAAATAAATCCTACTTTTAATTGTACAAACTATCCTATGGTTGGGTCTAGCTAACCTATTGACTTCTCATTATACAGTAATTTATATTCAAATTAGTTTTGACAGCTGGCATTTTGTCTGTATTAGCTGTGATCATTTAAACTTCCGTAGCAATTTATAACATATTGATGCTGACCAGAAAAAAAAACCTTTAATACTGAGAGGAGGAGAGTCTTGTGCAGTGATTAGAGATATGGCTGATCATCAGGCGTGAGAGAATGTGGTCAAAGATAAGTAATAGAATGACCACATTTAAGATAATCCTGATTGTTCCTGAGAAGCAAGTTTCCAGAGATGCACAGAGAGAGGGTGCAACCAGGTGCAGAAATAAGGGAAACAGTGAGGTTGGCCAGAAAACCCTATGCTAAGAAACAAATGTTGCTTTACAGAGAAAGCAGAGGGTCATGGGCATCAGCTCCTGGGCTGATCACCAGTTCCCTGTCATTGCTGTACATTTGTAATAAAGACAGGTCTGCTCTCTGGGCTCTGTCTTCGGTCATGGGCCAGCCGGGTGACTTAGCAAGCTCCTGAATAAGCACATAGAATGTTAATTTAATCGACTTGCTGAATCAGAACCTCCTGATGAATTCCCATCTTTCCTCATTTGCACAGAGCTTGTTTGCCAGCCACGCAGCTGAGTGAGAAGGGATGGCTTTGCTCTTCACATCCAAGGAAGCCTTGATGCCAACAACTGACAGAGCAATTCATTCGACTGGGAATTCCTAATCACATAAAGTTTCAAAAAGAAAAATGATAGCTTATCTCAATTAGCATCGCTCCCTGAAGATGTCCATGGCCTACATTCTGCTGGAGCTGAGCAGGCAACTAACTAGAGGAACCTTGTAAAACTTCTCTATCTGAACACCCAACATAATTTCATCCTTTTCTAGAAATCTTGCTCTTGCTGTATGTTGTGTAACTTGGCCATCATAATGGGAGATAGGACAGAAGCACGTCAGATCTTCAAGGCCTGAGAAATGCATGTTTAGAATCACTGGGTTATCTTCTCACTGACTTTTGTGGATCTCAGAGCAGACCCTATAAATAATTTAGTATGTGTTCAAAGCAGCGTTCTGTTTAATCAGATTCTGCTTGTCGCTTAAAACGAGTGATTTCATCTGAAGATGAACAAGATTACTCAGGTTTTGATTTTGCCAGAGTTGTACCATGAATCGAGAATCTAGAACAGGGCTAGAGGAAACGGCTTTCCTAGTGCTTCAAGGATTGCATTTGATAATAATACAAAAAAGGGGTTTTCCATCTCTCAAACTGTAAAGCACCTCATGTTTTCCCTCAGCATCTGGTACGCTTGAGTTTTATGAATTTTAAGCTGCTAACTATAGACTTGGCTTTCGTATTTGCTTTCATTAGACTGCAGACCCTGGAAGATCCAGAAACTGTAGGTTCAAAGTTTTCTGTCTGGAGAGTTGAGCTGTTCCTGTGTGCTGAATGCTGAATCCCTCTCCTGTATATAATTTACAACGAAGTAGGGAGCAGCCAGCGCTGCAGCATCCAGTGGTTTGAGGTCTTGCCCTCTTCCGGAGGCGTTTATTGGGGGCTCTGATCTCAGATAGCTCTGCCATTGGTATTTCCCACCCCATGCACACACTGTGAACATCATTTACCTTCCAGGAGCACAGCCTCGTTCTTTGCTTTTGCAGCAGCAGACAGATGGTATTGGCTTCTTTTTATTTCGTGACCAGGGTGCCAGTAAAACAAACGGTTCAGATTTTTCTGTGGATTTGTTGTTGCTTTTGTTTTGTTTTGTTTGGGGTTTTTTTTTTTTGTGGTTGCATTTTTTTGGTTTGTTTGTTTGGGTTTTCCGTTCAGTTTTTTTAACATAGCATGTGTTTTGATTTCAGCACAGTGTACTTGAAGGTTTTTCCCAGCTGGTGCTGCCTTCATCCTCGCTGATTCACCAGGGAGAGGTGAAACCAGGAGGAGGCCTGGTCTTGCTTTCTGTGCAGTCTGGTGCTGGCTGGTGAGCTTGCGTGGGAAGCGTGTAATGATAACGCTTTTCCTCCTTTTCCAGAGGAAATGCAAGAGAACGTGTGCATCAGCGAACGGGAAACTTCAGCAGGATGTGACTTACCACTTAGCTCACTCACTTCCATATCTCCACTGTCGCGTTCCTCTCACAGACACAGCTCTTAGTCAACATTCAAGCCATGTGTACGGAATAATGCAGTCCCAAAGAAGTGAAAAAGGAAGGTTTTTGTAGAAAAAATTAAATTTTTATTTCTGCATCAATAATCGATGTAGTTAATTGACAAAAAACTTCTTATGCAACCTATCGTGTTATGTTTGTGTAAAATAAAACCTTTTTTAGCTGCTTTCAGTAGGCTCAAAGTCTATTTTACAGGCCCACAGCTTCCTGGTTATGTGACATCAGTACAACATCCCAAGCTGGTGGTTATATTAGAAGAGGAATATAATGAGACCAAAAAAAAAAAGACTAGCTTAATCTTTTCCATTGATAAATTTAGAACTTATAAAACCTGAAGTAATAGTTGTAGTGATAAAAAGAAATATAATTTTATACTTACCCGCTGTTCTAAAAAAACAGTGTATAATTATTGTGGGAGGAAGAAAAATACATCTCTCCCCCACACTCTGCTACTTTTTCTCCTTCTCTTCAGTTTTGAAATCATCTGGCTTAATTAAATCACCAACTGATTTCTGCACAAAGGATGACATTTCATTAATGATGTAAGATGTGCATGAGACAGAATTAACCCAATTTTCAAATGGATTTCAATTTGGAAAGGGCAGCATGTAAAAATGTCTTGTGAATGTGTGGGATGAGCTTGTTGAGCAGCTTTCTGAAGGAGACGAGATCATGAAATGATGAATAATTAGACAACAATCCCTCCCCCCACCTCAGTTTCTAACAGTCTTTTTGTGATCCCAGTTGACGGAAATTTAGGTGCCTGGCATCATGTATCAGGGATATGTTAGAAATTGAATGAAAAACAGATTTGTGATGATTGCTAGCAAAATATATGTAATTTTCTCTGTAATTTTTAGCTGAATAGTAGCCTTCAGTGGCTTTGTCAAAGTTACCACCACCTGAATCTGTTGTCTTGGGGGGGAAAAATTTGAATCAGTGCTTCTGGTAGCACATTTTCCAGACACCTACTGTGGTGCTTGGTTGAGATGTCAGATGCCAGGTCCCTCTGGCTTGCAGGTCAGTGCTTCTCACATTGGGATGTTACCAGAGTAATCGCAGTGAGGCTCGAGTCCCGTTCCCTCCGCCTGCCGCTACTCGCAGGCGAGGGCTGTGATCTTGCTGTCCCTGGTGTGAACAGACCCAGCACAAACCTGCTCTCTGAAAGTGTGAAATCCATTTTTTGCAGCTGATGTGTATGGGGTAAGAGGTGAAGGCACTGCTCCTCGTGTCGGGAGACGGGTTTTTAGGGGGCAGGCTGTCAAGCTCAGAACAAGTGAGCAAATTAAAGCCTTTCCGTATTCTCAATTGATGCAAAACCAATCGTATAATGATTTTTTGCAAAGACAGGCATTAAAAATGGTTTTTTGTTGCTTCTGTTGAGAGCAAAGGCTTGAGCTACAACATTGGTGGTGGTGTTTATAATGAAGTAAGGGCCAGAGGTTCCCACTATTCTGGCCATCAGTGTTCATGTAATTGTGATTCCTGACCCGAAAGAGCAGACGCTGTTTAACAACAGGATTTGCCAGCATAAATATTCTGCCCTTCTGCTTACAACATCAATCTTGACCACTTGCTTGGGAATGGGGGAGGGAAGCTTCTGCAGTAAGCGTGGAAATGGTGAAATGTGTTTTGGAATTTAAAATTGATTGGAAAGGGATCTTCAGTGGCATTTACACAGCAAGTTTGTGTACGATGAAGCACGTGCTTTTAGATGGAATTTGGGGAAATAAAAGCAGACAGGAGGAGTGCTGAACAGATTTGATTTAGCCTTGTTGCTGGAATAAGTTGTTAGCAGGGGAATTTCAGAATTGCCATCCTGTCTACCCTTCGGCCTGTGGAAATGCAGCTCTATTAGCAGGAACAGAGCTACAAGTTGAGGTCACAGTTCAGCTCCAGAGTTCAGGGGCATGGTGGAATATTTCATCTGGGACATGACTTGCATCATCTGGTATGTTCAGAAATATTTCTTTCTTCTGTAGGTATTCCTTCGGTTTTATTTTTTCCCTGCTTTGCTCTGGATCTTGTTCTCAGCTGGCTAGCAGAACGTTGCATTCGCTTCTGCATGGAGGGCAGGACCGTACCGTGTGTGCACTGTTCTTAATGGACCTGTTCTTCCTTTCAGAAAAAGGAATGAAGAAGATGAGCAACATCTATGAATCAGCAGCCAATACCCTGGGGATTTTTAACAGCCCATGCCTGACTAAAGTGGAGCTGCGAGTTGCATGCAAAGGCATATCGGACAGGGATGCCCTCTCCAAGCCAGATCCGTGTGTCATCCTTAAAATGCAGTCGCATGGCCAGTGGTTTGAGGTGAGTGTTCCATAACATAAAAATTATTCTTCTGACGTGTTAGGATTGCATAGACAAACTGAGGCAAAAATCAAGTAGCAAGAAAATAGAGAGGAGAAGCCAGTAGAAGCCTGTGGTGTTACCTTCTGAGTGAAGGAAGATCGTTCCATTAGCACACTTGGAATCAGGCTCCTAATGACACTTTGAATTTCTCTTTGGATTCTGGATTAAAAATGAAGATGATGAAAAGTTGAAGCATCATTAACACTTTTCCTCTGAAACAATCTTGTTTAATAAAAGCTGTATCATAGCTGAGATAGCAACCATAATGCTGTGGAAGAGAGGAGTATTTATTACTAGTTGGCAAGGAATTTGGTGACAGAGTACCTTGACTTGCAAGTTTTGAGCATTACAGTTGGATTCACAGTTGAAGATAATAACATTAATTCATTTGCCTCCTCGATTTGCCTTGTATTGCAGATGACATGTTTGATTAAAATCCCCCTTCGTGTTATTTTACATAATCTTGGAAACCATTTGATTGATAAATGGAAATAGGATGTCTTGGAGGAATGCAAATTGTAAATAGAGAGCGTTAGGATGGAATGTAATATTTTAAATAAAATCTTGATGGTTGTTTTACTTAAAAATTACATTTGAGTGTTTGTGGTTAATCAAGCTAAAAGGTGTGGGTTTTAATGGGAAGTATGTGTGAGAAAATTAGAAATGTATTAAATCCAGTTCATTACAAGTGAGTATTCATCTGTGTCTTCTCAACAGTTTCAGCATGCGGAATAAGATTCTGTTATCTATCAAAAACCCCCAAAACCCAGTAATAGCTGTGAGCATATGCAGAAAGCAAAATCCTAAATTCATGAGGTTTTTAATATAGCATTTTTCAGCCAGTTTGTCAGACTTTGGGGATTTTGTTCCAGTGCTTCCAATTGTGTGGGTTTGATCTGTGGATCTCTGAAGTTTTTGCAGGGTCAGCACCAGCATAGCTATGGTGAGGTTCTTTGGCAGTATTCTTCCTCTTCTCTTAGTTTGCTGGTGTGGAACCATTAGGTAGGTGCCTGATGAAATACCCGTCTAAGTAGAAACAAAATTCTCATGATTGTCCTGGTACTACAAAAATCAGTGTCTTCATGTAACTGAAATTTAAGGGGATATAACAGCCTGCCAAAAATAGGTCATTCTGCTTAAAGAGGAGCATCTAACTGCACTGTTTTAAAAGGATTAGAAATGAAAAGCGGTGAAATGCCCCTGTTTGGCAAGGACACACTGAGATCTTTTGGGCCATTTCAGTTCCTTGAATAACTTTGAGTGCAATTCACAGAATTTGTCCGTGGCCAGTAATGAGCAGGGTAAGTAGCTTTTAATTAGGTATTTTTCTGTTGTAATGGAGATTCCCTTTATTTGATGTGGGTTTTCATTTGGAAAGCGATTGGCTGAATAGACTAATTCTTGTAGAACAGATCTGCTTACTGATAGGATTCTCATCTAACTTCAGTTGCTCTAATGAAAATGCAGGTTGTGCATTTTAGGGTGAACAAAAGGTTTTTATTAGTTCATGTTGCTATCAGTGCCACAGAGCCAATAGAGCTCTGATGTGACGAGCCTTTTCCTAGTCTGCCCAGCACGTTCTCAACAGAATTTTGTAATTAAGTTCCAACTGCTGAGCTAAATTGAGCAGTCACTCAGGTATAGCTGAAGACATAGCTTTTCTGGAACAATCTTTTGCTGATGACAGTCAGTGATCCAGCAAGAGTTGAGACAACACACAGGCTAATAATTAAAAAATAAAGTAAAATCTAGTTACCAGTGAAGTGAGTATATTCAACATCAAAATAGCTAAATGGCAACCGAAAGAGGAGTGGAACTGAAGAGTTTTACATCTGTGGATTTAGTGACTTGGTAAACTTGTCTTGAATTTCCAGATCCCTCAAACCCCCTGGAGGATGGATGTCTCCCAGTAGACTGTAGCAAAGTCCAGTGTTACTGAAACATGCACTGGTCACGTATTCTGGTGGTGTGGAGGATTTATGAACATGGAGCAGCTGGGTGGAAGGTGCCTGAAGCAGAGGTTGTGGTCTGTCTGTGCTTTTGGAATGTATGAAGGCACTGAGGGCTGTCTGCACAGCGTTGCCTGGGCATGACACAGCTGAAGCTGGTGGGCCTTGGCTGGTGGGATGGCATCATGCATGCGGGTAGAGGTGCCAGGGTGAGAGGGGTTTGCTCGACAGCTTGAGGTGTTCACAGGTTGTCATCTGCGCATGGTGAGTACACGTGTTGTTCTGAAAGTGGAGTCAGTTGCTGAGCTGTGTCTGGTCATATGAGATTTACATGAGATCAGGAGGTTTTCTGTTTTGATTTTGCGTTGAGCACTAGACCTGCACATTTATATAGAGCATCACGCAAGCAGCCAGTACACGCCAGTTAGCTTCGAAGTGCATGGAATTAATTCATGTGTGGAATACCAGTGCAGCCTACTGAACAGGCTACCTAGGAATCAAGCTATAGGAAGGACATGGTCTTGCTCTTGCTCTGTGTTTGCTTTTTCCCCTTAGTCCTACTCAAACTTCTATTTAATTTCCAAGTTAATTCCAGCTCACTTGCCACAGCTCCCCATTGCCATTCCTGGCACCAGCTTCCTCACTTTGCTCCTCTGCATGCTGGAGGGTGGGGGAGATTCCCGGCCCTTCCTGGCATGCTGGAAGGATCTGAAGAGAAGACCTTCAAGCAGACTTCAGCTACTGGTTTCCATAGATACCCAAAAGTCTCTCTGGTGTTACCCATCTGTGGCTGTTGCAGCCCACTACAGAAGCCAACAAGCCATGAAATAGGAGTCTGTGGGTTGACATGTTCCATGACTCTACCAAACTGTTCCAAAACAACAACAAAAGAAGGGGGGGGGGGAATGTGCATATATATACTTACATATAGACCAAATAAATACATAATTTTTGATTCATGTAGATGAACAGAGTAATAGATGAAGCATTTGGATGGAACTGAACATTTAATGATCAGAAACAAGAACAACTACCACCTCCAGCACGTGTACAGAATCAGGCTCAAGGCCTGTCTAACCCTGTCTCCCATCTGCTGGTTGGTGACAGTGAAGAAGGGTGAGATCGGGGAAGTATAAAAGTCTTTCCAGCTTGCCCTGCCAGACCTCTGCAATCTGCAGCTCAGAGAGTTCTTAAACAAGCACCTGCTTTGTAATTAAAAAACATTGGCAGAATAATTTCCATAACTTTGTTCAAGTAGTTTGAATATCGGTTTTGTGTTTAAAAAATAAAATTTCATTATATCCCAAGACACAAGAGTTTTGCAGCTTAAGTGGTGGTTGAAAAAAGTAATATTACTTGTATTTTTTTGAACTTGCCACTTGCTGATTCATTTTAAGTCCCTTGTTCCTGTATTGTGAAAATCCCTGTGCCACTTTCTCAATGCCATTTGGGAATGATTTGTCTGTGACTGTGTAAGGTGGCATCTGGTGTGTCCTATATTTTGACGATTAAAGCCTATCTAACCCATCAAGGAACATGGGTGCATTAGATGGTTATTTGGACCATGTTTATTTTGGGACACTTCAGAGATACAGTGCCAAAAGCTGCTGCTCTATTCCCATAGAGCTGTTCAGGCAGTGATTTGAGTTTTATACTCTGCTTTGCAGAGCTGCAAGACCTCGCAGTGGCCTGGGTTATTGGATATTTGGTGGCCCTTTTTGATTTGATATTTAATAATAGTCAGTGCTGGAGCAGGGTCTAGATACTCTTTTTTCCTGATTTCATGACTTGGTGAGCAAACATCCTGTTTAAAATTAATAGTAAGTAATGAGGTAACAGTAAGATGAACATGCTGTTTAACAAAGATTATTTTTAAATTTTTTTTCTCCTCTGGCAAAGAAAGGGAGTTAGTACTGATGAGATGTTTTGTATGGGATTTGTTGTCAGGGGGGTGCTTTCATTGAGTAGGTGTTACAAAACTATCTCTTCTCATTGTGAAGAAACTTGTGATCTGTTTGTAGAGTTGGTTTGTGTTTTTTTTTTTTTTTCCCCAGAATGGGGCTGATAATTGGAAATGTTACCTGCATGTTCTCTGGCCAAAACTTGGGACCAAGTCTTTAATGAAACACTAAATACATTGTAAATACCTTTGGATTCATAGAAATCCTTGGTTGATGAAAGGCAGCAGGACAAACCTGAGTCTTTAATTGAAATGATCAAGACGTTCATTAGAAAAGAAAGGTCTGCAGAGCCTTGGGCACAGATCTGTGCCCTGCACATCTGTTGGCACAAGTGTTGGTATGGAAGGCGTCTTGCTGCATCCATTTCCCAAGGGGTATTCCTAGAAGATGATGCCGAAGAGTTTTTCAGGTGCCATTAGACCCTCCTTGTTGTAACTCATCAGACAGAAAGCTGCACACCCGCCTAAGTGAGCCTGTGGATAGGCCCATTGTATCTGTTGTGTCCCCATTATTCAGTGCTGGACTTTTCTGCCCTCATTTCCTTAAGTGGATGTTGAAGCTAATGGATGCTTCTCTGCTCGAGACTACTTGGTAGCCTCTATTGCTGCCAAGATTTGCTTTTAGCTTCTGCTTTCTGCTGCTGGTCAACTTCCCTGAAGTCTTTCTGTACAGTGTGGATGACAGCTCATCTTCTTCTAACACCACTGAAGTTTCTGGGGTCAGGCTGCAGGCTAATTGAATATTTTATCTCGGTCCATTCTCAGCCAGAATTCATCTAATTGGATGTTTTACTTTCCAAGCCTTAATATTTTGGAGACATCCTCTGTTCCAAGGGTTTTCCTGTTGAAGAGCTCCTGTTGTTAACTCTTTCAGGAAAAATAAAGGTTCTCTGCATGGAGGGAATCTAATGTGAAGTTTTCCTCCATATCCTTCTTAATTTTCTGTTCAACTCTTCGTGCACTGAGTACATTTTAACAAACACATATGCATAAAATCAAAGCCTGGAATTGCATTTTATATTACCTTCCTTTTTTACAAAGACAACTCTCTTCCTCTTCCAGGTCTTTTCCAACTACTTATGCAAAGTCAGAAGTCTGAAACTAATGGCTGTGAATCTTCTGTGTTGGCAAAGATGTGATTCAAAGCTGGTACTGTCAATTTTGTCCTCCGGTGCCTAGTTCAGAAACATGAACATCATGTGGTTTTGATGAGATTTTTCTTCTTGCACTCTAGGTAGTAATAGCTATTGACTCTTTATTTTAAATCCATTTTATAATAACTCTTTTTTTGCTTTTACCTCATCCATCACTGCTTCTTTCTCTTGAGCCTTCTCCTTGTCTCAGCATTCAAACATAGCCACAGTGCTTTTTTTTTCCCTGTCTTTTTAAGTCGGCTAGTCTTTAAACTTGAACTCATTTGAATCAGACAGATTGTCTCAACTGAGGACAAATCCTGTCACACTGAGTCAATACATATGAACTGTTGTAACGTTCCACAGCTCAAACAGCATTTTCTGCCTCTGAACTGCAGCTCATGAAACAAAATATGTGCGCAGTGGAGAGGAGGACAGAACCCGTGTTGTCGAAGTCTGTTTTTTGACCAAGAGCTATCATGTTTAGGCTGGCTGCTGCTTCTCCACCAGAGCTGCGGGGGAAATTCTCCAGCAGGAGCAGGAGGCTGGTTTCTGGCTTTATCTGTCCTACTCTTCAGGCCCCTATCCTCATGGCATGGCAGAGTGAAGAGTTGTTTCCTCATAGTTTACATAAATGATTAAAACCAAGTGTACTCCTGAGAGGTCAGGAGGGAGCACTTCTGAAAGAGGTGGTAAAAGCTACATGGTCTCTTCCTGATTC
This sequence comes from Todiramphus chloris collaris, assembly GCA_025345505.1. NCBI lineage: Eukaryota > Metazoa > Chordata > Aves > Coraciiformes > Alcedinidae > Todiramphus > Todiramphus chloris. The sequence goes on along the minus strand of JANVCC010000019.1, from coordinate 28,752,810 downwards.
TGTGGCCCAGACCATCCTCTGCTGGAAAGATCTGTTGTTGGGACCAATTTCCAGGAGCCTTCTGCCTCTGTGAGAACCATGGCATTGTCATTTTTTCATGTTAGGAAGTAGTTACCTGCTTACAAATCAGTTTAATGCTTTATTATTAGCTTAGATGAAAATCCACATGACCTGTACTTGTTGACATCCTGTTTCAGTGTCCAATGGATATGGGATTGTGGAAATTACTGAAAAACTCTGTTCGTTTCTTGAGAACAATTCCTGTACAGTGTTACTCCCGTGGCCATCTCCAGTTAGTGCATGTCAGTGTTTCTTCAGGCAGTACTAGGCACCTTTCTGCCCGTTTGTGCCTGGGAAGGAAGGAGCCAGGCTGGGCACTCGCTCCTCAGATATGTGTCTTTGCAAATATTCGTGTATTGCTGCTGGTTGAAATGTCTTGAACGGTTTTGAGCCGCCTGGAAATTTTGCCTTCATCTGAACTGCTGAGTAATTTGATTGCGGGCATGAAATATCCAGAAACAACTGGAAGGAGTTCTCATTTATTCTTGGATTTATCACACTTAGTCAAAATACACTATGGCTGACAATTTAGATAACTTTTAACAAGAAAAGCTTTTTCTTTTTTTTTGCCTCAGAAACAGGGCACTTGAATTGCTTCCCCCCCAGCTGTGAATATTTCTTTGTTATTATTGCACTTTCATCAGTATATTTAATGATCCTGAGATGTGCTTGCAAATACTGCCTTCAGCCCCACTGCCTGTTCGGTGGCTCTCAAGTCATGCTTCACCAGCTTTTCACAGCTTTTTTTGCCAGATAACTTTCTGTGAAAATTGTGACTCAGTGCTCTCATATAAAATAAAGAGTTCCCTAATATTTACTTTAAGCACCAGGTCAAGCCTTGTAGTTTTGTTGTACAAGTAGGATAACCAGAAAAAAAAACCCAAACAAAACCACAAGCAAAAAAACACTGTTCAAAATGTTTTTAAAATTATCTAAGGAAACTGTCAGGACAAAGAAGGCTTCACAGTGCTCTGCCTCCCCGGAGATACGTACTTCAGCCAGAGCTCATCTGACACCCAGCTGCTGGTGCAGAACCGAGTACACTCCATCACTGCTTGATGCTTCTTCAGGGAAACATCGTGCTGATGGCTGTACCTGGTGGCATTTCACTTGAAATGCTGTTTGAGGGCTGCTTACCCTGCTGGAGCCTTGTTACTTCATAAACTTAAAGCTTGTGCTGTGTCACTGCTGTGCAAACCGGAGCAGCTGGGGTAGCCTTGCTCCCCTGGCTGCCCTTTGGATTCTACCTGGCTGCAGGAACCATGGGCATTTGCTGTTTTAAAGCTTTATTTACACTTCTCCAGCTTATGCTGGGCACGACAGCTGCCACGTATCTGCCTTTCCTATTCTGCCCAAGAATAGACAATACAATATTCCTCTGCCTTTGTTTCTTTCTTTGAAGTTACTGCCTTTATGTTGTCAGCTATCATCCAGGCTTATGGTGGTCTGTTTGCAGCCCAGCGTGGGCTCAATTTTGTGCAAGGCCTGTGCTTTCCTGCTTGCTTTCATCATTCTTTAGTAACAATCCCAAAGTGGTTTTGTGACTATCCTTGAATTAATCTCATTCCCTTAATAAAGAAGCTATTAATAAGTTTTGTAAGGACTGTCCCTTCTTTCTTTCTTTGGATGGTGAGACTTAGTTGATGTTCTTCTCCCATGTTTAGCCTAATAGCTCTGTGATGAAGTTGCATCCAAAATGTTACAGCCAACTTTTCCTTTTTTTTTTTGTTTATATAACTTACATTTTTCACTGGGAATTTACCAAGATTCTCTAATAATATTGGAAACTGTTGATCGTACCTGATAGTGAGACATCCTTAACAAAAGTTAAAACTCTACATGCAACTCCAATTCTGCACAGGAGTGTTACTGTTTAATTCAATTTATCTGTGATGCTGGCTTTTAACTTCTAGAGATTTCTGCTTGGATTTTGGTTGGTTGTGGATTTGCTGCTCAACATTAGATTGCAGTATTGACACTGAAAAAATACACACTCACAGGGCTTGCATCCTTACTTTTTTAAAATTTATGTTATTGCTTTTCAGGATTGATCTAACATTGTCGTGATTTGAAGTGGCTGTGTCCTGACCTTCAGGTGCCCCTGCTTTCTGGGGGGAATAAAAATTTTTGCAGCAAATCACAGTTTTAATGGAAAACACCACACTTAGAGTAGCTCCGTCAACTAGATCATATTTTTGCCTCTGACCTTTTATGATGGAAACGTTTCCAGTTCACAAAGTTTGGAGTTAAAGAATGAAAGGAATCATTATTTTATGTTAAGCTATTCAAAAGCCTGAAGTTTTTCTTCCTAATGAAGGGAAGGGTGATACTAAGAACCCCAAGGAATATAGGTATCTTTGATAAACTTTGAAACGAAGGAAGTCTGTATTTTTTAATACATTTTAATTGTTTCAGTTGGGAATATTTTTAAATAAGACTCTGGCAGAATGATGAAGTTGATAGAGTTAACATTGTCATAGCATGCCTCTTTCCATCCCTGTATCTTCTTCCAAACCAGCTATGTGCCCTTACCCATCTAACTGGAGCACAGCTGATGGGGGCTAATTATTTTTTTTCCTCCTCTTTATTGTATCACTCTGCTTTTTCTGCTGAATTCAGCTGGAGCTAGAGGTCGGTCTATTTAAAGAGCGCACACTGTTATCTCGATGTCTCTTGCGAACTGTTGTATAATTTGGCTGCTCCTGGGGATCTTTGCGGTGAGAATACATAATTTACTGACCATCTGCCTGCCTTTTTCTTCCATTGCAGTTGCAGGGAGGAAAAGCTGGAAAGGAGGCAGTGGTATACTGTGTATGCAGAACTGGTTGGTAAACTGCTGACCACGTTACATCCTGTGCTTGTCATTCAGAAGTCAGGTTCGTGCCAGCGGTTGCTGTTAGGACATGAAATACAAAGGAAGGCTGGTGCGTCTCACAGAGCACTGAAGGGGAACATTTATGATGGATTAGCTTGTTCTGAAAGCATCTGATTGCACTTTTTCATAACACGATTGCCGATTTCCTTACAGCTTGCTGTTGCCTTCAGCCAGTGTTCAAAATCCCAGGCTACACCTTACTTTGGGACTATCATTCTTTTATGGCAGCTCTGGGAAATTTTGTTCTGCCCAGACAGGGAGCTTCTGAAAAACCTGAATGATCTGACTGGAAGGGCTTAAGCTAGTTTTATTTGGGGATCATATGTATGTGTGAATGGAAGACAGAAGAATGCAATATAAGATGGAAGAGATGCTAATGTAGAATCAAAGTTAGATTGCATCTAAAAACCATCAAACATGGAAACTTGAAGAGAGCCTGATGGGGAGGCTGATCCCAAGAGAAATCTAGAGAATGGGCTTTTGGATCCAAAATTTGTCTAAATGACATCCATGGCTGTGAAGGAGGAAAACTTCGGTCATTTGCTTTCTTCTTGAACGTTGCATAATAGTTGCAGCAAACCTACCTGACTCCAGAGAAAAGCTCTAGAAAGCTCCTCTGTTATAGAGCACAAGTTCCATGAGGAGCAGTGAAAGCGCACTTGTTCAGCCTGGGGAAAAGGATGCTCAGGAGAGACCTTCTCACTCTTGACAACTTCCTGAAAGGAGGTTGGAGCCAGGTGGGGTCAGTCTTTCCTTTCAAGGAACAAGTGAGAGGACAGGAAGAAATAGCCTCAGGTTGCGGTAGAGGAGGTTTAGGTTGGACATAAGGAACAATTTCTTCCCCTCAGTGGTTGTCAAGGCCTGGCCCAGGCTGCCCAGGGCACTGGTAGAATTCCCAGACCTGGAGGGGTTTCAAAGCCATGGAGATGTGGTGCTGAGGGACATGGTTTAGTGGGGACCTGGCAGTGCTGGGGAAATGGTTGGACTCGATGATCTTAAAGGTCTCTTCCAACCAAACCAACTGTTTCTAACTTGTTTTTTCAGTGGTGTAATCTTACAGGACCCAAATATTGGCACATAGTTCAGGTAGGGTCATTCTTCACCTGGGTTTGTACCAGGCTGGATGCTCTCTGTGTTGGATACTGTTGTCTTTCTGCAGAAGTTGTGGTATCCGATCAAAGTGATTGCTATTGCTGTGTCTGCAGAGTGATGTTTGGTGAGGCAGACTGACATAGATACATGTGTGATGGACTTACTTTTCTCCATCACTGCTAAAGGTGGTCCCTTAAACCCCTACAGTCACCTGATGTCCCGTCTCACCAATTGCTGTTTTATTCTAAAAACACATGTACGCAGACTCAGCCCTAAAGCAGTCATTCTGCTCTGGTGACTTTTTTCCCCAGTTGCTTGGCTGTGCTGTTGTCTGTCTTTATAAACTACTTGGATATAAGCTCTTAGGGGCAGAAAGTCCCTCTTCTCTTTATATGCAATGGTAGTAAGAACCTTACCTATGTGTCTAGGTGCTATCATGATATAAATGATAATGATAGACCCTGAGCAGCAGGAAGCCTGGTGGAGCTGAAGTCAAGTAGGAGCTTTCCCTGCAGTGAAAGTTTTAATTTACAGTATGGAGAAAAGAGAGCAAAGCACACACGGATTATGTTTCTGTTATCTTCTGTGTAGAGAAAATATTAAACATGGTTTGTCACTTAACATGGCTGGGGCTATCTTGTTGCAGCTGCTTTTTCTTTTTTTTTAAACCAATTATTCTGCAATATGGAGTGTTTTAATTCAGCCATGCCTTTTAAAGATCAGCATTCGTGGCACATGCAGTGAAGAGCAATTTAAAATTAAAAGGCTGCTTTAGACTTTTAAGAGCACCTGGATCTTATTTTAGAAGCAATTGGAACTCTGGGCCGGCACCTTGTAGGGTAATTTAAATTCTTTCTTTTTTTTTTTTTGTTTTATTTGAGTGCTTGGTGAGGAATTGATTTGAACAGCAAGGTGCTGAGCTCTTCAGGTTTTGAAGTACTTCCAATTCCTGATCACATGTAGCTGCAGATTGTGATCTCCTTCTTACTCTTACAAGGCCAGCCATTTTAGGAATATCACCCAGGCAAAGAAATGAATCCAGGCTCAAACATTTTATTTCATGTATTTCTTCTCTTTTGCTTCTCCCTAGAAGAAGTTCCTTAGGTCAAAGGAGGAGATTTCCAAGTTTCAGAAAGAAATAGAGGCATGTAAAAGTAGCCAACGGTACTTTTATCAGTTCAGTATTTAAAGAAAGTACGTTTCATTGGTAAAATGTTCATGAGCAGTGCAGTAAATTATGTGCATTGATTTTTCCAGGCAGGAAGGCGGGAGAAGGAACAATCCTTTAGCTCTATTGAATGGGAGTACGGTTGGCCTCGTGCCCTACGTGAGAGAGTCGAGCGGTGGGGGTGAGGTGCAGGGAAGGAGTCACCTCGTATCGAAGGCTCATCCTTCCTCCCAGGCAAGGAGAGCCTCTGAAGCTGCACAGGTGGTCTCTGTTCTGGAAGCACCTGCCCTGAGCACTTGGCTCTGAACTGTAGGTCTTCACTGTAACAAAGACTTCCTGGATGTTTTCAAAATGCCTCGTGCAAATGCAGGGCTGTAATGATGCTTTGCTTGCATAGAGCAACCCAGACCAGTCATTTCCTTTCTCAGCTTTATCTTCAGTACAAAAACATGGGGATGTCCATTCTCAGAAGGAGGTAGCAGCTGTCCTAAATGTGAGGATTTTTGTTCCTGTTCTGCATAGAGCAAGTGGCCAGCTCCTCACAGACATACACAGATGGGCTTGTGAGCAGCTGGGACTACAGCGCTGAGTCAAGAAGTCACCGGATAGTTACTGGAAGTTCACTGGGATGTGAACCACCAGCAAGAACCTGTCTAATGCGATAGCTGCATTCATACAATGAGAAGCTGCCAACAGGCAGCTCATCGTAACAGTTTGCAACTACTCATGGTGGTGCTGGGAGACGTTGTGAAGAAGTATACACCAGTATAGAAATGTTTAAGAACAGGGAGGATGGCATTAAACAGCATCAACATCTCTCCATACTGGGTGGATTACTTATAAGAGTCTGGGGGAAGCTGATATAATTTATTTAGGGTAAAGCTCAGTGTATTTTTGCCTTTGGGTTGAGATAAATAAAACATCATAAGATACATTAGAGATTTCATTGGAGTGTGGAGGAGGAGAATGTAAAGTCTGAATATTTTGTTTTCTGTCTGAATCACTAATGTGCTACCAGTCAGTTTAATTAGAATAATTAGTCATGAAATATATAATTGGTCTGAATCTTCCTGCAGATTACAGAGAGCGCTTTTGAAGAGGAACGTGGGTATTTGATACTGATCCTGCAAACATTTACGCACGCTCTGAGCTCGGCGTGCGTGAATCGGTGTGTGCACAGCAACACCCCGTTGACTGCGGGGAGGGAGCCTCCCTTGGCTAAGGGCCGTTCTCAAACTGGGCTTCCTCGGGGGGCTGCATTTGTCTGCCACCAGGAGATTTGGGGCATGTCCACTGCTTCAGGGTGCCTTCAGGAAGGGACCTCTCTCAGCCTTTAATGATCGCTGATGTTTGCAGGACAGTAATGTTGAGTGACCAAATGTGGATATATGTCCCCCGTGGCTTGGTTTGTACCTCAGTCTCTAAAGGGTTATTGTCTACCCCTGTGGTGGGTCCTGCTGTGGGGAAATGACCCATTCAATAGTAACTGTCAGGAGAAGCGTGCTCTTGTTTTCTACTGGAATAAGCTGGATCATTTGATCTAGAGCACAAGTCTTGTGAAGAGGAGCTGAGGGACCTAGCATTGTTCAGCCTGGAGAAAAGGAGGCTCAGGGAAGACCACCTCATTTTCAACAACTCCCTGAAAGGAGGTTGGATCCAGGTGGGGTCAGTCTTTTCTCCCAGGGAACAAGCGATGGGACAAGGGGAAACGGCCTCAAGTTGTGCCAGGGGAGGTTTATGTTGGACACGAGGAACAGTTTCTTCCCTGAAAGGGCAGTGGTGGAGTCCCCATCCCTGGAGGAGTTTCAAAGCTATGGAGATACTTGGGTCTAGTTTGATGGTCTGATTGACTGTAACAGTAGATTCTATACATCAGCTGTGTAAGACAGCTTACTATTTTCAACAACAAAGAACAGTTGAAAGCTTACGAAGTTTCTTGCTATTTTCATGGTACTGCAGTGAATTCCATTTCTCTTATTTTGGCACACTCTACAGTGTTTAATATAAAAATATGTGATTCAGCAAAAACTGTGGAAGGATTTCTGTTACTGTGGTGAAGTTACAGTGAGCAGAGAAGGAGAAAAAAGACGCAAGAGGAGAAGAGAGCGAATGCTATTAACGGATTCTTCCTCTGTCCCCAGGCCTTTCCTGCTTCCGCCTGCCGGTGTCGTGAGTCCCTTTTCAGTCCCTGGCTTTGAACCCGGCTCAGCAGCATCTCAGCTGGTTCCAGGAGGGGTGCTGTGTGCTCAGCCCCAGCCCCGCGCTGCGTGGCGCGGGGGAGCGCGTAGCGGCACTGCCAGCGATACGCTTGTCAAAATAAACACACTCGCTTTTAAAATATGTATCTGGAATGTGTTGCCTGCTAATGCATATTCATGTCTTAAATGCAAATATCTCCTTTTCCTGCTCATAGCGTGGATGTTTGCCCTCTCTATTTGGGTTGTGTATCATATGGCATGTAAATAAGAGATGACAAGTTGTGTAATAAGTGGAGGGAGGGAGGAGAGAAGTTAAAGGGATTTGATTTAATAAGAAACATGCATAATTTACATACACAGCACTGTTCCACTCTGGGTTTGCATACTTTAATTGCAGATCCTGTGGCTTTGTATCAACCAATATCTTAGAAATAATAGTCTTTTATTAGCCTTAAAGATAAGATTTCTCAGATGAAGTTTGCTTGCTAGAATAAGCATCCTGCAGTGGTTTGGCTTTACACCAAAGATGGTAAATGTCCTTGTTTCTTTGCAAGGTGAAGGCAGATGTGTCAGTTTGGCTGGATAAATATACAAGATCAGCAAGGCATGGTGTAGGTGATGTTTTTATCATAAAAGTTGGAGATACAGATGGTTTTAGGATGCATTTATATCTCTCTGACCTGTAAATGATCTAGGCTCAGGGCACAAATTGATATCAAGATGCCAGGTCTCCCAATTTGCAGATTGGTTTCCAATGCCCAGAGAAACTGCTTCATGAGCCCACCGAACCCAGCCCAGCATTTCAGGAGCTGCTTCTGGCCTGGGTCAAAAATGGTCTCCACAGTGAGACAAACTCATAAAATATGAATGTGATTTTGGATCCAAATTCTACTAGGGATGTTGGTTCATGATCTTCCTTCTGTTTTCTTTTGTTTTTTAAATGTGGACTCATCTATAATTACTGTAAAATTTCCATCTCTTTCTCTGTGGGTTTGTTTGGGGTTTTTTTTGCTTAAACCCTATCTTAGACATGAGTATTTCAGACAAACTCTGAATCCAAAAAATGTCATTGGGCCACTAAAATTAATAGCCATGCCTGAAGTTTATTGTGCTGCAGGTAGAGGTATAGATGAATAAAAGAGCTTTTTACTTGAAGGTAGCAGTTCAAGGAATGTGCTTCAGTGGTCTTCCACTATAAGTAATGTTTTTCAAACTCCATCTCATGTGTAAAGGTCAGATAAAATGCCGATATCCTGTGTTACAGCATGGGAAATCTTTGGGGGTAGTGTTGTCTCTCCCTTCCCACTCCCCAAAGTAAATAGACTCACAAGCAGAAGGAGCACCAGGCATAAGCAACAAGTAAGATTTGCATCCTTACATATGTACACCTTAATGAAGGAGACTAAGCAAAGTCAAACCCAACAGTAACATCCCTTATGATGCCTGTAAAGCTTTCTGCGCTGACACGAGCAGTTTCACGGTTTAACTTGCAGGGGAAACAGAAATGCCCATCACTCCACACGTTTTCAGTTCCATGCTGCTTATGTAAAGGCCTGTGGTCTTTAGAGCAGTGTGTCGTAGTTCTAATCCCTGGTTGGGAATCAATAAACTCACTGAAATGGAAATAATTAGGGATGGGTTTTTTTCCACTCACTCCATATTACCTTTACAAACAAGATGGAATAAAACAAGCAGCAAGGAAATGCTGCTCTTCAAGTATGTAACTAGGAACTTGTCTTCTGAAGGCTATTAAATACATATGGAAAAGAGTAGAATTTATTTTTCTGAATTATGGAATGAGTTTCTAAGCAGTGAACTACTACTTGTCTTTTGAATACCTTTCACTGGGGTTTTTTTCTGGCAAAAAAATACGACATACATGAATATTTAATGGAATTTTATCTTCAAAAAAGCAGAATGAAAATTTTTGTGTATGTGGGGGTTCTTAGAATGTAAGGTGATTGTGTCTTGGGTTTGCTGACCTGTGTTTTGTTCATTTCTAAGGTTTTGTGCTATTCAAACCTCCTAATTGTCCATTTGAGTAGATAAAACATGTATGGTGGATAGATAAAAAAGCACTTGTTCTTTGGCTACCTCCCTCCTTCGGCAGCAGGGAAGTAATTGCACATGAAGTTCTGGCTCCTGGTGCTTGCTGAGCAGAGAAGGATGGGCTGTTTGGTGAGAAGGCCAGTTAAAGGGTGGGGCCCGAGTTTGGCCAGGTTTGTTCTGGGAGCAGTGGTGATGCAGCGTGGCATTGCCATCCGTGTGGCCTTCAGTCAGCGGCTCAGGCTTCTCCCAGCCTGAGGCTGGATTTAACCAGGCAGGCTGCAGCCGTGCGGGTGGCAAACTTCTGGCTGCTGGTCCAGTGCCTTGCTGCTGTTAGCCACGCAGATCTGGCTGTTCCGGAATCCTCTTGCTGCTGTTGGGCATGTGTCATACCAAGAGGATGCATATCAGATAAGCTCTTGCTCCCCTGGCAAATGGGAGTAATGGGTGATTTACATTTACCTTGTATTTGTCAAACTGTCTCGGGTTTGGTTTTCAGTCCTTAATTTGGGTTTTATACTTGGTTACTACTACATAACCTTTTTATCACCCCAGCAGCACTGTCAGGCTGATGTCTCACTTGTCTTCCTCCTACTGACATGGAAATACCAGTTCTGATCTATTTATCATTCCTTCTTCAATAGTCTCCCAGGATGTGTTCTCTGGAAAACAGATGAGTCATTGTACAATGCTATAACTACTGAAATCTAAATGAATATGAACTAAAATTCTTCTACGTTATGCTTCCTGCTACAGGAGATGCCTGCTGTGGGCAGAGTTTTAGTGGTTCAGATGGAAATTCATCTGTGTTTAGAGATGAATGCATCCACTGCAGCCTCAGAAGCGGGATGGCCAAACCTCCGTGCCTGTGCTTCCTGGTTGCTCCGTAACAAAACAGTGCTTTATGAGAATGGGCCAGAGGCCAAAAGAAATGGGCTGCTAAATCTTCTTTCAGTAAATTTCTTCAGCCTCATCACTGTCATATCTAACAGTTTGGAACAGCAAAGGCCAAATTAATAACAAGGGGCAGCTAATTAGGAAAAAGGATGAGTTGTGCTCCACAGGAAAAGATGTCATGAAGCATCTTGCTTTTTCTAATGCCAGACATCCTGGCATAATGACTCTCCCCTCTTTTCCTACTTTCTTCCTTGCCTCCTTTCTTCTTCTTTTCTTCCTTGTCTCTTCTTTTCTTTCCTCTTTCCTTAAAATAAAAAGAGTAGGTTGCGTTGTGCGGAGAAGGCAGGAGAGTGTATACATAAGGTCACAAAAAGGAGTGTAAATTTAGAACCATTTAATATGTACCTACTTTAAAACAACAACAAAAGCAGCAACTCGGGACTTTTGAAGCCAGCATTACTCTTTCAGATGCTGAGGACTGACGGGCAATTTCATACAGATTTCAGCTTAGTGAGGCAAAGGATGAGCAGATTTCAGCTCCTCGCTTGTCTGGTGTTTCAGTCAAGCAAGATTTGGCATTAGCTGGCATTTTTACCCAGAAACTGTCTTTGCTTTGCCTTTTTGTTCTTGGCTTTCTGAGTGTCGTGCTTTTCTGGGGTCTGCCCTTACCCTTTGCTGTCCTCCGTGGTAGCCGTTCCGTTTCCAGTTTGACAAGATGAGCACGACTTAGTTCAGGTATTCAGTGCTTCGGTGCCAAGGCAGCTTCCCAGTTCAGTCCACTGCAGTGCTGTGGTGTGATGCTGTCCCGTAACCAGCTCAGCAGCTGCAAACACCCTTGGATGCTTGCGATTTTGCCAAACTGCTTCTGTTTGGGTTGACACGCTAAAAGATAGGGATAAGTCTCCTGGTGAATTTTTGGACCAAAACCTCCCATCATTTCATGACTAGACTGGAGCAAAATATCCTGTTACGAAAGCAGCGTTCAGAGTTGAAGCTGAGCCACACTCCGGGGATCGACACTGCACCAGACCAAACATGGTGACTTCACCTGCATCTCTGCTCTCATTAAACCCTCTGTCAGGGGGAGTTAATGGTGCAGGATCTTGTCATGCCTGTATTCACAGACACATTCACTTCTTTGGGTAAGGGCAGTGCCTCCCACCTGTAGTTTGGTGAAGGGAGGATGCCCATGGCTGTCTCTAGGACTAAAGTCTGCCCATATCTAGCAAACTAATAAGCATGCTTTAAACTGTAAGCTTATGTTTAGTCAGGATTTCTTAGGTTTTAGTGGATAAACTTGTCACTGATTGTAGAGAACTTGAATATCACTTGGATACACAACTCTGAAAATCCCACAAAATTGTTAATGGTGCTTTGAGAGCTCTGTTTGAATAAGCTACACGATAAGGGGTCACACACTGAACTGTGAGAAGAAAGGAAGAAAAGGGGGAGTGACTTGTGAAGTGATCATCATGAGTGAGGCAAGGGTTACGTAAAAAAAAGGGGGGGGCTGAATATGTGATTAGGTACTGTATTGTAATGCCTATGGACAAAAGAGACAAAATTAGGATTGCTCAGGCACCCCTGAGAAGCAGAGAAGTGCGTTTCATGCAGTAACATCAGTAATGCTTTGGGAAAGCATTCTGGGCACTGTTACTTAGCCAGTCAGGCATATGACACTCCCACTGGTCTCACCTCCTTTCACCTGCTGGTGTTCTTACGCTGCTGTGCCTGTCTCCCCAGCACTGCCGGGCCGTGCTAGGCTCTGCACCGCAACATCTTCCACTCGCTTCTCCAGGGGTTTTTGTGGTTTATTTAAACACTTTGATGTCAGTGCTATTATTGATCTTTCCCCAAGAAACCTCCATGAGTAACAATAATGGAAATTTTGGGTGGTAAGTTTTAATGGTACCTCCCAGTGGATATAATGCATTTCATTTATATAAAAACATCAGTGGGATTAACCATCAAGAGATGTGCCACTCTGAAGGTGTTGCCTACTCTAAACTCCGAGACAAAATGACAGACAAAAGCATAAGAAATTCCAAACACAGCATGAATTACATAGGTGGATGAGTGTTTGTCTCTCTCCTTTTCAGTGCAGTACCAACCACTGCAGCATCTTAGCACTTTCAGCAGGAGTGCTTTTTGATTGATTATCCAAATAAGGACTTTGGAGATTCCTTCCCTCGGTAGTCTAATGAAAATGTAAATGCAGATCATGGTTGGTGTGAACCTGCACAGCTCCCCTGAAGATAGCAGAGCCAGGCCCCATTCCATCAGCTGAGGAGCAGCCTTGGAGCATCACTAAGCTGCGGACCAGTGTGCTTTGTTGTTTCTCTAGTACATGGAGTGCATCCTTAATGTAACTGCTTCCAAGCCTAGGTTCCCCAAAGTGCTTCATCTGAGAAGAGAATACTGATCACTCTTTAAACCTCTGCTGGTGAGATGTGTTGGAGAAGTCTCACTTGTGAGCAGAATGCAAACACCTGACTAATTACTGCAACTTGTTATTCTTCAGTCTGCTTGAGGGGGAAATCAGCAGAAGTTTCACCTAGCTCCATGGCTTCTCATCACATCAAGTAGCCTGTTGGGGCACTCCTGCTCTTGTCTGGTTACTAGCAGAGGCCTTTTCTTCTTTGAGAAAATGGATATTGTGACATGAAAAGTAAAATTGCCTTTTAAACTTTGTTAAGAAATATTATAGAACAGAAGTGCAATGAGAACTTGACCTAAGATCTTCCTTTTTTGGGCTGGGAATGGGTTGTTAGTACCTTCAGATCACTGCAGGCAGAAGCTTCCGCTGCTGTCAGGCAGCGCTCACTCAGGAAGCAGAGCCAGCAAGGCAGCAGATTGTCTGAGCAAACTGGGAGCTGAGCATTTTACTCCTTCGCATACCTGTTGCCTGTGCCTTGACAAAATTTCTTCCTGGCTGTGTCTGATCTTAAGCGAAGCCTCATCTGGCAATCTCTAACACACCAAACGTGCTTTCAGTGTAGCAGGAAGCATCACCAAGGCACCAGCACTGCCTGGTTTAGCCTTAGTTGTGCGTTAAGGAGGCAGTTCTCTTTGCAGTACTGTTGTGCCCATTCCTTCCACCTTTTGGTAAGGACAGAAACAGGTCTCGTACTGAGTAGTCTCAAAAGCTTATCCAGCTTTGGCTCTTTTCTGGATACCTCTTCCCATTGCTCCCCTAGTAAAGGATCCTTTCTCTGCTCTTCACAGACCTGGAAAGGGCCTTGGCCATTTTCTGTGCTCTAAAAGCAGGTGTTTGTCTCCCCTCTTCCTCAAGGACTCCAGAGCTTCCCCAGACATCCTGTTCTACACTGTTACCCTTTAAGTTCATGTCATTATACTTTCCATTGCCTCTAACCTTAGTTTCATTTTTGGCAGCTTCAGCACTTAAGTCCTCCAAGCATGAAGAACCGATTTTATCCTCCTCTGAGTAGCCTTTTCCAGCCATTTCTTGGAGCCTCCTAATATTTCCACCTTCTTTTAGAAAAATTCACAGTGCAGTCAAAGCCAAGCTTACTTAAGTAAGCAATATGACAGCTACTGTTTTTCTTCTATCCCTAAAGGCCATTATCCTGTCACAGAAGGAAATTACATTGGCTTGATGTGCCTCCCTGACAAATCCACACTGTCTGTTATTCATCTTCTTGGTTTTCTAGGTATTTACAAGTAGTTTGATTATTTATTTTGTTCTAGTTCTGGCAATTGATGCTAAGCTGTTTGGTTTATGGGTCTGTGGCTCCTCCTTTTTATTGTTTGCCAATTTGCAGTCTTCTGGTAACTCACTGTATCCCAGGGGACCTGCAAGATAAATGTGAACAGCTCATTCAGCAGCTCTTCAAGAAAAGCCAGACCAAACTGAAAATGTCCCCTTTACCAAGGTGTTCTCTAATCCTTTTATTCCCTGATTAGAGATTGATGTCTTACCATCTATTAATTATGAGAGCTAATTGATGTTCAACGAAATGATGATGCAAAAAAAAGGCATTCCAAATTTCTGCTTTCCAGTGACATCCCTAAGTGAGGTTCCAGTTTCACTGAGCAGCAGATGTTGGCTTTCCTCTTCTATTAAAGTACTTAGAGGACAGCTTCTTGTTATTCTTGATGCTCTTTGTTGATTGCATCTGACCATGGCTTTGTCTTCCCTGGTGTCAGAGTATCAGCTCATCCTGTGTTTTACCTGTGCTGCCAGCTCTGTCTGTGCTGGAATTTGCCTTCCTGAATGTCATTGATTTTTACCTTGCTGTTCCCACTTTCCTCAGCCAAAGCTTATGAGCTCTGTTGTAGTCCCTGATGATTTTGGGTAGGAAGAACACAAAAAGGTACAAACCAGGCTCTTCAGATTTTGGAGATAGGCTGATTTGCAGGAGTTTTCCTCAGCCTCCCTTCCTCCTTAGTGAGTTCAAAGGTCAAAATCTCTGGTTCAAGCATTGATGTCGGAACCTAAACCCCCTGCTCTGGACAGTTGGAGCAGTCCATGAGAGCAGTGGGTCTGAAACTCTGGAAGCACCTGTGGTTCTGTCCCTGAGAGTGCTGTGGGCATCACAGAGTGACCACTGTCAATGCTGGCTGACTTCCCACTGCTCTGCCATCAACCCCTTGAGTACCACGGGAGCAGTAATTCACCCCGCCATTGAGCCGCCTTTAAAACAAAAGCAAAAATCATTAGTTGTCTCTTCAGTCTTTTACCAATTAGAGAAGTTAGATTGTATCCAAAAATAGTACAAGTTTGCTTTGAAATCTTGGGTGATGTGTAACTGTAATAATTTAAAAATAGGCTTTGAAATTTCATTTTCTCTTTTGGCAGTGTTGGTTGCCATGGAGTTCAAGTAATAGGTTGTGATGTTTAACACTGAATTAATTACTACTTCTCACTCACAGAGAACATCTAATTATACATATTCATGAAGAACGGTGTTTGGCATCCCTGAGGGGAAAAAATATTTTTTTTTAATAGTGTATATGCATACTTTTTGGAAGCAGATGGGGTCTGTTAGATGCGTAATCTTATAGCACATTTTCCCTGGGTTTTTAATTGTTTCCTAGTTTAATAAAACTTGTAGCTTTAAATACTGCCATAAAATGAACTCGTATTATGAATACTTGCATTCAGCGAGTACAGGCATTTGCTTTTGAAGTACTGAAAGTTTAAATGGACATATAGATGGATGAATGCATAGGACAACGTACGTTTGTTTATTTCTCAGGACCAAACAGGACAGCAGCGATTCCTTACACAGCTCTTTGGCCTTGGTGTTCAGCAGTCCTTGTTCAAACTTGTTCTGAAAAGGATCTTAACATCTCCTCAGACTTGAGAGCCGTCACGCCACAGCCTTAACACTGTTCTTCTCAACTGCTGGTCCACCACGGTGCGAGCCGCAGAAGTGAATTTTACTAAAAAGGGGGTGCCTCAGCTAAGAGGGTGATTTGGAAATGTCACCATTTCCCCGGGAAGAGAGTTGCCGACAGTTCGATTGATTCCAGCCCATGTACGTAAGGAGGCTGGCCTTGGCCAGCTCTGATTCCTGGCAGGGAGGGAGCTGCCCTTGAAGGTGTGACGTGAGGGTAGCTGTGTGCGTGGAGCTGCCGCGGGAGTTGGGTGCTAGGGCACGGCGTCCCTGTGGGAGCACGTAACAGCTGCTCTCTCTCACAGGGAGTTCCAGGAACTGCCTCGCTTTGGGTAGGTTTCAAGGAGTTGCTGGCTTTGATGATAATTGGCATCAAAATCTGCACTTTAGCTCCTCAGTTTGATCTGTGTTACTCTGATTTCTCTACTTACTGGGGCTTTGGATGCACCTGCATATTGATAGGATTCTCACATGTCATTTTTTTGTATGCTTGAAGACACCTAAAGCTTGCACCAACTTTGTAGGGCTCCTTTCAATCACTGAGGTGACTATACACTGTAAAACTACCCTGATCTTATTAATATTTTAAGGCAATGTCAGTTTTCAAATTAAATCTCTCTTGGCTATATTAAAATTAATGGAATCCAGACAACCTGAAAGTTGTCATTGGTTTCCAAAATGCTTTCAGGAAGACAAATATATGTTAGAAAATAAAAAGCGTAATTAGAATAGGAGCTCTGAAGAAGGGAGTTGTAGTTAATATTTAAACCCATAAGTAGTATAGTAATAGCATTTTCTGCCAAGAACATACTTTTATTGCATATTAATGCAATTAAAGTCACCTCACAGTCTGCTAATTTCCTTCCAGTTGTGTATGCTTAAAAGCGAGAGTAAATCCTGCTGACTAATGTTTATGCAGGGAACTCTCTGTGTGAGAAGCATTGCAGTGGGGCAGAGGCATGGAGCAGCACGGGGCTGCACTAAGGGTTCTTCAGGTCGCAGCCGTTTGGACTTCTCTGTGCTGGAAATCAGCAGTGAGCAGCGAATGCTGGCTAAAATGTGCTAATACACTATTTAGATTATCTGGTACTGGAAAGTACCAGCTCAGAGAGCCTCTGTGACATGAGACAGAAGCTTCTCTGAACTGGCTTTATTAGACTTTAATGGAGCAGCAGGTGCCACACAGAATAATACATACGCTCCATCGTCTTGGAAATGCTGTCCAGGCTTTTCCGTGGTTTACTTCTGTGGCAAGACTACAGTTTCTGCAGCTCCACCTCCCTGCCTTCTTTTCCTCTCAGGTCTGGGAACGTGATGTCGCCGTCTCTGAGTTTTAGGTCACTCAGCAGCTATCCAGTGCAGCTGACAGCTCTAGGAAAAGATGGGATAAATATTTCATCTTTCCTTTATGAAGAAATAATGCAGTTTGTAACAGGCTTCTGGCAGGTGCTCAGCCATGCCTAAATCAAATCTGTGATTCCAAGTAAGACTTCTTTGGTTGGTTTGATTTGGCTTTAGAGAGGAAAGGAGCTCAGAGCAAACTGTGAGCATCTGTTCTGCACATCTGGCCAAAACTCACACTGCAGAAATATTTCAGAGGTTTTTGTTTGGGATCAGAGATCTCTTTCAGGGTGTGCGTTGTTTGATACATCCCTGCTCTGGCTTTCTGCAGTGTTTATCAGCATCTCTGCAAGAACAGTTTTACCAGGTTCTTAGGGTGGGGGTTATTTGAAGGAAAAAAGCTTGCGAAGAGCTATTAAGATTACCAAACTGATGTAATTTGTACTGAATGACAATATACCAATTTTATATAATGCAGGTTTTTAACTACTTAACTCATTGCTACTCATATTAATTGATTTTTTTTTTGTAGCTACTGCTTATGTGAGCTGCCTGTAAGTAATGCATAAGCCAAATTGTATTTATTTAGAAGAGAGACCTGTTTCTGTAAATCAGCTATATTCAGTACAATGCGATGATATGCACTAAGTTATATATGCAATGTAGACATGGCTTTTAAGTCACACTTTACTATTATTTCATTTGGATGTAAGTATATTATTACCAGATCTTACTTTTATTATTTGAATGTATGACTGACTTCTGAGGAAAGAGTCACTAAAATGCAATTTAGAAGCTCGTTCAGCTGGGGCTTAAGCAGAGGCTGATTTATATTTATATGGGGTTTTAGAGTGGTTTCTTTCTTGATTTCAGGCTACAGCCTTAAAATTTGAGGAACTGAAAGCTACAGTTATTGCTCATTTTTACATAATCTTTGATTCAAGTGCTTGAAGGCTATTGGGAAGCGCCTGCTGTGAAAGCAGCTATCCCAGCCTGACCCCTGGGAACACAGGCCGAACCGAAGAATAATTCATCTTAGATTTAAATTATGCTTTTTCCCTCAACTTCTTTTCATAAAGAATTTTCGTATGTATTTAAACCTCCTGGGTATCAGCTGGTCTTGAGTATACGCTGTGCAGAATCAGGACAGACAAGGGTGTGCTTGAGACTGAACTCTCTTGAATGAAGTCCTTTGCATGCTGCAATCCCATACCATTATATTAATCAGATTATACACTTCGATGTGGACCTAGGTTTTTCTAGTAGATTCTACTACTTTTCTGACAGTTTTTCTGTTGGTCAAGTGTGGTCAGGGGGCATTTTTTGTGTTGGAAAACCAAAGCTGGTTTGAGGCTCCTGTGATGCAGTATCTTCTTGTCTGTCAGTTGAAAAATACCACAGAAGTCATGCCTAAAATGTGCATGGAATTACTGTCCATCTTAAAAGAAAGCAAGCAGGCAATTTAGAAATGTTCTCTTGTTGCTAAACCAGCCAATTTACAACAGAAAAAAAAAAAAAAACCCAAACATTTAGCATTTCTCTTCATGACTGACACTATCCTGGAGATTTTGAGCAAGTCTCTCAGTTTAGTGGGAAATGCCTCTTAGGTGTCTGCAAATGCTTTTTTTTTTTGGTAAGAAGTGGGACTCCTTTTAAAATGGTATTGTGCAGGTACAGTGTAACTTCAGAGAGGAGGTGTGAAGAGAGGACTGGGTTTGTCCATGTGTCCCAGCGAGCTAAAAAACCACTTGAATAGAAGAGGTTCCAAAGCCTTGGTTTGTTTTCTGTTACGTTTTCATTGAGTTTTAAATCTTCTATTTATTATTCCGGAAGAGAAGTACTGTCTTTTTAGACTGTTAGACCTCAGTAAGCATTATTTTCTTACCCTTTGAATTGTCTTTTGTGCAAACCCTTTCCATTTGGCAGCCACGCTTGCCTTGAGCCCAGCACCAGGTGCACGTGGCTGCCTGGATTTCACCGACACCAGAGTGTGAATTCAGCATGCGCGTGCTGTCAGTGTGCACACACACGCGTGTGCACAAGCTTGTGCAAAACTCGGTTAGATTGCCAAGTGTTTCAGGTGGCCTCCTGGACATGCCCTTTCTAGCCACGCATGCACCTGTACACACGGGGGGGGGGGAAATAAAGTAACTAACTACACACAATTAAGGCAGGTCGTTATTTTTGTGCAGTGGGAGCGTGCAACAGGGAGCAGCGTAAAGCACCTTCTGAATTTTCTATCCCCTCCTCCTTCAAACCCTCCCTTGCATTCACATATTTTAAATATCCTGTTTGTGAATTGTGTATTTTTCCTTGCCTTGCATTATGTAGGTTTGGTTTGGGGTGTTTTTGTCATTCTGTCTATTCATGTCTGTGCTTGGCTGGCGTTGTGCCTTTTCACAGCTAGTTTGCCTGCCATGGATGCCATATGATGATGGATTTAGCCACCTGTGTAGCACTGCAAGCGATACTGCTATAACATATGTTTGCTCTTCACCCCCAGCGAAACCATTTCAAGGCAAAGCGATGTCAGTAGGGAATGAACGTGGGCCAGGTTCACATAATCAGTGTTCTGCTTGGGTAGCTCCACCACGGAAGAGCTCCGAGGGGTACGGCTATCGCTGCCCCGTAAACCCAGGCAGCGTCCTGAGTGAAACAGCTTACTGGCAAAGAATGGTTTTGGTGGTAGTACCGTAGTTGGTGGGACGATGATCCATCTGCATTACTCGGGGATCACACCTGATACGGCTGAATCAGCACAGGCTCAGGGCAGAGAGCTGTCTCTGAAAGGTCAAGGAAGGAAAGTCTGAGACAACAATCAAAGTTTCCAGAAAGGCAGATTTATTTTTTTCCCAGAAGGGTTTGAGTAGCTCCTTAAGTATGTCTCTCAAGCTAGGAACACCGACACCACTAACAAAACAAGCGGCTCTGTAGGAATCTAGACTAAGCTGGAAGCAGGCACCAGCAGCATCCAGAACTTTGACGCTGTTGTACGTGCTCCTCCAGTGCCAAGGAAAGCCTGTGTGTGTGGAGAAGGCAGCGGTAGGGATGCTGAGTGGTGAAAGCATGGCTTACACTGAGTCTGACAATTGCTTGCAGTGAGACATTGATACGGGACTGGAGATCCTAAGGCCCAAGTGTGTCTGGAGACACAGTCAGGTGTGTGTCTGGGGTCTGTGTCACCCACTCCTGTCAGCTCTGTAGGTGGGTAGCGCTGTCATACAGACGCTGGAATGGACTTTCAAAGCCAGGAGCTCAGCACCATTTGGTGTCCTGATTTTTTTTGAGTCGCTTGGTCCCACCACACCATTACTTCAGGGCACCAAGAGGAAACTGTTGTACCATTTTAGGGAAAGCCTTCAGCTGTTGGAAACGATCTCCAGCGAAACTGAGGTAGCTACGTTTGATCTTGCATAACCTCGCAGGCGCATCATGCACATGGGGTGTATTAGTGTGCTCCCAAACCCAGCTCACACCAGCAGGAAGGAAGGGCCACACCTGGCTATGGATGTGTTTGAACCTCTGCCTCGAACAACTTTCTCTGCCAAGCCCATGGCCCTCTCCTCGCTGATGGAAACATGCCTGCCATCCTACCAGTAAGATACTTGCTCTGAGAGGAGAAAACCTCCAGGCCACTGCTCTTGCTGGTGGCTCCACTGAAGCCTTTTGAGCAAGAGGCTCTGCTCGTTTGTAAATGTGGTGACATTTTGAGCTTTTGTGCAGCAGCGGAAGCTCCCTGGGAGGCTCATGGCTGAGCGATTTCTTCCTAGAGAGCACTAAATGAGGTTAAATCGATTTCCTCCTGCAACGGGAGGGGCACGGAACGGGAGGAAATAACATTTCAGCCTTTAGCTGTCAGGGAAAAGTAGTTTTATTTACAAAACTTTCCATTATATTTCCCCATTTAGTTTCAGTCATTCACATTTCTAAAACTGGGACATCTTTTATCTTGGGCACAAAATCCTTTGTCGTAAGGAATACGGCACTAGCTTATCAAGAACCTAAATACCAAGAATATTTCTTTTGCATTAAACCTCTGTTACTGTTATGGAAAAATCAGTTATCAGTACTCAAAAGTTTGGTAACACACTGATCTTTAATATCTCCTGTAACTGTCAGATACGTGAGGTATTTCTGACAGCTGATGGAAACACTGTGGGAGTCAGGTAGTGCCTCTGCTGGATTGGTAGAGTGCGGGAAGATGCCTCTCTCCTCCTCTCCCTGCCACCCTGCCTTTCATTCCTTGGAGCCAAAGAGGTTTAGGTATGTTTTGTTACCTTGCTTTCTGCGTTCAGATGTGACAGGGTGAGAGGCAAGGAGGAGCCATAGTCTCACTTTGGACATGGGGCTGATGATGGACTGGGCTATTGCTGTGCATTTCTCCTCCCTTGGCACCGGATAAGCACCATGTAAATCATAGAATCACAGAATTGTCAGGGTTGGAAGGGACCTTAGAGATCATCTAGTTCCAACCCCTGCCAATGGCAGGGACACCTCCCACTACAGCAGGTTGCTCAGAGCCCCATCCAGCATGGTCTTACAAACTTCCAAGGATGGGGCTTCCACCACCTCTCTGGGCAACCTGTTCCAGGGTCTCACCACCCTCATGGTGAAGAAATTCTTCCTAATGTCCAACCTGAATTGACCTACATCTAGTTTTAATCCATTCCCTCTAGTCCCATCACTGCCCAACAGCCTAAAAAGTCCCTCCCCAACATGCAACTGGGAGATTAACAGTGGGAGATGAATGGCAGCCTGGAGAACCAGAGGTGAAAGGTTCCCTTTGGCTTGGCTCCCCTCTGCGTTTTGGTTAGTTCTTAATTATTGTCTCAGCTGATGTATGCTCCTCTGAATGCTGAATGACTGTGGAAACTCCTGGAAGTGTTTCAAGGCAGGATGGTAGCACGCTTCAACAACAGACCAGTACCTGGAGCTCTGGTGGCATCTCAGATATGCTTCTGACTAAAACGCAGATGTGTTGGGTGAGGCAAGGCAGGGAAGGGCTGGTGACCTGCACCGTGCCAGGGCATGGCAGCAAGCTTTGTCCCTGTAAGAAGGAATGTCAGTTTGGAGAGAAATATTAAAGAAGGAAAAAACTATATGAGCATGGTCTAGTTCAGAGGTACTATGCTCTTCTTCTGATTGAAGTGCTCAAGTCCTTTGTAAATATGACTAAAGTACCTATTTCTAAAAGCATATATATAATGTATGTACGTGTCTTTTTAAAGAAGCTATGTTAAAAAACCCTTTTGGTTATCATTTGATAAAACACAGGCTAGAAAATACCAGTCACTTTCAGTTGCTCCTGTGCCCAGTAGCCCTGTAAGCCTGAGTTATACTGAGGCTGTCCTCATTTTTCTTAAAGCAGACTTATACCCCATACTCCATTTTCTTCATTAAAGCTTCCTGAGAGATTTGGGGGTTTTATTTCTGTCAGGAAAAGTAGTGGAGGGCTTTTTTTCCTTAAAATGACGAGCATTTTGTTGCCCATGTAGTACTGCATTACACAGGATTTCCTCTTCATTTACCAGGAGCAGTCCAGTGGAAGAAATTCCTCCAGGAATACTACTTGGAGACAGGAGGAAGGTAAAGTAAGGACAGAATCCCTCTAGTTCTAATGTTCTCACTACTCACATATGGCTTAAGTTACTGGAGGCAGAATTCTCTGTGCCGAATAGGATTGTTCTGTTGCAGAGGAATCAGAAGCTCATAGTAGTTACACCACACATTTCCT
The DNA here is from genome assembly GCA_025345505.1 of Todiramphus chloris collaris. Taxonomy (NCBI): domain Eukaryota; kingdom Metazoa; phylum Chordata; class Aves; order Coraciiformes; family Alcedinidae; genus Todiramphus; species Todiramphus chloris. The sequence goes on along the minus strand of JANVCC010000019.1, from coordinate 28,730,039 downwards.
GAGGTATAGCTTTTCCAGAAGTGTTTTATAATCCCAGAGCACTTCTGGCTTTTGTTTGAATTGCCTCATCCAAAGCTAAATGCCCCATTTAATTCTGCCACTGTCTCTCGATGCCCATAATGCTCATGGTGTTCACGTCTAGATTCAGATCCACTTCTTTCCCTGGCTGATGATACGCATCCAGGTATATCACTGTGGCTAAATGACTTCTGCAAATACTGTTTTATCATCTTCCTTGAAGATTAATGAGGTCAAGGAGTAATGTATTATAATTTGTTGACATGAACTTTATTATCGTATACTTAGTATATGCATGATGGGCTTATTTTCCACTTCCCGCTGTGAGACAAGACATTACTCTTAAAGCAGAAAAGAGAATCTTAACACAAGGTTGACTAGAAAGGTCCTTGTGTTTGCAGAGTCAACACACTACTATCCTTTAGAACATAAAGTAAACTGAATGGTCTTGTTTTTAGTGCAAATGGGCTCCACATCCACTGAGCAGGTTTATGGTTTGCTCCCACTTCTTTAGGACAGTCATTGGCTGTTACTGAGCAGTGGTGTTGATTGGTTTGGTGTCTTACAGTGTCAGCCTTCCCCTACCCTTAACTTCTTCCCACTGTGTGGATGCTCGCTGAAGTATATGCAATAGAGGCAATAGGAAGCTCCAACCATAAAGGAAAAAAATGGGAAGAACATTTGACTGTTTAGATGCGCTATTTGTAAACATTGTGTATAATTAGCAAGTGTTAGATTGGATGGCTAACACCACTTCTGTTAGCAGTTGTTCAAAAAAACAGATTTCAGAGCAGATTCGACATGTGTGACAGTCTAGAAGCACCTCTAAATACACTTCCATGTGCATATGGATTTACAGCAGCAATTCTGCCTCTCCTGACTTCTCCCCGCTGTCCCTGCATTGGGTGAGATAGGGCCTGTGGTGGAAGGAGATGTGTTCAGCACAGGCCTGCAGCTTGGAAGAATGGGGTGGACAGTCTTCTGTCTCTGGGTGCCCGGAGCCTTATGGACCAGTCAGGATTTGATGGGACATGCTGGGATTCTGCCTTCCTTTTTCCAAAGGGAGTTAGCTATGGTTGGCTGCCACAGCCATACACTGCAGACAGATCCTACAAAAAAATGACCAGTGTCTGCCCAGAGGTTTACCTTGTCCAGCTGTTTATCTCCTCCAGTGACCCGTGATGGTTGTGTGGAGAAAGGTACTGGAAAGAAGGCAGATACTGGCCAGTGCTTTCTTTTGTGTTGCTTCTGAGCATGTGTCAGTTAGAGACTTGTAGGCCTCCTAGGGCAGAGGCTGGGTTTCTTGGTGAGAGCTGACTTAGAGCAGCACGGGTGAAGGAGACGGGCTTTGTGACCTCCATTGTGGGCTGCCCCAGGATCTGGTTCTCTGTTTCACATGAAACTCTCCCGTGAGTTGCATGTGGCTGGGTTTTTGGAAAGCAGGTGGGGATAGTAGTGTGTGCACATAGTTTGGAAGTGATGTGAATTAAAAATGTGTTAAGTTGTAAATAGAGGTGTTGATGGTGCTGTTGGCAATAACAGATGTACTTGACAGAAGGTGTGGGTAGCTGTTTAGTGCTCAGGAGGAGAGCATTCAGCCCCCCTGCTCTTCAGGAGTTTTATGAAACACTGTCAAAACCAGTCTGTGTTTGAAAAGCACCTTCCTCCTTCCAGCCAGCAGGACTGTACATGCCGGAGAGTGTGTGCTGGGTTGGAGATATGTCCACTGTTGCTGGGGATATATCTCTCTTGTAATGTGCATCTGCTGTGGACAGGAGAGAGCTCTACGGTCCTGGTGGTTTGTTTTGCTGTTTCTCACAGGGTGCACCTAAAGCCAGGCTCCACGAGTCTTTTCTTGTAACCGATCGGTGCAGTGTCAGAGATACCATCTCGCTGCTGCTGCTTGGCCACCTCTCCAAGCGTTGCTGAGAGCCTCCCAGCCATATGTGCCCTCCTGCACACGCTGCTTAAATATTCCATATGCCACCTGACAAGCTTTCCGTGGCACTCTGTACCACCTTTAAATAACTCCCACTTCTTTTAACAAAACGTGTCATGCGGGAATGTTTTGCCCTTCATAATTTTTCACAAAGACTTTAGACCTTCTCGTGAGATGAGCAGTGCCTTTCCAGAAAGACTGCGATTTTCAGGTTCCTACAGGAGACAGTCTGCCACCATCACAAGCCAACAATACGTTCTAGTCTTTTTGCCCCCTTAGATCTTTTGGCAGCTTTTTTCCATGTCTTACTTTTGGTATTGCTGTCTCTGTAGGTAACTGCAGAAGCAAAGAAGTCTGAGAAGACTGTGATTCTGTGACACTACGTGGTATCTAACATGGGGGATGGATTAGTTTCTCATTTTTGTTGTTGTGACGTGGGGGAGTACATCTCCATAGGTGACGCTGAAGTGACCCCTTCCCTCTGGATCTCAAGCCTCTGGGTGATTCACCGTAATAGTCACCTCTGTGACGTTTTATCCACAGAAACTGGAGGTTAAGCACAGTTTCAGGTTAAATTTTGAAACCTGGGGTGGACAGACCCTGTGCAATTTTCCCTAATGCATCCAGGGCTTCATCCAAGCATCACTGACCCAAGTTTTTATTTCAGTTTTTAACCCAGGAACATCTCAGCAATTGAGTGTCTTGAGAAAAACACCCACTCCAGAAACTTGCTGATTATTTCTAGAGATGTTGGCTTTTTATCCTTTCTTTTTCATTCTGTGATTGGTTTTATAGCTGAGGAAGTCTGTGCAAAGTACACTTTCATTTAGAGCTTTTTACGTAAGTTACCTTCTAAAAAATAACTTGACCCTGGCCTTCCAGATTCTTTTTCTGCGATGAGCTGTTTACATGGCTGTGTCACGTTGTGAGAAGATCAGTGATATATTAAGAGTTTGGGTGTACAGTGCTGCAGGGGGAAAAAAATCCAAGATAATGCTCTGAGGAATTTGTAATTAGGTGGCGTTTTTTGCCGTCGCCTGACAGCAATTCCATGCCTTGTTACAATTAAGAAATGGCATTTAAAAATACAAGACAAAGGAATTAAATAGGTCCCTCTCTTCATTAAGGTGGGCGTCCTGATGAAGACAGATGCTGGAACGTGTTCCGTGTGATGGTAGTTCCATGTAGGGTGTTCTGGTGTTTCTAGAGCACAGGTGAGAGGTTTTTCTTTAAAGGCTGAGATAAAAATCCTGTTACCTCCACACGGAGTAGGAGCAGATGTCAAGAGCTGAGGAAATGTGTGGTGGTTTACCTGTGGTTTTCTCCTGTATAACTGAGTGTGTTCATGGCAGTCCTGCAAAGCAAGGCCAGGGAAAGCAGACCTCTTGGAGGGGGGACAGGGCTTTTTGAGTTTTCCCAGCTGGAGTGCTGAGGCCGGGCTTCCCACAGCCTGCCCCTCGGCAGCAGCTTTGTGTCTGGAAACAAGCAGCCAGTCAAGCTTTCCCGTTGGGCTGGGCTGTGCTTCAACAGGCAGGAAGCTTGTTTGTGCTGCCATGTGCAGCGCTACTGACTGAAGGCCCAATTATAACCGTGGCAAGCGAAAATAAGCTCCATTTGAACTATTGAGATAATTGTTAGGGCTTTGTCATTTCAGAGAGGTTTTTAAAATGCCACCTAGCAGTGACTAATTAAAAAGGACCCATGTGCGATTTAAACGGCACGATTGTAACTGTTAACAGAGGTGAATTCTAAGAGTTGCATTGCTACATAATTAAAAAATTATGAAGTGCTTCAATTCACAAAGCATTAGGGAGCTTCCTTACCTTTTTGCAGTCTGGCCATGCATTAAAACTGGGAAGACTTCTGCACCAGCTTGAAAGGAGACACGTAAATCCTGTATTGAATCAGGCTTCAACTGGTAGCACTGCCTGCTGCTCCCTGAAAACTTAGTGTCTGATGAGCCTTGTAAAGTCTGGAAGTTTTCATATATACGCTGATAAGCAACTTCCCTAGAATAACTAGATCAGCACATGAATAAAAAAGGACATTTTTGGGAAAAAAAAAGGGTATGACAGCAAATCTGTTGTTCTAGGATTTGTAGAAATGCTGTGAAGTTTCGCAGTCATTGAAAACCACCTTTCTGCTTTGTGGATTGCCATGGGTTCTGAATACTGATACATGAAGCATGGGTTTGCTGGCAGGGAAGCAATGTTCAGCATTTTCAGGCCACGTTATTACTGAGGTGTGTGATCTGTGTTTCCACACCAGCCGACATGGCTGCAGCTGCAGAGATGTCCTTTCTGACATCTTCCCAGCCCTCTTTTATTGGTGCCTGTGGTGAAATAGGCTGCTACTGAATTCCATTATAGGAACATCCCCACCATATCTTGGAAGAACTAGTTCTTGCCCTGAAGAATCTATGCTTAGGAAGACAAAATACAGGATAAATTGGGATGATGAGGAAAAACCAAGGAGATTGCTTGGGTTTATAATTTGTGTGTCCTTTTCTTTAATGTTTTTTGATTCAAAATGCTTTGGTTTTGTTGTGTTTGGTTTTGTTGTGTTTCATAAACAGTATGCATACCTATATTCATTCTGCAAAGCTGTGAGTCCCTTTTGTCTGATTCATCAAATCATTTTGCTTTGTGAGGATCACTGTTCATTATCCCTCGTGACATGATGGCTAAAACATTCTCTTCTGAGTTGTCTTCTTTGCAATATCTTTATGTGGTTAATGGAAGAAACTCCAACTTTTTCTAATGCTGATCTGGATTAGCAGAAGATTGTCCCTCTTTGCACCAAAACTGATTCTGAAATTGGGATAAGTGATTTACATCCCAAAGGGCTCATTAACCATCAGATTGCTATGGATTAGATTACTAATGGCATCCTGATGGTTGTGTGCAACTTCCAGCAGATTTGTTGGGAGTTAGCATTAAATCCATTTAAATTATAATGAGGAGGCCCTAATTCATAAGCATTTATTAACAGACCTCAGTGTCAGTAATGACTGTAAGCTCTGTATCTTAATTTTCACTAATGGTTTCATGCTCATCCTAGATACAGTTTCTCACAGGACCAAGTGGGATGCCCTGCTTTGGCAGTTTATGATGGAGATTCAAACCCGGGGTTCCACAATCTAAAAGCCTGAAATCCTGGACTTGTTCCCTCCATGTGACATGTCATTGCAGCCTGGATTACAAAAACTGACAAGGACAACTTCACACAATTCAGGGCATCGCATCAACTCTCCTGGTTTGTGAGATTATTTTCCACATGAGATTGTGCAAAATTCCCCAACTCCCTTCCCCTTATGGTGTGCTCTGAGAAGCTGAAGAAAGAAATTGGCAGGTATCATATCCCTGTGACTGAATATCCCTTGTCTTAACGTCATCTCCTGATGCTATTAGGCTTCTGTTTTCTTAAACTTGTGTCCTAAATAAGACAGGAAAACCTTGAAGTGGATTTTGCTTGAGCCATGGAATTATTAACACATTTTCAGATCGAGTTAGTAAGTAAAGGTTTAATTTTCTCGTTGCTGGTCTGGGGCCTGATTTGCCTCTGTATTGCACAACTGGAGCCTGTGATATAAAGTGGGAAGTAATAATAGCTCTGACAGAATCTGAAGGACAATGAGATTAGTTGGGAAATAGAGAATATGCAGAGGTGGGAAATTGGTTAATTGTAATGATGGAGAAGTAGAATGAAGTCCGGGGAAAATGATGAAAAGTTGAGGGACTGCTCTAAAAACATTGCTGAATAATGTTGGAATAGTGTCTTTCGAAATAGGAACAGTGAAAGGACCCTCTGAAATGGAATGATGTATTTCACCGATACAATTAGGGTGCTTTTGCAAATGCACGTGTAAGTGCTGAATTAGTTCTTTCTTCACAGCAAATGAGTTATTGAAGACAAAGTTGTTTTGCTAAGACATGACGTTGTACTGTCTTGCATCTGCTAAAGCACCTGATAAAGTAGCAAATGAGCTGCTGAAGAGCGTATATCACAGAGGAGGACAACCTCACTTCTCAGCTCCAAGCTCACACAGGAGCCACAGCTCCCTGAGATCCTTCAAGAGTCATGCAAACAGGTCCCGAGTCAGGAGGCTGATGGGAGGACGCTCAGCTAACCTTTCCATCTCTACTTCTGATCAGTTAGTGGTGTACTGTTCAGTGCCAGTGCGTGTACTTGTGGCTATAATTGGGCTGAAAAACAAATAATGTCATATTCTCTTTTCCTGGGTTTTTTAGTAGCTCACAGGAAGGCTTCCACTGCTGTTCCCGGGTGGTGGGTCTAGCTCTGCTGTAGCTGCAGCAAACGGCAGCCCCGCTGACAAGCCTAGGGAGGTGCACATGGAGAAGAAAAGAAAGAATGAGAGTTGCTTATAATGGACATGAGTCACAAGAAAGCTGTTCTTTTTAGAGGCGTTTGAACAGGCAGTCCAAATCCCTCTAGCTGTGTCGAAAGATTGGAACTGGTTTCAGTGGGCCTCAAATTGTTACTTCTGGTGTAGGAAGGCCCAGTAAAGCAGCACATATGTTCCATAGTAGCACATTGCCTTCCTGCTGCTAATGCCTCCATGAAGTAATTGATTTAGCAGTTGATTTACAACATTAAAAGTAAATGAATAAATCTTTAATCATGAGAGCTTCGTTAGCAAATGAATTTCTTAAACTAACAACTTGACTAGGCCTATATCAATTGACATAATTCATTAACCCATGTGAGAATCCATATTAGTTATGCTTAACTTACCTGAGTGCGTGAGGCAGGAGAGCTTTCTCAGTATAAATAAATTATCAAATCACTATTTATAGTCAGTTAATTAAAGAGCAAATTACTGAAGCGGTGTAAATTTCCTATTTAGTGTAATGTAGTCCCACTGATACTCAGTGAGCAGAGGATCGTCCCATCATTTACTTTTCCTCTGTTCTCAATGGCATGGAAGTTTCTGAGAAGTGGGGTGATGCAGATTCCTCTCCTGACCTGTCCTGTGCCACCACACGCTCTTCTGAAGGCCTCTTTTCCAGCTCAGTAGCTGCTCAGCAGCAGCAAACATCTGCAAATCTCCTGCCGTCCAGGACATCAGGCAAAGGAGAAATATGCCTGTAATTGCTAAAGGTGGCAATACTGAAAATTAACTCTGGAAGTCAGTTTTGGTGTAACGAAAGGTGGAAATAGCAAATAAATACTTTGCCTCCTCCTGAGAGTAAGTTTGGATTCGTTTCTTGGTAGCCCAGTGCTGCAGCAGAATCTTTGTGTGGGTGCAGTATTCTGGTGGTGAACTGAGGATTCCAAGCAGCGGCACTGAAAAAAAGCAACCTTCAGGTACTTGGCACATTTTAAATCATATTCCAGTAATGCTGTAGCATTTTCTGCTGCTGTCATGCAGGCAAGGTTATACGTTGCACTGTGAATCAAAAGAATATTCAAAAAGAATTTTCCTTTGGAAGCAAAGAACTTAAAATTTATCTCATCAGGAGACATTAAAATATCATCTCACTGGGGGAATGCAGTCAAGGGATTGATCCATACCTTGATAAAAAGCTGACCCTTCTTGCCCAAAACATAATCAACAACATTTTTTTGAAAACAAAAATTACCACTCCAGCCCAGAAGATGTGGGTTGTGTGACACTAGGTTCAGAAGACTCTGTGTCCTTTAACTCCCAGAACTATTTGAATGCAATGAAAAGTCTTTCTTTCCAGAGGAGAGTAAACTAAGAGCAGGTATTTAGTGTGTCAGGATGGCGTGACTGTGCATTAATGCTTTAGTTGGGCACTTGATTTTTATCCCTCTTACCTGAGTTTTCCTAAGTGACAGTGAGTGGGAGTGATAGCTTTGTACTTCCCAGTATCTTCATGCAACCTAGAAAGCCCTGACTTACTAATTAGGTCAAAGGTAACTCTTATGCATGGTTCTAAAGCTGAAGGGTGCTCTTTTTTTTTTAGTTTCCCAGGGAGATCTCTTTTGTTCCAGAAAATTGGTATTCTCTTGGCACATAGTATTGATTCTAAATTGTCTGTTTCCTGCTTCAGAGCAATGAAAAGTAACCAAGAAAGTATAAGTAATTAAGCATAGGACAGGCAGTGGCCCTGAACAGAGAAGTGGTGTTTCTGGCTGAAGAACTTTTCAACTAACAAATGGTAATGCTTACTTTGCTGTCCTTCCAGCTGTTCTGACTGGAGCCCCGTGAGGCCAGGGCTGTTTCTGGGTGTTAGTTTTTCCAGTGCTTGAAAGCAAGTCTTCATGGCTGTGACTTGGAGGTTTACGGGCCATCTAATATTTATATCACATAAATAAAAGAAACTATTTGCAGGTAATTTCCATCCCATTCATCTTAAATGCTTCTCTTACAGCCAACCTGTGGCCAGAAGGTTTTTGCCATTGCTGAGCTTTGAGCTCTCCAGCCTCAAAAGAGTTAAAGACCGATTGGCTGCCTGAAATTTCACTGTTTTCAAACATCAATTAAACTGAAAACAAGGGCCATAAATTATGGTGACCTTTGCAACGACTTTTCATTTGTGGGATAGATATGTGGTGGTGTGAAAGCACTGTTAATAATGAAAAAAAATTATTAATAACTTCCTTGGGAGCCACCAAGCAAAGTGTAAATTGCTTTCTGCTCAGTATCAAATTTTCATGTAAGGTACTGTATCATGGAAATTTTCAGTCTTGTTAAAATTCAGATGACCTAAAAATAATGCTACCCCTTCACCTCTGTATGTTTTGTCATCTCAGCTGACAAATGTGATTCTTCTGAATTTAATCAGCATTTTATAATGACTTCTACAGCAAATACAGCCTGTTGGTTTTCCCTTGTGGGTTTGTAAAATATATAGGGAACAGTGGGTTCATTTGTTGATCTAAGAACTTGCTAAAAATATAACAGGCACAAAAAGTGTGCTTTGGGATGAATAGCAGCACCCACTCTCTATTTAATGGAATTTGCATGTTTATGGCTTTTCAACTCTTTAACACTCAAGAAAATGCAGTACCAGTATACATTTTCAGGCCATAGTTCTGCAGACTAAAGATTTTCATGAGACATCTATGTCATTATTGACTACAGCACTGCCATGCTATTTCATGAGCCTGATTGAAATTACCCCAAAAGAATTGTCCTTTCGGTGAGAAGACTGTGAATTCTCCAGGGCCCTTTGACTCTTGGCTGCTCTCCACCTCAAAGATGTACAGTAACAACCACAGAAAACGTGTTGCTTTTGTGCTAGTTGCACGTTTCCTGGAAATATGGTGGGGAGCAGGTAAGTGCCACTGGCCTGTGTGGTACCCCAAGTTCTCCACACAGCTGATCTGTGCTAAATGCTGAAGCGTGGCCTTGAGGTCCTGTAGATAATTCTCTGTTTCCCTGGTTCCCAAGGGCATGTTAATAATCACTTGAAAGCCTTAGATACCAGGTGGCAGTAAGCTCCTACCTAATCCTTGTTCATCCTTGTATATCCAATAGCTCATCTAATTTTGATAGAAGAAGTAAAAAATATCCCCTTCAGGCTGGCTCTTTTTCCTCAATATCACACTTGAACTAATGGTGGAAGATGGAGCAGACATCCTCAGCCCATACTTCAACCAGTGAGTTACTTCTCTGGCAGTGACATATTAGCTGGGGTGAGGAATGGTTTCCTCACAGAAATGACCATGTTTATCACAGTTTTCAAAGTTTGCGGCTTTCCAGTAGCTCACAGAGAAAAGGTACAAACAGCATAAGAAGCCTAAATTTTTTTTTTTTTTTTTTCAACTGTCTCTTGAGCTTCCTTTAATTTGATGCTATCTGACAGCAAAGACAATTTTGCAGTTCTTCAGCAGCAATGGCAGGTCAACAGGAGACCGGGCAAACATTTCTGCTTGGACAGTTTGTCCGTCACTGGTGAGAGGTTCACAGAGAAAACAACTTTCAAACCCATCTTCCTCTGGGTTTGGTGAGAGGATTCAGAGGCCCAAAGCAAGAACTCATTTTCTTTTCTATATTTTAATCCCTGCTGTTGAGATGGCGCTTTACGCTGTGGAGCCCTACTTTAGTGTTTGTCTGTCATTCATGGTGCCCCAAGGGGAAGCTCGCATCCAGATGGGCCTGCCAAGTAATCCCTGCTGCTCAACAGGGTGCCACCTTCTGTGGAGTGACAAGGGCCTAAAGAGATGAAGAGAGAAAGCAGCGTGAGTCCATCCCGGGAGGTGAAGATGCAAGCCCTTTTCTCTGTATAAGATGTCCTTGAAGGGGAAGTGTAGGCAAAATTGTACCATGAAGCAGATGTTCAGGTCGTGATGTCAGCTGCAGCACTGCTCTTTTTAAGGTCAGTTTTAACTGTTGACACAGCCCAAAGGTGCACATAGCTGTCAGTTGTTCCTTTTGAAAATTTGTTCTGCTGTTACAATTTGGAGAAATTTCTTGTTCTAGTGAAGTCCAGAAATAACAGATGGCTTACGTGTCAGACATCAGCAAATCCTAAAGCTGTGGGCATGACCCCTGTCTGTCTTGTTGAGAAATCTACCTGTCTTCAGGATTATGTTGCCCAAGAGTTTCATGTTTTGTGTGATAAGACCAAGAGTGTAAATTCTACTTGCTTATCACGTGCTGTTGTTGGACTTAAAAGCTCTCTTCCACAAAAGTAATGGAGATATAATGTGGTTGCTGGTCATCTTGATTGTGTTTTGGAGAGTGTTCAAGCTGAGAAGTTCTAACTTCCTGAGTGTTCCATTGATGAGACTGGGCAAACCTAAACTGTTTTCTTTAAGCATTTGAGCCTTCACCACTCGTGCAAGTGGCAGTGATGTTACTGGTTTTGGGTGACAGTGGGATTATGGACATATGGAAATTACACTTTGCATTTATAGAGAGTCTTATAACCTAGAGCGTTCCATGAGTTGATCGTACCTGATCAGGATGAGGAAGCTGACGAGGCCTTCTACAGGCAGCTGGAAATAGCCTCGCAATCACAGGCTCTGCTTGTCATGGGGGACTTCAGTTACCCTGATATTTGCTGGGAAAGCCACACAGCCAGGCATGCGCAGCCCAGTAGGCTCCTCCAGAGCACTGATGGTAACTTCCTAATGCAGGGGGTGGAGGAGCCGAGGAGGAGGGGAGCGCTGCTGGACCTTGTACTGACAAACAGAGGGGGACTGGGTGAGGGTGTGAAGGTGGGAGGCACCCTTGGCTGTAGTGGCCATGAAATGATGGAGTTCAGAATGAGGGGCAGTAGGCACAGGGACACAGGCAGGATCGCTGCCCTGGACTGCAGAAAGGCCAACCTTGGCCTCCTCAGGGAACTGCTTGGAAAAGTCCCATGGGACAGGGCCCTAGCAGGTAAGAGGGCCCAAGCAAGCTGGCTAACATTCAAGCACCATTTCCTCCAGGCTCAAGATCAGTGCATCCCAAAGAGTAGGAAATCAAGTAAGAGAGTCAGGAGGCCTGCATGGCTGAGCAGGGAGCTACTGCAGAAACTTCAGCAGAAGAAGGAATTGTACAGAACATGGAAGGAGGGGCAGGCCCCTTGGGAAGAATACAGGGAGGTTGTCAGAGGATGCAGGGATGCAACGAGGAAAGCTAAGGCCTCTCTAGAACTAAACCTGGCGAGGGAGGTCAAGGACAACAAGAAAAACTTTTTCAAGCATGTTGGAGGCAAAAGGAAGTCCAGAGGAAATGTGGGCCCGCTGCTGAATGAAGTGGGTGCCCTGGTGACCGAGGACAGAGAGAAGGCAGCGTTACTGAATGCCACCTTCGCCTCGGTCTGTACCACTCAGGCCAGCTACCAGGGGTCCCAGGCCTTCAAGACCACAGAGGAAATCTGGAGGGAGGAAGTTTCTACCTCTGTCGAAGAGGCTTGGGTTAGAGATCAGTTGAACAAACTGGACATCCACAAGCCCATGGGCCCCAAGGGGATACACCCACGAGTGATGAGGGAGATGGATGAGGTCATTGCTAGGCTGCTCTCCATAATCTTTGAGAAGTTCTGGAGATCAGGAGAGGTGCCTGAGGACTGGAGGAAGGCCAATGTCATCCCAATCTTCAAAAAGGGCCAAAAGGCGGACCCGGGTAACTATAGGCCGGTCAGCCTCACCTCCATTCCTGGAAAGGTGATGGAGCAGCTTGTTCTTCCCACCATCTCAAAGCCTGTGGAGGAAAGGAGGCTTACCACGAGTAGTCAACGTGGATTCTGTAAGGGGAAATCATGCTTGACTAATCTGATAGCCTTTTATGATGGCACAAGTAGTTGGATAGATGAGGGGAGAGCAGTGGATGTGGTATTTCTTGACTCCAGCAAGGCTTTCGATACTGTCTCCCACGGTATCCTCACAGCCAAGCTCAGGAAGTGTGGATTGGGTGATTGTGCAGTGAGGTGGACTGGGAACGGGCTGAAGGACAGAGCCCAGAGAGTTGTGGTCAGTGGAGCAGAGTCTGGCTGGAGGCCTGTGACCAGTGGTGTCCCCCAGGGGTCAGTGCTGGGTCCAATACTGTTCAATACACTCATCAGTGACCTGGACGAAGGGATGGAGAGTAGCCTCAGCAAGCTGCTGATGGTACAAAACTGGGAGAGTGGCTGCCACTCCAGCAGGCTGTGCTGCCATCCAGCGTGACCTGGGCAGGCTGGAGAGCTGGGCAGGGAGAAATTTAATGCAATTTAACAAGAGCAAGTGTAAAGTGCTGTATCTGGGGAAGAACAGCCCCATGGGGGCTGAGCTGTTGGAGAGCAGCTCTGGGGAAAAAGACCTAGGGGTCCTGGTGGACAAGAGGATGACCATGAGCCAGCAATGTGCCCTCGCGGCCAAGAAGGCCAATGCCATCCTGGGGTGCGTTAAGAAGAGCGTGGCCAGCAGGTCGAGGGAGGTTCTACTTCCCCTCTACTCTGCACTGGTGAGGCCCCACCTGGAGTCCTGTGCCCAGTTCTGGGCACCCCAGTTCAGGAAAGACAGGGAGATACTGGAGAGAGTCCAGCGCAGGGTCACCAAGATGATTAAGGGAGTGGAGCATCTCCCTTATGAGGAGAGGCTGAGAGAGCTGGGTCTCTTTAGCCTGGAGAAGAGGAGACTGAGGGGGGATCTTATTAATGTCTATAAATATATAAAGGGTGAGTGTAGGGCAGATGGAGCCAGACTCTTCTCGGTGTCATCCAATGTTAGGACAAGGGGCAATGGGAGCAAGTTGGAAAATAAGAGGTTTAGGATAAACATAAGAAAAAACTTTTTCACAGTGAGGGTGACAGACACTGGAACAGGCTGCCCAGGGGGTTGTGGAGTCTCCTTCTCTGGAGGCGTTCAAAACCCACCTGGACACGTTCCTGTGTGACTTGATCTAGGTGATCCTGCTCTGGCAGGGGGGTTGGACTAGATGATCTTTCTTGGTCCCTTCCAACCCCTAACAATCTATGAATCTATTGAGCTGTTGTGTCCACCACTGATCCTTCACCATGGATCACTCCAGCTGGTTATTGGTGCTCAGCCCTGCTGCTTGGTAATGGGAGTGACGGGGTGGAGCTGGGCTTTCCATGCTGAGGAAGGACCCTGCCAGACCTTCTACCCAGGGAGCAGGCTGATTGTGAGCTATACTGACAAAGCAGCCTGGGGACACGGTGGGCTGTTAAGGCTAACGCTACTACACAATGCTGACTGCTGGGAGGCACAAAGAGTTTTATATCGCTTGTGGAGCTGCTGGCATCACTCCTTCTGACAGAGATTTGTCCCAAGCAATCCCGTGCTGAGACGTGCCAGCTTTGTGCATCACCTCAGTGACGTGGGGAGACCAGGGACATTCAGTGGGACGGCTGTACTTCAGTAGTGCATCTATCATGGGACAGGTGTCAGTCCATCACGGGCAGGAAAGAGCAAATGGCATCTTATCGCTGTCTGAGACCGAACTTCTTAACGTCCCTGTGCACGGACTCTGCCTCTGTCTTCAGGTCCTTCATTCCCTGGAACAATCGCATATTTAACCTGTGTTGAGCACCAGTGTTAAGTCTTGCTATATTTCACAGCAGAGAACCTTTTTCCCACATTCCAGCAGCAAAGCAAAGGTAAGGAGGAACAACAGAGAAACTTCAGTTACTGCTGGAGGAGATCTGCTGTACCAATGAAACAATTAAAACATTACATTAACAGTTTATACACTTAGAAGGGATGAGTTTGGGAGGTTGCTGTGGCTGTGAAGAAATATTTTAAACTGGTTATTTAAATGGTTTGATTATTGGCTCTGCTGATGTGCTAGTTCATGAGATGATGGCTCTTCTGCAAGTGGATCAAGTCACTTTCCACTTAGGAGAGATCTCAGGGACATCCCATCACACTGGCTGGTCATCTGACACTGGGAGTGTTTCATGTTGTAGTAGTGATGGGGATTTCAAGTCACATTGATTGTAAGTGGAGATCAAAACATGTTTGAGAGAGGCTAAGCACCAGAGTGAAGGTAGCTGGCATCCTTTCTTGCATTACTATGCTTGGGATCTCTGTTACAACAACCATCATCTTTAGCTGTCTAAGCAAAAGGATTAAGAACTACATCTGTAAGCAAGGCTGCTTTTCTTTTTATGATGCTCTTGTCTTGGCCTAGTGGGAGCACACGGACACAGACAGCTGTGTGAGAAGGCATCACTGGCAGCACTGGTTGGCGTCTGTTCCATGACCGGTAGCATCTGCTTGATGGTTAACGAAAGGATTTCAGCTGGTCAAGCTGTCAATCTGACACCTTTGATGAGCACTAAAATAAATCTGTGCTACCGGCAACTGCTCATTGTTAGTTTTTTCTCCTTGCTTTTGATTTGCTTGACTCGTTGCATCCTTGCTGATAATGACCAGCAAGGCTAATGCATTACAAACTCTGCGGTGTGAAGCAAGAGAGTGTCAGGGCTTTTTTTGTCTGCACAACAGATGTTCCTGATCAGGAATCAGACAAAGGATCTTGTCACTCTTCCTCTGAGCAATTTAATTTATCTGTTCCACGGCACAACCAAGCCACCTCCTGTCTCATGACTGATGTGCCCAAGTCCTACTTCATTTTAGGATCAGTTCCTTTAATCATACAGATTTATTAGGGTTTTTTCCTGTGCCAGAGCAAAGAGACTGGAAAAAAGGAAATTGCTTCATTGCTTATGGTGTGACGAATAATGTATCATAATGAAAAGTAGCTAAAGCCTTCTTCAAAAACAGGAAACCCAAGTACTACTTTTTAAGAGAACTAGAAAGCACTCTATGAGCACTTTTTAGAAGAAATAGCAATTTAGATCTGATCGTGTGTCTTTAGCAGTTGTGAGGCTCAGAGGTAGAGACAAACAGAGTATAATCCATCAGATTCTTGTAATGCAGCTTAGCAAGGTGGAAAAATTGATATATTTTTAAGAAAAGTTGCTTGCTATGGATCCAGTTCTCCACTCCTTAATCACGCAAGTTGTCCAGAATGAGTAATTACCCGGCTTTTTGCTTGCTCTTTTCCATTTAGTTTGATAAAACTGTATCGCTCTGCCGTGGTTTTGCAGTGATGGATGGGTGCTGCTGGAGAGGTGGATTCTGTAGTTGTTCTGTAGTTAACTTCCCAGTCACTACTCTAGCACAAGACAGTCATCGTGCCTGCACACAGCTCCTGCCCCTGCCCAGTCTGGTGTGCCCAGTGTGGGGCAGACACTGCTGACCCACAAAGGAGGCTGCAGGCTCTGCCTTGTGTGCCTGGTACCAGCATCTGCCAGGGACCTGCTGGACAGGAGAGGTGGGGAGGGTGACCTGACCTTGTGTGTGTGGCCAGCTGCTGCTGCCCACACCATGGGTAGTGCCCTTGGCCACAGCCGTCAGTCCTGATCAGCGAGCAAACTGTATTGGAGGAGCTCAGTGTTGTCCATCCCTGGTGGAAAGAGAAACCTCATGACACTTCTGCTCACTCATGTGACCTCTTTTCCATTTGGCAGGTTGACAGGACAGAAGTGATTCGAACCTGTATAAATCCTGTCTTCTCCAAGCTGTTCACGGTGGACTTCTATTTCGAAGAGGTGCAGCGGTTGCGGTTTGAGGTCCATGACATTAGCAGCAACCACAATGGGCTGAAGGAAGCAGATTTTCTCGGCAGCATGGAGTGCACTCTTGGACAAGTAGGTATCATGGCCATTTCCCCCCCTCTTTGCTCATCTTTTATATATATATATATATATATATGAAATAGATCACTTTGTTAAATGACTGATGGGTGCGATTTGTCATTCATGGCAGAATTCTTAATCGGTGTTTTGAACAGGATAATTAAGCACTTCTGCTGGTTTGATTTACTGCTGTACTATAGCTTCAAGTCAGCTAGCACTATAGGAAAACTTCCACAAGTGATTGGCCTTGAATGGCAAGAGCCCAGACTCGTTACACCAGTGTTGAGAAATAAACTGATTTGGGACAAAGTCATTGTTCCTAACTTTATATGGGTTTTAAAGCAAGTTCCAAGGAACGTTTACAAATACACTTTATTCACATAGGGTAGTACCTGGTGATGTGGAAACAGAGAAGCAGGGTTGCATTCATTTCCCTGACTCTCCAAAAGCTGAGTGTCTAGGCTGAGTTACTCTTCTGATTTCCATCTTTAGTTCAGTGGAGAGAAACAGACGGTTCCTGCATTCATCAGCTGATTCATCACTGCTGGACACCCATCATAGATTAGGATAAATTGCCTTCAGAAGATACCTGTCCTTCCCCATCAGTTATCAAGAGAGTCAAGACAGCTGACTTAGAGTAGATACCGAACTTTTCAGATGACTAAATTTAAGGATGATGAGTCCTACCCACAGGATCGATATCTAGAGCTCATCAGAGGCAGGTCTGCAGTGAATTCATTCCCCTGCTGCTGACTGGTAGCACACTACAGCATCCCAGGTACCACAGTTTATTTCTAACTGGCAGACTTTTTGTTCTGCAGGGTCTCATAACACAGATGTCTGCTCCTATTTTCTCACTTTTTGTTGTTGCCCTCTCAGCCCCACTGCACATGAATCCCTTTGGTTTTCTTCCCAAGGCTGTTGGGCCAAGCATGCTGAAAGAGGAAGAGTCCTCTCAGGGAGAGAATTGATGTGAATATATGTATTGTGAATATGTATATGTAATGTGAATATATGTACTTACTAAATTGAAAGCTTAACATGAAGAAATCGATATTTACAGCGCACTATAAACTCTGTTCTTCTTGACAGACTTCTTATGGCCTTAGTCAATGGAAATAAGCCATCCTAGAACACCAAGGAGTGTGAGAAACAAAGAAAAAAGTGTTTATTATAATGTTCTTCTCCCTTAATTGGCTTGAAAATGAAGGGGGGAAAATGTCATTGCTGCTGCCTGTAGCATAGAAGTCTTTATAATGATTTGATCTCTATAAATAGCACACAGCTGGGTTGGTTGCAGTGTAATTTTAATGGTAACCAAGAAAAAATAATAACAGGGTGAAATCTGTTCACAGTAACATAGCCTTGAGGACTCTGATCTCGCTCAGAGAACAGCTGGGATTGCAAGGGACCTCTGGGGATCACTGGGCACCACTGACAAGAGGCTGGCCCCATCCTCTTACTCCCCCACCCTTTAGCTGTTGATTAGATCCCCTCTCAGTATTCTCTTCTCCAACTAAACAGCCCCAGGTCTCTCAGCCTTTTCTTGGCACAGAGGTGCTCCAGTGAGCATCTGAAGGTTGTGTATTTATATTGCTTTTTCGTTGCTCACAAAAACTATGATTGTTCATTTCAAGGGGCAGGAGATAGATCATTTTTTCATTATTTTTTTTATTTTTTTCCCTGTGGGCTAGGGTTTACTGTCCATCAAAAAACAAAAGAAAAAAAAAAATCTTAGATGGTCAAACACTGTGAGAAATTTGATAGCCTAACCATCCTGGTATTCAGCTCAGGTAGCAAAACCTCAAACCCAAGTCCTTTTATGCTGACATGGTAGTGCCTTCATATGTTCTGAGCCTCTTTATTGCTCTCTTACTGGAATTGTTCAGTTTTATATTCCATAGACTATATAAAGCATTGAAATTGCATCATTGTGTACTGTAAGGGCTCAGACTTTCTAACAGCCAAAGTTAACTTCCTTACTACGCAGGAGTTCAGTCTCAGGAATGTGGCTTAGGAGCACTTTTTTCCTCTGAAGCTTCACCCAGAAGACTCAGCCTGATCTTTAAGAACTCACAAAAATTATTTCAATGAATAATCATTTTCTGACAAGAACTAAACAAACTTTGCTTGCCAAGACATTCTTGGGTTATTGCTCACCTGTGCCTACAACATTATGAAATTAGAGGAACCCTTCAAGTTGTTGTTTCTTAAATGCTGGTACAACTCCCAACGCCTTTAGTTGCCCATCTAGTAGCACAAGTGAAGAAAACTGCAGGCAGGAAAATCTTTTCCTGCCAAGAACCTTTCAAGTATTATTTAGAGATTTAATATTTCCCTCGCACACTTTTGTGTACAAATGATGTTGAAAATCTTCCTTCTCGGCAATGAGTATTATTGTTTCTGGTGCGCTTTCAGTAATCTATGCCATTATCAGATCATGCACTTGAAAATGCTGACTGATTATTAGTTCAGTTTCAGCCATTGCAAATCCCCTTGCTCTTGAATTGGAGAGGGGTTAAAAGAGCCGTGATTGCACCTGAATTAATTAAATTGAATTAATTTGTAGGAGAATATTTGTTTAATAGACTGTTGACTGCGTCTGCTGTACAAGGCATAGGACCAGTTTTTTCAAGGTGTTGGAATTCCTGAATCTCATTAGATGTCTGTATGCCTCCTTAGGTATCTAAATACCTTTAAATACTTGGCCTTTGATCTCCTCCAGATGAAACTGCTCAATTCATTAGTGGGATGAATAATGTACTTTATTAGATATGAATATCATTTTCTCCCAGGGCTGACCCAGAGCACAAGCACCTCATCAGCACAGCACTCTCCCCAACTTACCTAACCACTTAAACACCCTGGTTACCTCCAGGAAGCTCGTGGTTTACCATTGCAGCATCATCTCTCAAGATGTGAGATTTTCCATTCTAGATGAATCTTGCCAGTCAGAGTTAATGGCATTACTTCAGCAGTTCACACAGCTTTGTTTTTACATGCTTTTATCTTTTTGTATGAATTACTGTAGTAGTCTTTAGAAAAGTAATTTAAAATTTAGTCTGCTGTTGTAATGAATTGTTATTATTACGAGTAATTCTAAAAGGGCTGCTACTCTATATACTAGTTAAATTCAAAGACCTCCTATGCTATTGATAAGGTATTTCCTGTAATAACATTATTTGCTCTTGTGCTAGGGCTCTCTTTTTTTCTCAGTGTTCTGTTTCAATTGGCTATTTTCAGGTACAGGTCTTTAACAAAGACAGGGAGAGGTGTAATTCAGACATGAACTGATCAGTACTGTAGGGAACAAAAGAGATCTCGAGGAGTGGTGAGTACAGGACAGAAAGTATCACATGTAGAGAGGATGATTATTGCAATAAAACTGGCTTTACCAAGAAATTCTCCGAGCTGTTAGACAGAAGGAGACTTCCTTCATTATGGATGTGTACGTCTGAACTTGTTCTCTTGCAGGGAGCTCTTGGTATCTGTGAAGGGGTGAACTCGTCCCCCAAACCTGTTTTTTTTCCTGAGCACAGAGTAAGGTCACTGGCATCTGCCTACTTTCTGCTCTGCTCTTCGTGCTGAAACACACCATGCCCGATGCTTCTGTGGCTATCTATTCCAGCCTTTGTGGAAGCTGTTTGGCAGGTTCAAATGCGGCTGGCGGATCGATAGCCAGATGGACACGAGCACATCGGACTCGTACAAATCTTGGCTTGTTCAAACCAGGCTAAAGGTGACTGCAGGAGGAAGGAGGGAGGTTTTACACTGCGAGCCAGACCAACCTCCGTTCTGCTGCCCTTGCTTAAATGGGTCTTTGACCTGCACAGGTGAAATGTAGCAGAGTCTGTCATTTGATATGTGGGTGTTTAGAAGCTTACAGTACTTGAATTGATTATAGCAACAGCACACTAATATTGCAATTTACAAGCTTCAGGATACATTTTACCAGTGTTATGTCCAGAGCTAGATATTAAACAAGTCAATTTAATTGAAGCAAGTAAACAAAAACCACACAACTTTCTGATCACAGGGAAAAAGTCAAATGTGACCATTGGGCCTCTAGCTCAGGGTGGTACCTTGAAAAATGGAGTCAATGCTGTTGAAAGAACTTGGACTAGCCCCAGCTGTCAATGAAAATCAGATCTCTCAGTATGATATATGGGATTTACCTGTTCCTGCCAGTGCTAAATCACTAGGTTAAAAAAACATTTTCTCATGAGTTTCGTTTATAAGCATTGGGATATGTGTGTGATTTTATTGGTTAAGGAAGGACAGCACAGAGGAATGTATTTTAAACCGTTAGTAAACAAGCCAGGTAAAATAGGTCATTGTATTTCACAGCTCATCTTACACAGTGCTGATTCGTCACAGCTCCGAGGGCAAACCTTCATTGGAGAACTTGGCTCTGACCACCGAGCAATGCACGGCTGGGGTCGGTGCCTCTGTGCTTTTATGCAAAGTGTTGCATCTCTTCATACTTCTAAAACAAACAAAAAAACCCAACAAAGCACGTTTTATATATTTTAAATTGGAAATAGGATCCAAGGGCAACATGTGATTTCAGATTTAATTACAGCAATACAAGAGCATCTCTTCAGATGTGTCTTCAACCTATTAGGGATTGGATGTAAAAAGGAAAATTAAGATCAAGAAAATTTCCCACCCTAGTCTTCAACCATGGAGCTGATAGCCCTTAGCAGAACCAAGCAGAGATCTGGTTGAGGTGGTGTTCTGTTGAGATAATTGCATATTTGATAAATAGGAATCACTTCATGTGTGTATCTTCCCTCTCTGAGACAGAGCAGCAGCTTTTACATTCTGTTCCTCTTCCCACCTCTTGCAAACATATGCAGTGTGTGTTGTATTGGACACGGGGCTGTCTCAGACCAGAATGGAGTAGTAGATCATATGTGGCTGTAGCTGCAAACAGACTTCACTTCCTAAGTCTCTCTTAGTCTCACCTCTTAAATCTCTGAGGTTTCTACATACATTTGTTAACTGGGAGGTCATGGCTTTGAATAAAATGTTCATGAAAAAACATGTTCTGGAAGCGTCATGAGGTTTACTGTGTTTTAGAAATGAGACATTTACTTCTTGCACTTCTTCACATCACTTTTGGACCAAGCACCTTTTTCTCTGAAGTTTTAAATTGCAAGTTTTCGAAGTATGAGTCAAACCAAAGGCTCGTGACAAATGGGAAACCTGTAGTTAATGACTTTCTTGTAAGCCATTTTGCCAGGTCAGCTCTCTCTGTAACTCGGAACTCAGACAAATTAGTTTCTAGGCCCTCCAGTTACCCTTGTCCAGGACTTGCTGGCTGGAAGTCAGGTCAGCAAGTGCTTTTTATGATAATGCTCACAAGAAGATTTGCACTGATACATAAACAATAAATACGATATATAATTGATGGCAGTTTCTCCAGCAGTGGTCCTTTAACCAGTGAGAGCTGCTTCGTACAGTGCATGAACAAAAAGGCCAATTTGCTGGTAAGGAAGAGAGTTACTGCAGTGATAGTCTGTGGATCCTAAATCGCTAATTACAGTTTGAGGCAACAATGTTGGCACATTGTTGCCAGATGGAGGATTCATTTTACTGGCCACTTAATTAACAACTGATAAATAATTGCACCCAAATACACATATTTACATATGCAGAGAGCTCACTGTGTCACAATGATGCTAGCAGCTTAAAGAGCGAGTCTCATTAATGCGTTCTCCTGATGGGGATGTCAGGATAAATGATCTTCTCTGGAGCTGCGAGCCATCCATCTGCCACCTGTATGGGGCCCTGAGCTCAACACCCACAGCTTCCAGCGCAGGAGCTTCGTGTCTTCTACAAAGTTGTCTCTGTGCCTGAGGAAGGGGGAGAGGTCACAGAGATAAACAGGCCATGCTCCTCATCTGCCATAATTCACTGTCTGCTTGGCTGTTGGGGAAATTTAGCGATTACTGATGTGGGAAACAAGACCTTTTGTCACTGTCACTTTGATAACATTTATTTGAAGTGCACGTATAAATCGGTCAATGGACAGGTTCATTTGCAAAGCTGAGTTCTAGGGGAGGTCTCATCCTGGTCAGCAAAGGAGACAATTTTGGAACTCAAACTATGGGGCAGATTCCTTCTTTCTGTCCTGAGTTTAGAGTTCCTGACATTTTGAAATAAAATTAATGGCTTCTTTTGGGAACAGATTCAATTTCCTGTAAAAATAAATGGGATTTGGAGGAATCTCTGATACATTTGCTGTGTACAGCTCCCCTCTTATTGTCTTTTTAGTCCATTTAAAGCTTACTTCTGTCCTGCTGTCGCCATCGCGGCAGTAGTTGGTGAAAACCTGAGATGATGTCTCCACTATTCTGCTCAACTCGGTGAATTGTGGTTTTCTCGTTCTGCTTGACCCACTGCTTGCTTTGTCCTTCCACCATGTTTTGTCTTCAGGCTTGCTGGGGAAACGTTCTTCTCAGTCGTGGTCTTACAATGCTGACTCTGACCATGCATTAAGACACTGCCTTGACACAAGAAAATAAAAAAGGCAACATAAAAATGCAATCACAATAAGCCATGTATTTACTACAGAGTCTAACTTTTTTCCCTTTGTTTTTATTTTTGTGCAGATTGTTTCTCAGAGGAAACTCTCCAAGTCCTTGCTCAAACATGGAAACACAGCGGGAAAGTCATCTATAACAGTAAGTCAGTCTTAAATACACTCTTATTTTCCTGTTGTATAGAAATGTCTTAGGTGACTAATTCTCCATAAAAGCATCCTGCTAAGTCACCACAACCCTTGATTGAGAAATGTATTTAAATTCTTTATTTAACAGATTACTTGTACTGTTTCTGGAAATACTTGTTGTACGGAAATGGCAACAAATAATGTAAGACCTAGAGAGGATGGAGAGTTGGGCAGGGAGAACTTTAATGAAACATAACCAGGGCAAGTATAGAGCCTTGCATCTGAGAAAGAACAACCCCAGGTACCAGTATAGGTTGGGGATTGACCGGCTGGAAAGGACTTCTGGTGGCTTCTGGTGGACAGCAGGATGACCATGAGCCAGCAATGTGCCCTTATGGCCAAGAAGGCCAGTGGCATCCTGGGGTGTCTTAGAAGGGGTGTGGTTGGTAGGTCTAGAGAGGTTCTCCTCCCCCTCTACTCTGCCCTGGGGAGGCCGCATCTGGAATATTGTGTCCAGTTCTGGGCCCCCCAGTTCAAGAAGGACAGGGAACTGCTTGAGAGAGTCCAGTGCAGAGCCACAAAGGTGATTAAGGGAGTAGAACATCTCCCTTATGAGGAAAGGCTGAGGGAGCTGGGTCTATAGCTTGGAGAGG
The DNA here is from genome assembly GCA_025345505.1 of Todiramphus chloris collaris. Lineage (NCBI taxonomy): Eukaryota > Metazoa > Chordata > Aves > Coraciiformes > Alcedinidae > Todiramphus > Todiramphus chloris. The sequence goes on along the minus strand of JANVCC010000019.1, from coordinate 28,706,684 downwards.
CTGAGGAGTGACCTCATTAATGTTTATAAATATATAAATGTCGAGTGTCAGGAGGATGAATCCCAGGTCTTCTCAGTGATGTCCAGTGGTAGGACAAGGGGCAGCGGGTGCAAGCTGGAACATAGGAGGTTCCACGTAAACATAAGGAGAAACATTTGCACAGTGAGGGTGATAGGGCACTGGAACAGGCTGCCAAGGGAGGTTGTCGAGTGTCCCTCTCTAGAGACATTCAGAACCCACCTGGATGCGTTCCTGTGTGACCTGCTCTAGGTGATCCTGGACTAGAATGTCTTTTGAGGTCCATTCCAATCCTTAACATTCTGTGATTCTGTGATTTGTGCAAAAGCCACAACACTTACTATTATTAAAGTACTTTGATGACAGCAAGGAAGTTGTGCTGCTTCACTACTTTTAGTTGAAGCTCTGTAACGTTCAGAAATTCATTTTGACCTGCTTTAACACACAGAGGAGTCTGATATTTTTTGTCCCTTGGGCTTTTTCCAGTATCTAACCACTCAGAAAATACACACACCCAGCAACCCCAAGTGCAGGAGTTTGATGAGACGACGTATTTTATCCGTGTTGTAATGCAATTACAGACTGGATAGTTAGAGCCCCGAGTGTATCTGGAAATCAGTGTATTGCCTCTCTTTCATCTTTCTCTTTCCTGGCTTGTCTGGGAGATCAAGCTTGCCCGCACTGAACCTAGCATGCTTCTGACATTTGCAGCTCTGCATTAAGGCAAAGACTAATAAAATATTCTGCTTTGGGGATCTCTGTTCTGTTGCCTCATGGGGTTGAGAAGGATTTTTTTCCTTGATGTGCAATTAGCCAGATGAGTTTCTCTTGGCTTGATTGTTTGGATTTTTTTTTTCTGCCTTCAGCTACAGAAAAGACAGCAGACTGTGAGAATAATGCTTTCTGAGAGCCCAGGGAATTTTCTTTCTTAGATGTCTCCATTGGTCCTTGTCTGGGAAGGGCTTTGCTTAAATACATAAGGTTTTTTGGGTTGGAAAGGGATTCCCTGCTCACCTGGCTGAATAGAACTAGGAGAGTTTTCCTCCCTAAATAACTTGGTGTGGTTTGCCTGCTGGGATTATCTGGTCGTGCTTGATGTCATCCATCCCCATGGTGTTCTGGAACCCTTTCCTGTTCTGTGAGGGACACAAAGGAGTTTGGGCTTATGAAAACACAAATACTCCAGTTCAGCTAAAATTGTTAGGCTTGTTAGTAGAGTGTTCTGGCAAAAATCAATGCTCTGTGACACACAGCAGATGAGAGAAACAAGTTGATAGTCACTGCTGGCCTAACACTGGATGATAACCATGAAATGTGGTCCGTAGCGATTTGCTTCAGCTTCCGGCCAGTAGCACTTTACTCAGATGGAAAAAACTGACAAACTGAGACAAACATTTTTGTGTGAAAAGTTAAGTGTCTCAACAGAATACATCAAAATGGATTATTTATCATTATTTCTGGACCTGGGGACATACCAGGTGTCTGTCAAGTATAGCAAGTATACTGTTTTCCTAACTTGTTCAGCCCATTGAATTATGAGTTTTTCATAGTATTTTCAAAGTTTCTGTCTCAGGATATTTTGCTCGAATGTTATTAGCCCTTTGACTATGCAACATCTCATCAATACAATTTTATTATGTGGCTGAGGGATGAAAACAGAGCATTGTTCATCTCCTCTAGTTAGAAGTCTGTCAACCCTTACAAGAGAGCGTTCATTATATTAATTTAAAAATATCTGTGAAATTCGGTGTACAAATCTTGGAGCGCTCCTGGTCATCTACAGCTTATCATCTTCTAAAGTGTCAGACTGTGTGGAAGAGAAACATGTCAAACTCCATGGTCAAAATTTCTAGCAAGTGCACATTTGCCTGGACCATGTGAAGCAACACATACATGCCTGTGTGGTGGCACTTTAATATACAGTTCAGCATCTTGCCAAATGATGCTGAAGCAGCGTGAAAACAATTAAGCTTGAGACCCACATAATACAACTCTTGTGTAGCTTTTTTTGTCCCCATGGACACTGGGAGACTGCAAAATGCTGTGTTGTCCTCTGAGGAAAAGCACTTGGTCAAAGGAAAGGAATCCCTGGTAGATGTTGATGCCTCTCCATTGACAGGTGATTGACAAGGCCTAGTCACAGTGTTTGAGGTTTGTAGGCTCAAGGAGGTGACCCACCAGTTGGGCAAGGGATTCACAGAACACTTCTCTCAGCCAGTCCTGATGGAAAGGGAAGCACGTGAACTTGCACCACAGTTCAGGTTCCTAAAGGAGTCTGCAGGCAGGGAAATGGCTTCTGTTCCCCCCTCTCCTTACCCCGTGCCAGACTCACCTGTAGCTTTCCATTTAGGTGATTGCTGAGGAGCTGTCTGGCAACGATGACTACGTTGAACTTTCATTCAGTGCACGGAAATTGGATGACAAGGTAAGCTGCTTGGTATTAACCTTACAGCAAGATAGAAGAAGGCCTCCAAATATAATTTGATGAGATTTTCCCCGACAGATATTTTTTGCCTTATATTATTAAACACATCAGAGATTTCAGATGAATGCTCACAGTGAGGCTTTCCTCAAGTTGTGCAGTAATTTAAAAAAAACCAAAACCTCAAGGGATTCTAATTAAAACCAAGACAAGTTAATTACACTATAACCAAGTCAATTTAATTATTTAAAATGCCACCAATCTAAAGTGCTTAGGGAAGTGAACTTTCTGTAATTAGTCGACAATGTTATAGTTGAAGTGAGGGTCTTAAAATAAAGCTAGAAAACTTCATAACAGCTTGGTTGTGGTATGCGTTTTCTTTAACAAGATGGAGCTTGAATGTGAGAAAAAGATTCTTGCCTGTTTGTTAAAAACATTTTCCAGCTTTAATAAGAATGGTTTCCGCTGACTCAGACACTACTCTTCATTATAAAGATGACCTCTTTCTGAAAATATCCATTGTTGTTTAGCAATATATCTATATAAAATATAGATAGAAAACCAGCACTTTGAGCAACACGCTGTCCAAGATATCCAGTGACTGCTTGTTATTTTATGCTCTCTGTTATTTCAATGTCATAGCAGACAGGATTATTTGAAGTAATCTGGGGAATATTTTTGTAATTAATAGATGTCATGAGACTGTGACCCTTTTTAGATAATAGGACTTTACATATAATTGCAGATCAGATTATTATAATTACAATATCTACCATTAGGATATAGGCCCTTCTAACATATGAAGCTGCTTCTAATTAGAAACATACAGTAACACTATGTAAAAGTTTATGATACTGGTGCTCCAGACGCGTGCTTGTAAACATTTGACTTGTGAGTGGCTTAAACTCAAATCAGTGAGAGTACTTTTGGATACATACATCAGATTTTCAATATCGGGTCGTAAGTGAGGAATAATCATTTTTGTCGAAACTGCCAGAAAAACTCAGGCAAGCAGCAAATACACAGAAAGATTAATAGGCCTGGAATTTATTTAGAACACAGAGGTAAATAACATTACTGTGCTCAGGATCATTAACAATCATAAATGATCAGGACCTGAATTTGCTTCTCATCTGAAAGATGAATTACCTCTTCCTTCAGAGTTGCTGGAGTCTTAGTGTTTTTGAATTGTGTAATTTATTTAGGTGTCAAAATGGAGATTTAACAGCCTCTCTTTAGACAGCCATCTTTCCATTGGATTTCCAAAGTTGTACACAAGTTTCTTCCTGTTTTGCGTGTTGTCACATCTAGAAAAACCAAAGGACGTTTACAACATAATGAGACTCCACTTGGTCTTTCCTTTTCCACAAGTGCAGAATATAATCTGGTATAAATATTAGGATTGCTTATGGCTTTTGTTGGTATAAATTAAAAGGATGCTTCTGAGCCCAGACAGTGTCATCTGGGCAACAGCTTTAGAGAGTGATCAAAACACTTTATGGAGGTAACTCAAGGAGGATCGTCCTGAAATACTGCGAGAGTATTGTCAGTCTTGCCATTTTAACATGCCCAGTCAAGGTGGGATTTCTCAGATCAAGAATTCCTGGGTTACGCAGTGTACAACTCACACAATGACTCATTGTGTGTTCCCTGAACCAAACCTCCTGTCTTCGACTGATGAAAGTCTCTGGAACTGTTAGAGTTGAAAGAAGTTTTTCTCTGAATGGACAAGAAATTTCTTCCTCCACCCTTTAAAGGAAAGCTCCATAAAAGAGGATCCTTAAGGGCTCTTTAAAATGAGTTTCCTCCAATAAAGAAAAAGTTGTGAACAACACATCTATGGCAGATTAAACAGAATTTCTTGGTGTAATTTAACAGGCAGGATATTTTTGGGGGGTTTGGTTTGGGTTTTTTTTGTACTCACTCCACATAAAAATGCAATAGTTTTAGAGAGGCCACAAAACAAGTAAAGCCTACTCATTTTTTCCTGGAGGCATGACTGAAACAGTCAATGAAAAATTATAGGCAAATCACTTAGTTAACTGACTTTGCAGAGGTAAAGGTTATATTTTTTATTCCAGTACTTGTTTGGAAGGTGTAACTGCTTTTCCAGGTTTTACTGAAGCTCAGTCAGCTCAGATGGCACATCTTTGTTTCAAGAGATCCACTGAGAACACTTTGCAGTGGACCAATAACTTTTGGAAAGGTTCTATTTCATTAATAGGTATGTCACAATTAGCATAAAAAACAGCTGCAGTTTTATGGTAGCTGTAACAAACTCTGAGCACTGAGGCAGGCAAACTGCTTTTCCTGCTCAGAGAGATGCAGTTCTCATTGCTTGGAAAAGATTCTTCAGAAAAAGTCTGCAAAATACAAGCTAATATTGCATTTTTATATACATTTATAAACTACTACCCCAAAAACTCCTTAAATGCCTTATCTTGCTGCCAAAGCATTTTCAAAATTATTAGTGTCCTTTGGCTACTTCAGCTCTTTTCTGACGGTCCTTTGACTTGATCCCCAAACCTGAATTTTCAAAAGTGTCATGCTCTGAAAATGAATGTACTAAAAGATGTGTCAAACTAGGTGCACAGAAACGGGGGTAGTTAAATTTTTAGTTTAAGCCATGTACTTGTGTTATTACTGTGTAACTGCTGCACATAGTGAAAGAATTAACATGCATTATGCCACTAGCAAATGCATCACATTAATCATTTAAACATTATTAAAATATCAAAACATTAAACCTTTATTGCTGTTATTCTTCTTTCTTGTGAGATAATGCAAGGCTGTTAGATTCAGCAAAACAAGCAAAAAGCTTTGAAAAATTTAATAGCTATGAAATAAAGTGTTTCTCTCTCTATTTTATCATTTTGTACCTTAATTCTGAAAGGAATTAGGCTCTGTTTTTGCATTGATGGGGTGATACAAGCCATGATCCAGCATTAAAATCTTTCCCTTCAGGCAGCATTGCTTTGCCTGCAGCAACACTATAGAAAGCAATTTAATTTAGGTTTGTGTAGGAACACTCAGGGTCGTTGGCTGGAGGGAGACCTAGGGGAGGGTGCTCTGCAGTGCAGCAGGTATGCAGACCTCAATGTCTGGTACAGGTTTGCTTGTACTTGGACATATCAAGTAATTTTCTGTGTTCCCCTTCTCTGATTGTCATCTTAACACAGGCCATGTTATCACATCCTAAAGAGGACTTGCTTCTCTAGACTTATGTGGTTCATCTCGCCAGTACTTGTTTTAATTGGTAGCAGCACAATGTCTTGGCCAATTAACTTCTGTTTTGAGAGGATGGGCAAGTAGTCTGAAATTCAGCCCCACTGTAGAATATGTGACAAAGGCCATGTGTGATAAAGCTGATGTCTGAACACCAAACAGGTATGGAGACAGAAAGAAACAAGCCAGATGAATGAAGGAGCTAAAGCTCAGGAATCAGGACTGGGTATAAGAAGGGACATTTTACAGTTCTGCCTGGTATGATTGAATAGGCAAACTGAGAACAGCAGCAGCGTCATGAAAATCCTTGTGGAACAAGGACAAGAATGAAATACTGCTGAGAGACACCACAAGGTCTCACTAAACCCACACTGGCTCTCCTTTTTCATTAGCAGCCAGGGAAGCACCAGTCCACTGTGCCTGAAAAGCTCGAAGAAAAAGACGTCTCGAGAGTAACCTGTCCTATATTTTATTTTAGGACTTTTTCAGCAAATCTGATCCTTTTCTGGAGATTTTCCGGGTGAATGATGATGCAACCCAACAACTTGTTCACAGGACTGAGGTAAGGAACAGGGTTGGACTTCCCAAGGACACAGGTGGGCTGTCAGGAGGAATAGTTTATGCTTCCCATGTCACAAAGGGCATTGCAAGAACCTCCATTTAAAAACATTTCTGTCTTTTGTGTAATTATTGACTAATCAATATCAGGTCTTGACTAACGCACATGAGAGTAACACAAGATGGTACTGAAGCCAAAGATCCAAATTTAATTAAACTGGAAGATACGCTATTTGAAGGTCAGGAGTTATACGTATTATATTTAGCCCAAACCATGCTACAGACAGTGTCATATTTTTCCACTGAAAATATGATGCCATCTGTAGTCTGTCCATCTGTGTTGCATCTTCTCCACCTCCTACCAGATTGCTGGTGCAGACTAGATTTGTAATCTTGGTGCTTTACATTTGTTTCTTATGTCCTTGTGTCATCACTGCTTCCGAGGTAATGATTGGCACTATCTTAAAAAGCAGCATTTAGGTTGACAGGATGAAGCTGTGGCAAAGCATTCAGAGTTAGGAGCCTGTCTGTTATGGACCTTCCTGGCAGGGCAGACTGTGATGCTGTATAAGGCAGAACTGATGCTGCCCACCCCCATTGCCCTGTCCTGCCTCTCTTCCACGGCTTCCAGTTCAGGGATGCATCCCACCACCCTTCCCTTGTGTATGACACTCCCAGGCCTGGCAGTGCTGGGGCAGTCCCTGGTTTGTTTACGGGTCCATTTCCCATCTGTACTCCTTTCTGGGAGGAGGAGGAGCAGCACTGGAAGCTGCAGGTTGCTCAAGGGCACATACCCCATGCGTGCTGTTCTGCAAACCTCCCACTGAGCTTGAGCTCTGCTCTCGCTTCCTGGTGAGCGTCCTATATTGAAAATCATGGCTCTTGTTAGCATTCTGTTTGGAGTAGTGTGAGTGTTAAGGGTTCCTTTACTTTCTTTTCACTCACAGGTTGTGATGAATAACTTAAATCCAGCCTGGAAGACCTTTAAAGTGTCTGTGAACTCTCTGTGCAGTGGAGACCAGGACCGCAGGCTAAAGGTCAGAAGTCTTTCCTACTTTTTGAATAATTTCACTCATAGAAAACAAAACTTTGTCTCCATTTTTCAACTGAAGACTGCTACTCTGCACTGCCCTCTTCTTTGACGGGAAACCTGATCACAGAGCTGCTGTGTGATTGCCACACTCAAATGAAGGCTGCAGAGCAGAGGTCATCATCTGTAATCAGCAGATTATGCACTGTGCTTCTCAAAATGTGATGAGGCTGGTTTTGCCCATCGCTTGGATCATTTGAACCCAGCATGGTTTCACTGGTGGAAGTGGTTTAATTCAAGAGAAGTGGCAGCCCTGCCACCATTTTAACTACTGTTTCCTCACTTTTGTGTCTGGAGACCCTCTGTAAAAGAAACACTGAATTATGAGGTCTGTTACTATATTTGAAGAACAGGGTGGCCACAAAAAGACATGGGCCATAGTAATGACAGTGTTACTCATCAGCAGAAAGACTGATGGTGGGGAACTTGGAGCTTTGTGTGGAAAAATTCATCTTCTTGTGGCTAGTTTGGATTAAATCAAGGCTGAATCCAATTGTTCACATCTTCTAGTCAGGTTTAAGGTTAATATTAAATTAAAACTTTTGAACAAAGAGCGCTGTCCCCAGTGTCTGTTCATCCTCTAGCACCTGATGAAAGGACATTGGACCCAAAAGTGTGTTTGGGGTTTTTTTCTTACCATACCAAATGCTCTAATAAAAACTTTTCCTTGGCCCTGCAAACCTTCCTGCTTTCATCATCATAGCTGCACAGCCCTGCAGAAGCGGTATTGTCACTTTTCACTCATTACGTTCTGCAGGATGTGCTCTGCAGATAGAAAAAATAAAATGCCTGGTGTCTACGTCTTACAATGCACACCACAAATGGGTGGAAAGGGTAAAAAGAGATCTTAACAAATTCTTGGGCTTATACTGGTCACACTGATCATCACTGTTGTTAGGAAACAACAGTGGTACTGACACAGTGTGTGTATGGTGCTGGGGATACATGAGGAAGAGACAGGTATGCATGGTTGTCTTATGTATTGTTTGTGTCCCCTGTGGCACTGTCAGGCAAACGAGATGAGTCCAAAGGCAAAAGAAGTACCAAGAGAGCGAGGAAGTTTGAGAAAAGAATGAGAGATGTAGGAAGGACAAGTGAAGGATGAAGTATCACAGGGTACCTGGGAGGCCAGACCAGTGTGTTTGTGACAAGTGATCTGAGATGCTCAGCTCAGGAAGGAAGCTCAGCGCCTCAGATGGTGCAGGACAGCAGTTGTGAAAGGTTTTTCCATCTGTCCCTTAGTTAATAAATGGTCAAACCAGTTGTGTTTGGCAAGTCCAGTGGATTTGAAACAGAACTGTAGCAGATGAAACACAGAATGAGGCGTAGGGAAAGAACAGCCTCCGTTATAAATTGCAAGTAACATTAGCAGTATTGGCTAAAGAGGGTTTCTAATGCAAATGAAGAAATGTAGAGGAGTTGTTTACTGTAGCATGTGTAGGATGACAGTAATGTGAAGTGTCAGGATAACGACTTTGTTATCTTGGGAGGCTGCAATTTTATAAATTTGCAGGGTAGATTAAATATCTTTAAGTTAGTTGCCTGAAACACAGAAGACAAGCAAATTACTCTGTGTTGTCTCAGCAATAGAGATCTCCAGGAGAGGAAAAAAAGAAAATAAAAAGAGATGGATTAGATTTCTGCTGCTCAAATGAAAAGCAGAATTAGCACAGCACTGCCTTTGCCACATCATGTGTGTGTGGCCTTTAAATCACTTAGATGAGACAGCCTAGGAAGAGATGCAAACAAAATGTGACGCCTGGAATGTCAGAGCAAGTGGCAAGTCTGTAAGGGTAGAGAAATATGATTCTGGGGGGAGAAACCTGCTTTCGTCTCTTTGAAATTGAGGTGAGAAGGTAGGAGAAAGGCTGAGATCCCACTTTGGGCACAAGGTGGGTCTGGGATTAAAGGGCATGTGTGATCTATGAACAGAGAGACAACAGTCAAATTTGTTTGCAGACAATACTGCGAGTAGAGAGGCTGAAGAGGGAGAAGTGGAGAGGACCAAGAGGAGTTCTTTAGGGCTGCCTGCGGAGATGATGATGATAGTGGAGTCAGTGAAGGGATGGGTGAAAATGAAAACCAGGGCAAGGTGGATCTTATGAACTCACTGACAATATGCAAAACAGTCTTGATTCTGTGGGATATTTTTGTTTGGAGAATACATGTTTTTATTTGTGTGTGCAAGTGTTTGCAGGCCCTGATGTAGATATCTGAGTGTTTGCCTGAGGCTGCAGTTCAGACGTTTGCAGAAAAGCTAAAAGTAGTAAGATTTGCACCAGATCATTTGCAAGTGCAAAAATATTTTTAAATTAATTGTGGCTGTAAAATAAGGAAAAAAAACTTGGAAGCCTCTTTAAAATTCAGGCCCTTTATACCTTTTGGTGGGTGTAAAATAAGGCTGCTATGGTAGAGCATCCCCCAAAATCACTGATGTTTGACAGATAGCATATAGCACTTGTCAGATTACTATTCTGTTTGCTTTCTGTGCAGACTATAACTTAGGAACTCGATGGCAGCAAGGACAGAAGAGTGGGAATTACAAGAATTAGAGGGGTGAAGTGTCTGTGATGAGTTCAGTGCTGTACAGTTGTTTATACTTTGCTTTACACTGACTAAGTGTTTGCAGCCTTCACCCTACCCTACCTGGGAACATTTGACTTCAGTAGCATATACATAAAGCATATACAGCAATATGTTCCTGCTGAGCACTGGAAGAATCCCCTGTGCTGTATTTACTGTGGGCAGGGTGAGCATGTCCAGCTGCCTTGCTGAGAGCAGCCTCTCGCCAGGATTGCTCCCTCACACTGGGCAGGAATTGCATAAGGCTGGGCGGCTCTGTTGGGTTTTTCCGTGCTCTGGAAGGCATAATCTAAGCTAAGGCCTTACGAGACACCAGAAAGGCTGCGAGGGGAATGAATGTCAGCCCGTGGAAATTCTGCAGGCGGAGGGAGGCATGGGAACTGCAGCAGAGAGGCTGCGGACGTGGCTGCTGCTGCCGATGAAGCCGTGGCCTTTCAGCTCTGCCACTGAAACCGTGCAGGTGCTGAGCTTAGTGCTCTGGTGTGTGTTCTGAGGGATGGGGGTCAACATGCCAAAGATACGCTAAGACCTCTCCATTTCACTTAGAGAAGTTTGCTTGTTGTAAGTCTCGCACCGAAAGCAGCCTTTATGTTGTCTGGGCATTTGAAACTTCTTGTTTAAAATGTCTGTTTTGAAAGATAAGATAAGCAAGGTCATGAAAATCAAAGCAACCAGTAATTAGGGTGTCCCTCAAAAGTCTTCTGCTAACATCCTTTACAAAATATGCTAATTTGAATTCCTTATGGGCTTTAAAAAAAAAATAAATCTAGTTTTGCTTCATTTAGCTGTGGTGCAGAGAGCAGTTATTTTTTTTTATTCCTCTCAGGACGCCTTGTAAACTTTATTGCAATTATTCCTGCTCTATGATTTATTATGAAAAAGCTGTATTAGATTTATGAACCTACTGAGCTTTTCTTCTGAGACATTGAAACCATCTGAGAAGTCTGGTCACACTTCGTGTCGGTCATAACTTCTTTTAATGCTAACGGTGCAGATGATTTGTGTATGCACTGAAGTGAACAAAATACCTCTTTGATCCCAAATTAGTGCATTGCTTTTGTAATGTGTAGATAGATTCTGTTCACAGCAGTAATTACTGACAAATCTGAGTGAGGGAAATAATCCTTCTGAGAGCAGTTCATATCCTACTCTGCTGCACCGAAGATCCTGTGAATTGTGGAACTCTGGCTTTTGGGTTTGGTTTCAGAATGTAAGGTATGTTGCCATCATAGGTTTATCTGAAAAACAGGCTTGCATTGTCAGGATCTTCTGGTGGGGACCATCTACTGCACATCCATTCTAACAGTTGAGTTTTTCTAGAGGAGTCCTGGTAATGTATACTGAAAAATAATCTCTTTTTGTTTTGGTAATAGCTGTTGTAGTATTTGGGAAATAAACACCTAACAAGGTGCTGTAGAAGCACAGGCCAAACAGTGCATGTGGCATAGAATAAGAATATCTTCCTTGAGGTTCTACAGGGAACTTCGCAGAAAGACGTTCTGTTTGTAAGGAAAAGTAGGAAAAGAGGAAAAAAAACCTGGAAGAACATTGCAGGTGAAGTAATAAATTGGAAGGAGCTTTGGGAAGCACGTGTCCTATCTGTATAGAAAGTCCTTTCCATCTTAGCCCCCACAGGAGAAATGTCCAAAAGACAAATGTCCATTAGATATTTTTCTACTTTTGTGTACATGAAGGGCTCTTTGCAGCACGAAGCCCTGTGTCATTGCTGTTGCTTACCTTTGGGTAACCATGAGAAGGTTGCCTCTTACGATGAGGTTATAACCTGTTTCTGCCATTCTGTCCCATCCTCTCTTATATCCAGTTGACTTCCTTAGTTCTGTTCCTCCGATCTGTTGGAGGAGCTGTGTCTTAGCACAGGAATTCTATTTGCTGAGAGGTCTATCTTCACATGCTTGTGAGCCCCAGTGTATGTATCTACAGTGCTCTAGTGTTGGTGAGATGCAGGCAGGAGTTTAATGGTCATGGGATTTTTTTCAATTCATTTCTGTACCAAGCCTTTATAAATAGCAATACGCTGGTCATAGGATGTGAATTTTCTATGGTTTTGGTAGATCATTTTTAACAAGGTCTTCCTGAGAGATCTGCACTTCGCTTAAATTAATAATCTCTACAGTGCCTCTTCTGCCTTGTTGATACTGTTACATAATGTGATCCTTGCTTACAGTATTAATAGAAGAAGCCCCACAGCCAATGCAAAAGATTTTGATGTTATGCTGGATGGAAATAGGCAACCACTTTCTTCTACTTTTATTGATTAAAAAAAAAAAAAAAAAAAAAAGGTAAAAAAGAAAAAAAAAAAATTAATTATTTAGTAATCGCTTTCCCAGAGTCTGTTACAGCGTTTTGTGGGAGTGGAAGGTTGGGTCCCCCTCAAATACTTGTAACCATGATTCCTTCTGATTTCTTCCAAATGTTGAATCTTTCATGCAAAGAGACAGATTATTAGGGGAAATTTTTCTTACAGGTCTAAGTGTATTGGCTGCTCCGTTTTGAGTTCAGGAAAAGCAAATAGCAGTGGTTATTTGGGTACTCTCTGAGTTATTACTCTAGTGTTCTCTAGATCAATAAGCTTTCAGTGACCTTTAATACTTGACTGCAGCTCTGCTTATATGAGTATATTATAAACTGTAATCCTTCCATAAGCCCTCAGTATCTCTGCAAGCCAGTGGTGAAAGTAACTGAGCAGAACCTGTGAAGAAGGCTGAGCAAAGCTTAAGTGACAAGCAATATAAGTAATACATTCAGGCAAATCCATTAGTGCTTTTATTCTTTGGCAGTTCAGCTGTCATGGAGTGTTTGAAGCACTAATGTGGAAAGATCCGGTTTTTGGTCAACAGCAATAATTTCTTCATGACTTACAAAAGCACATGGCACAAAGGGCAATTCAAGCAGTGTCAAATGGTGATTAGAAAAGCACGAAGTGAAGGATATCACCCTGCTCCTTAAGAGAAGACTCATTCGTTGTTGCTGTTTCCTTCAAGCTTTTAATTCCATGTCGAAAGAGACTGGCACCAAGAGCCAACTACAGTGCGGGCAAGGCTTGCTGCTAGTCTACTTGATTGAGTGATTTCAGTCATACCTGATTAACTTTGCAGCTCTACGCTTTCCCCTTCAATTTACTGACAAAATTAATGCCAGTGGAGCCAGTCATTCCCTGCCTGCTTACCCTGATACCACTGAAAAGGTATTTGCATACAGAGTCCTTCTCGGGGAAAGTCTTCTACAAGAAAGGGGGACTCAACCTTTGCTTGGCTTTAATGTGAATCAGAAGATGCCTTCACATGACTTCTTCAGTGAGACATTTCTTTTGCATTAGGTCAGGACATTCTCCTAGAATCTTTAGAATAATTGCCTCACTGTTGGAGGGTGCAGATCTTTCCTCATACTCTGAATAGTATTGATTAGTAGTCATTTTAAGGGTGGTATCGTGTTGTGAGTTTCCAGAGAAGTTCTTGTAAAGCTGGCTGTGCAGCTCATTACTTTACATAATAAAATTGGTGATCAAAAGAATCACAAAAAAATTAGGCTTAAATATTGGGATGTGAGGTATATTTAATAAGCTAATAGAAATATTGGTACAAGTGCATACTGCTTAACTAGAGCAGGAGTTTTAAATCAGTCTTCTGAGAGGATGATAAATTATTTTGAGGTTTATTATAAAATTAATGACACACTATAAAAGCCAGTTTCTGAGACCTCCTTGTATAAATGCCACTGGACCTTCTTCTCCAGTAAATGACTCTTTGGAATGCTACAATCCCTAAATGTTTCTCTTGCTTTCTCTCTCCTATTCCTCTCGCTCTCTCCGCATGTCTGCAGTTGCAGGCACTCTGCTGGTTATTAAAAACTCAAGTGCCCGGCTTCACCAGGGTCTGCAGTGATTGTGGGGAATTTGCTGCAACTCCTTGCCCTGCTCTGTTATTTTGGGTTAATCTATAATTTAGCAGTTGGTTTACCATATGAGTGCCTCCTGAATTCGTTAATCACAGCAGTGTGTTGGGAACCCTGATTTATCTGAGCACATCGAGGACTGATGTGATCCATCTTCATAAAGTGTGTGCATTTGGGGTGCAAGATTTAAGATCATTCTTAAACCAAAACGGATTAACTCATGCTGTGGGTGATCTTAGCTCACAGATTTCTTTGTTCTTTCCCCTCTCCTTGGCTGTATTCTTCATAAAGCAGTTGAAGATGTTGGGGAAGAATATACCAGGGTGCAGTGAAGATTTGTGAGAGAAATGGACTTGAGAAATGAGCTTGATCCTGTTTTTGTTAGAGTCAAGAGAACTCTTTCTAATGACTTTGATAGGCACTAGTTTATGCTTCATTATTGTAACTGCTGGATATATAGCAAATTAATTGTCTGTTTAATTAACCTAGATTTGGGTTAATTGATGTTTGTGAAGTGCTTTAAAGATGAAAGAGCTATCTAAATGACAAGTGCTGTCACAACAATTAGGGGTGCGAGTGGTTGACACAAGGGAGAGGTCATCTGATGCACAGGGGTTAAAAAGAAAAGAGCTGATGTTGACAACTCCAAGGGCTTGGACTGCTGCCAAAGGTGGTGGCAGAAGGTGTGACGGAATAAAGTGGGGAGTGAGAGACAGGAGTCTTCCTCCCACCCACCCACCAGGTGACTCTGGCAGACTGAGTTTCAGAGTTCACCCTGTAAAAGGAGGTTTGCACTTCCTGTTCCCTACCAAAGCCCCTTGCTCCGTGAGCCCAGGGGCAGGAATGAAGAACCCTCCCTCTGACTTTGCAAGGAGCGTTCATTGCGTGAAACTGGGCAACAAGAGGACAAGAAACGAGCAAAAATGGTGTGTGTAAATTTGTCTGGATTGGGGGATCCGAGGAGCATTTTCTCCATTGTCTCTTTTGCAAATAAGAGAGGATGGCTTCCAAATAACTGGTTCATTGCTTTTAGTGTGAGCTTTCTTCCAGTTGCTTCCTGCCTCTGTGGTTCCATCCTAAGACAAATAAATAGAGCCTTCCGCAGCTTTGCTGTGCCAGTCATCAGGACAAGACAGGTTTTGAAGGGCTCTCTCTCCTCTCTTGAGCTGTCTATGAAAGTGAGTTTTAATCCCCTGAAATGAAGCAGAGGCTTCTCAAAGGGCTGCTGACTATAATCCAAATCAGAGGTGTCTAGTTCCTTCATGGGGCAAGAGCTGACAAAGTGCTAAGTCCCATCCCCAGGACCATGTAAAACAAGACAAAGCAAAGCCATGGTAATGAGGATCTGTTCCACACTGGAGGGTAGGAAGTAGGAGATGCTGGTGAATTAAATTACCTCCTCAATCTTCCCAATTTTCAGATCACAGTGTTGACAATGCACCAAACACCCTGCAGACCCCAGTACTACCTGCAGAGCTGCTTGTGGTATAAGTTGAGAGACCAGTGCTACCATTTTGAATTAAAAGAATAAAGGGAAGCTCTGTTTTCTCTAAAACAGATTGGGATTAAGGCTTAGCAGTAACTTTGTAAAGCAGCTGAGCATGTAGTGAGAGAGTTTTAGTGTCGCGTACCTTAAAGCAAATCCGTGAGTCTCATATCTTTGTGTCTACAGGACATTCTTCTGTGTGACTTAGAGTACTTCACAATATTAAAAATGAGAGAAAATGAAAGTGTAACCAGTTTTTCATATTCTTTTTTTCATTTCTTTCAGTTGAGACTGGAAAGAATAGTGAAGGCAATTTCCAGACAATCTCATTTCAGACTCTCATAAAGTAGCAAAGCTTCACATTGGCTGACATATAACCAAGTTATAAAGACCCTTGGTTTCTCCTGAGATATCTTTTTTACTGTGTAAATTGAAAATTACAGAATCGTGGAATTTCTTGTCTTGTTAAACCTTGTAATAAATGCATTCTTTCCTATGAACAATGTATCTCTGCTACTTAAATAGAAAGCTTACCTTAAAATTCTACTCATCAATCATATCTTGATAGTTTATATGCAAACATACTGCCACGCAAAAATGGTTACACACTGCAGATAATAAAATACCTGTATTTTAACCAGTAGTATTCTCAGGGAACATAGCTGAGTCAAATTTAAGGCAAAACAACATATTTGTTTTAAAAAAATTACAGTAAGTGTCTTCAGGGACCTAACTGCAAATTAGCATTTGTGATGCTCCAGGCAGCATTAGGGCAGGAATAGCTGTTAAGTGTGTCTGGTATTTTAGCAAAGCCTGAGCATATAGGGTCACTTGGACAGTGTGATCTTTATCTCACAGTGGGAACATGCATTTAGCCCCTCTGTACACAGCGATCTCACCTACCACACATTTTGTTACCGGCGGTCAGGTCTGCGTTCTCCGTTTGCCGCAGCCCCGCGGCCCCAGCTGGGCGACGCGGTAAGGGTGCCGTTGTTTCCTTGTCTGGGAAACTGTGTGTATCCAGGGCAAGGGCGTGCTCATAATGCTGCCAGGTCATGGCTCAAGGCTTCTCCTCCTCCAGCACAACTCCAAGGAAAGGTGGAAGATGAGTGGGTTATTTAGAGGTGGAGTGTGTCTGGTTTGCTGTGTACGATCACACAGAGGAGCCGGGCTGCTCTGTGGCAGCTGCAGTAGAGTGTAGGGAGCTCTGTCCGTGCTTTTGAGTCCTACCCCCAGACCTGGCTGCAGATGCCCAGCCCTCTGCTGCATTTCTTTCTGGTGTATATCAGCTTATAGATTTCTCAGAAAAATACTCCCCTTCACTAGAGTCCTGTTTGATACCAGCTATTTCTGGTTTTTAATGAGTCCATTTCTAGTTGCAAGCGAAACATCTGAAAATCTGATGACTAGATGTCTGGAAAGGCAGGCTTGTTTTTATGGGCTAATTAAAATTAGGCTACTCACATTACACAGTCACAATTCTTCTTGTAGACAAGAGTGTTTCAGACTCCTGCTCTTCAAAATATGGAAAAAATTACTTTGTTAGAGTTGTGCCAAAAATGAGCATTTGACTCATGACCAAGCTAAAATGTGGGAGTAAAAAGTTTACCTATTGTCAGATTTCAAGGGTATTTTCATAATACTACAAACAACTGTTGATGAATAAAAGAGAACTTGGGGGGAGGGGGGTGGAATATTGCTGCAGACAGATGGTAAATGTTGA
This sequence comes from Todiramphus chloris collaris, assembly GCA_025345505.1. Taxonomy (NCBI): domain Eukaryota; kingdom Metazoa; phylum Chordata; class Aves; order Coraciiformes; family Alcedinidae; genus Todiramphus; species Todiramphus chloris. Next base: position 28,689,667 of record JANVCC010000019.1, on the reverse strand, counting down.
TATATGGGTTATGTTGATCCAAGCAGTACTGAAAGTTATCACTTCAATGTTTTGTGATGCTGTCACTAAGAAAGGCAGGCAGTGGGACACAACCAGAGTATCCCACAGAGGTTCCTGGGGGGAAGGTGTCTCCTGCCTCCTCCAGTGCCCACTCTGTAACAGGTCTGAGCTGCTTTGAGTCAGGATCTGGACGTGGGGGCCTTCAACTGGTAGTTGTCCTGAGCATGGTAAGAAAACCTGAGGATCCCTCTGCTATAGTTTGGCCCTTCCTCCATCCCTTGTTCCCCTCCTGGGGGTCCTGGACGACCCTGGCTCTGACATGTAGCAGGGTCTAGCTGAGGTGGCTGAAGCAGAAGTGTGGCCTGGCTCCAGACGTTCCTACAAGGAACTCATGTGGATTGAAGCCTCCCAGCCCCGGGGAGGGCAGAGGCAAAGCTGAACGAATGGGCCAGAGCTGGGCAGCAGAAGGTGCCACCTGCGGTGGGAACCGAGGCTGTGACGGTATCAGCCTCCAGCGATGCTAGGGACGTTTGGCAGTCTGCTGCAGTGATATTTAATGTCCCCTCCCTGAAACCTCGGCTTGCGCTGTACTGGCGCGGTGTTAGGAGCACGAGATGATGGCATTCCTCATCAGAATGCAGTATCTGCTTCTCTGAGCAGACTTATGAATATGTAAAACTTGCAGAAAATAATTAAAAATCAGTAACTCATACTTTTAATCATCTCATGCACATTTTAAAATTTAGAATTGTGAGTTTAGTAGCCTAAGTTTGTTTGTTCACAGTATTTGAACCCTTAATCTCCTTAAGAGTTTTAAATCCTCAATACTACATAGCTTTAAGGTGACCTGCAGAGGAAAACCCAGGATCCTGGTACTGTCGCATTCACTGACTGCTCTCCTAGGCTGACTTGCTTCCATTCTCCTGCCTGTTCAGAGCATTGAGCATGTACTTGTGAAGCTGTTGACATTTGAGTTCTTGGTCTTTAATGATACAGAAAGAAGGGCCTGATCTGTCTTATACACAGCTCCTTGTGCCGATTTCTTTGGCTGTTGATTTCCTGCCTTCCTACCAAAAGCAGCACATCGTTCCCATCACCACCACTCTGTGACTGCTGTGTGCACAGGGACTGACCAGCCGCCGAGGTCAGGATCCACATTGATTATAGGACAGGTACTCAGAGGTAAAGGTGAAGTCTGGGGAAGAGGAATAAACCAAAGATACTCTGTTGTTGGTCTTGTATAGGTGGACAGTCCCTTATAGGCAAATCGCTGAGGTTTTCTGTAAAATCAAGCATTTTCTTTACGGGACATTACTTTTAATCACTCTTTCTTCTTAAAAGGCATGAGGAGGTTTGCCTGTGGTTAATCTTTATGTATATGTATTTGTGTTTCACGGAGTACAGCATTAGTAGAGGCCAGTACTGGAATCAGTTCTGCTTGTGATATTTTGTACATAGCATATATGTCCTGCAATCGCAGCTACAGCTGCTGTGATCCTTCACAACCCCAAACACTACAGATTCCAGGGAGTTCTGCAAAACACAGGCATATTTTTAGCACTGAAAGCTTCCTTTATTGGTTTGCCAGGACTGAGAAAAATGGAGAGATGCACGTTTTGTAAGCACTGTTACATTGCTAGCTGCTAACACAGACCTCCTTCCTTTACCTTCCATGTTTTATCTGCCCCTCAATTACTGCTGCCCACAGGATCTCCATTGCTACGCTGTCTCAGCATCGTACAAATTTTACTTGTTGGAAACATCCAGAATTACTGTTCATTTTTCATAAACACTCCTGTATCTTGTAGGAAAGATAAAAATTGCACAAAATCCAGACATGCCAGGATCCTTTTGCGACTTTTGGATGTGTGCTTCCAGGTGATGCTCTGGAGAGAGAGGAATACCTGTGTGGGTCCTCAGTAGATTCCTACATCAGCAATCCCAGGAGAGCACTTGGCCTGTTGATGCCAATACAGTGCTGTGCTGCAGGAAAGCCCCACAATCACAGGGTGCCTGCTCCCCTTCTCACCCATCCCTCCGCTCATACCATCCTTGCACTTAATATATGCCTCCCAAAACTAGCACAAAGAGTTTGTCAGGATTTTCATCCCAACTTTTTTCTCCAAAACCTCCGGTAACAATTTGAATCTGACAATTTTACCTGAGTGTTCATTGACAGAAGTCGCCCCAAAATAAAATGTGTTTATTTTTTCCTACTCAAGAGAGCATTTCATATATAAATTTTCTTTTACTTTCCATTTTAAAACTGGAAATTAAAAGCCTGTGACTTGTTGTTTTCTTCTTCCTTTTCGTTTTTTTAGTTGGTTTGGGACAAACAGGGCAGGTTTACCACCTCCAGTACTGATAGCAAATTTCAGACAGTTCTGTTCCTGAGCAGGGAGACTGGGTAACAGTGAGCTCAGGGGGATGTCCCTGGGGGACAGGAAGGCTGCAGCATCCGTGCTGTTCAGGTGCAGGATTTGAGCCCCCTCACCATCCGTAGAAAAGCCAGTTTCAGAGGGATGCATTTCACGTGGACAAGATACGCGCTTCCTGGTTGTCAAGTGTGAGAGTAGTCATTTTCATTTTCTACCTGGTATATTTTGTAAAGGAAGTACCGTGAGTAAATTCTGGGAATACTAAAATACCTCATAAACTTGGAATAGTACTTGAGAAGTTACACTGCCATTGGCTTTGTGATAAAATACTGTTTTCATCCCCAGGAGACAGCGTTATTAAAATGAATGTTGCAGCACTGCAAGGAGCAACTGCACGTTCCATTTACTGTCATTTCTTACCGTGGAGAAACATAACCCTATTTAAGCATGAATACTTTTATTCAATGAACATAAACAGACTGGTATTTTGAAATTAATTGTGCTTGGAGTTTATAAAAACAGCTTAATACATGACTTCTTTTATATTCCACTTTGCTTTCTGAAAGGCCGAACAAGCTGCCTAAAGCTTCTCCTCCCAAGAATCAATTTTTCATGTGGCATTGCCATGCTAGTAACAATTCCTTAGTACCTTTTCCTGTTCCAGACCTCAGTGATTTTATCTCTAAAAAAGAGGTGATAGTAGCTATAAAAAAAAGCCTATCAGCTCATTTTCTCTCGTTCCTATCTACCACAGTTTTAAAAACTGGCTCTGAAATAAAATGGTCACTGTTATTTTCTACTTTCTTTCTGGTTTATAACCCATCTCCAGTGCATTGCAATTAATGGGAAGTTGTTCCTGTTGGCCCATAGAATCGTTAAGACTGGAAAAGACCTCTAAGATCGTCAAGTCCATGCTATACTCCAGCAGGTTAGAGAGGGCTGTTTGTTTCAGAACTTGGAAGTGTTTCTCATTAAGTCTCAGTTTGTTGGTTTTTTTCACGGAAAACATAGAAAGTCGTGTTACTCTGAACCCAAAAGGCAAGCATCAGGCAGTTTCTTTGCCTGTGCTTTCAAGTGCTTTTCTGCTGAGACAAAATTATTTCCTCTGCCTTGTTTTTGTCTTTCCAGTGCTTTTTAGCCCGGCTTCACCTCTGCTATCCCTACTTGCCTCACAAACAGACAGAAATGTCTGCTGAGGCATTTCAGGGAGACTCCTTTTTTTCAAGGGTCTTTTTTTGAGCGGTGATGTGAATCTCCTTTTCATTTGTAGTCTCCGTTGCTGCTCAGTGATTTTCAGAAAGGGGCTTTGCTTGTTTCACACATTTCTCAGTTGTTGAGAATGGCTGTTACATCTCAGTTCATCCCAATTTGTCAAGAAGTATTTGATTTTAATATCTACATTTCACCTTGTTCCTACATACCTTGGATTTTGTACCAAACTACTTTAAAGCAAATACATATCTGAGCATTGCTGCTTTGTTGTTGTTCTTTTCTCTCCACTGGTAAGGAGGACAACCACATACCCACAAAGGATAATATATTGTAATATTCAGGAATGATACCTTCATTTTTTCTAGCTGTTTGTTTCCATGCTGACATCATGTTTAGCCAACACAATACCAGCACTTACAAAGCCCATTTTTTTCCCTACAGATTTTATTAATGTTACATCTACTTCCAAAGACCCCTCAGATGTCCTTAAATATTTCATTATAACCACTATATTAATAGCATAAATAAAGCATATCAATGAAGGGAGTTAAACTATAGAAAGGCTGCGTGAGCTGGGGTGTGAGATTGCAGATATTCCTCAGGCCTGGGTCTGTACTGAGTCACTGAAAATAGACCTCCTTGTGTTTCAGGAGTCATCCCCTGGAAAAAAATGCAAGTAATTACACAGTTTTCTGCTAGTATTCTTCATCTAGATACCAGAAATGATTACAAAATTATAGAAGAATTTAGCCTGGAAGAGACCTTAACATTTTGAATTCAAATGACCTTGTTAACAGTATTTCTCCTAGCTGAATATGTAGAACGAGAGCGTAAATGTGAAAGATGTTTTTATCTCCAAACCCTGTCCTTAAACTGTAAGTAAACTGAAAACATGTGACCTAAGTCTGATTCAAGTGCTTTTAACTGAAATACACTGGGGATTTTCAGCTAGGATTTAAAAAAAACATCAACTATTTTTGTGCATGTAACCGGAGGCAGTCTAGGAAGATTTGACTTTTCAAAGGAGTATGTTCCCGGGGCTTTCTGAAAAGGGCCTGAAGGGTCTTCAGCTGCAGGAGTCAAAACCACAAGTCGACGATGAAAAATTTGGATTTGTGAAATTGTTTCTCTTTCTCAGCTCTATCATTTTGTCTGATACACCTCTAGGGGCTCTCTGTACTAAACAGTCTGTTATATTGACTGACTGACTCAGTTTTACACAGTGGAGGCAGGGGTCGTTGTTCCTGGTTGGGGCCAGTTAACTGTGTTTGATGAATTCCTGTGGTATTTTTCAGTGCTTCTGAACAACAGGCTCTTCTCACACAGTGAGAGCATATCGCTGGAAGATGCTTCTGCTAATGGTGTTTGATTTGGTAACTGCAGCTAGTATGCTGTTGTAATAAATAGCCGTTTTTACGTGAGTGAATGAAAGATTAGACTCATCACCACTGAAAGGAGCTATGCCTTTTCTTTCCCTGCTTTCCTGTACATTCATTAAATACATTTCCTTATTTCACAGTTTCAATGTGTGGAACTAATTTATCTTTCCTTAACACATTTACTTAATAGATTTCATATCCAGTATTTATTCAGAGCATTTCCTTGCAAGGATTTTAAAAAACTTTACAATGAATTAATTTATATCCTTGTGATGTGAAGCTGGTTAATAACAATACAACCACCCGGGAGACAAATAGAGAATGTAAAGCCTAGACCCAGCCATTACCTCAGACAATCCTGCCAAGCAAAACAATGAATCTGATTTCAGCAAGTTATACAGCTGAAATAAAAGCATAACATTTTTAAATACTAGTGCTTACCTTCTGTTCAAGTTTTCAAACGTTTTATGTATATACAAAGACACTTTTTTTTTTTTTTAAACGTGTGATTTGAGATATAGTCACAGGACTCCAGGAAGTCAAGCTTAAAAATGTTATCATATCTGGGACAAGTCACAACACACTTCTGGTTTAATGCAGGGACATCACAGAGGCAACGTAGCCAAGAGATTCTGCACCTGAAGTCCATGTTTATCCTAGTGCCAGTGGCTGAGAAGAGCAATAATATGAATGTAAATGGTGTGACTGAGATCCCATCAGGGTTATACCCAGGGCTCGCTGCCGCTTGTTCTCGACACTCAGCTGTGGTGACTGCTGAGCAGCAATAGACATTTGTCATAGGAGATTCACCATAAGAGATTGATTTAACTGCATCTGAAAGCTTATGGAAATGCACCAATTTTGACAAAAGTTTTCCTCGAGAAACATTTGAAGCAGGATGGGAGTGCTGGTTAGAATGGCAGAGAGAAGAGCGAGCGATGAGCAGTGCCAGAGCCCATGGCCCTGAACAGCAGGCTGAGGGGTGGGAAAGCCATCTGAATACAAGTCACTCCCATACTGGCTAACAGCAAGCTGATTGTACCAGCCTGTGCTGTCGAAGCAGCTCCACGTTGTGTAATTGAACTAGGGGGAGTGAACAAGAAAAAGACTGATGCTACCATCCGGTATTTAAATGCTCGCCTTTGATGTGGGGAAACTCAGGTTCAAAACCTTGCCTTTAATAAATATTTAAAGATGTATGCAAAGCAAAGCAGCTCCGACAGAGAAGAATAGGAGAGAGTCACCAAGCAGAAGCCTGGAATAACTCCTATCTCAGTGGATAAAGCAGGGAAGATGTAGGTGGAGCTGGTACTCAAAGCCAAAAGTGCCCTCCCCACAGGGCAGAAATACTGTTTTCTGTTCCCTTCTTTGGTCCCAGAAAGAAATGTGCACAAAGTACAGGCTTTGTCCTGATACAGAAGGAAGGAGGCTTCTGAATTCCTGAAGGTCCTCCAGGGAGAGCAAAGCATTTCCCCCTGTGCTCTCATTACAAAAAGATTTTTGACTGACAAATGCTGCTGTGGACAGGGTATCAGGCAGGGTCTCAGAGACACACGGGATAGCCAGGCTGTGGACGAAGGAAAGGAATTAGAATAGAGCAGGAGGAGCCAACAATGCTTAATAATAACGATTCCCTTCAAAGGGAGCAGCAGCTCCTTCTTGGAGACCTCTTCATTAGCATACCTGAGAAAAGTACTTCACCAGCTTGATTATCGTTACCTCCTTTTAATAGGCAAGTAAAAAAATGGCTCAGAAGTTAACTCCTGGCCCCAAATGATTGTAGAAGTTCCAGACGCTGCACCTTGTGCTTAGGCACTTACAGGTATTTTCAGAACGTGAAGCATTGCGTATGTACGTTTCCTGTCCGAACGCAGCACAAGATGCTGAGAATTTAATTGTGTAACAAGTTGACATCTTTCTACAAGTTTCATAGTTTCTTTCAGTTCATGCTCGCATAGTGCAAAACTGAAATGAAATTACGGCTTCAATATGAGCAATCTAATTCCAGTCTGAGATCCGTTTTCAGTCATTTGAATCTCCATTAAGGACCACGCCAGCTCTTTATATGCCCCTGGAATTATGCCTAACACTGCTATATGGGCAGTCAGCAGGCAAAGTGTGTAACAAATATTGAAGATGTTTCTGTCTATATGATGTTAGCTTGTCTGGAATACAGATTTCTCTGGGCCTTCAGTATTCTCAGGCCCATTCATATAGCAGGTTATTTACCTATTTCTCTCTGTATTTCCTGAGCAGACTCAGCTTCACGTTAATAGCTTGACTGACTTGAGAGATAAGTGACTGTATTTTTGCTGCATCCATAGGAGGACTCCCTGGGACACTTTATATAGCTCTGGAGTAACTGATCAAGCTGGTAGGTTGCAGGGACATCAAGAGCTATTAGTGACTCAGAAAACTCCTCCTGATGACACTGCGGGGACCTGATAGACAATGCAGCTCGCTGCTGCCGTGTTGGTGCACATCTAGTGGGAGCAAGTGCTTTTGCCTGCTGTACACCCTGCGCGCTGGTCTCCGTGCTAGCGAGACACGCTTACCTCTTTGGAGCGCTCCGCAGAAGTCTCCTGGGAGCTGGTGTTTCTGTACATGGCAGAGTCATCACAAATTGCAAATATTTCTGTGCATGCACGTGAAGTGTGGAGAAGTCTGTGCTGACTGCAGAGGTTCTGTGGTTAGTGTGCTACATTGGGTGATTTAGACTTAGACACAGATCTAATATATTTTTCATATACATCATAGCACAAGATAAAGCTGTGCTAGAGCTCCCTCTTTTTCTCAGTAGCTCTGCAACAGCAGCATCCTGTTCCTGCCAGCTCCATCACAGTCTTCATGTTATCTGTACATAGGAGAGGGTTGGCTCTTGGGAGGACAGTAGTTGTGTGTGGGATGGGTTCCTGGTATACCGCTTGCTCCTTTCGTAAAACACAAATATAATATTTCAGCATTTTCATCAGTACCTTGTCAATTTAGTAGTGTTCCTGAAAATGTCATAGCTTGACTTTTTCATCACTATACCTGCTCTTCATTTCATCACAGTGCACAGCAGACTTCACTGCATTGTGACCTCTGCTTTACCCCTGACCGGCTGGTTTAAAGACAGAGACCACATACTATTATGCTTACAGATTATTTTTTTCTCAGGTGTTCTTCCTGAGGGCCCCATCCAAAGGCCACTGAAGGTCAATGGGACGTTCTCAGCTGGTGTAAATGATACAACTCCATTTACTTCAGCTAATGTTGACAGTTTGCATCAGATGGTGTCTCCTAATCTTTGCCTCGGAGAGAATTGTTTTTCCTATATGTGACTAGTATTAGATTGCATACTTTATATTCATAGGGTACTTCCCTAAGTAGGTTATGCTCCTCTATGCTGCCTGCTTGTCTCAGGAATAATGTTGTTTCCTTTCATAATGACATACTGGTGCCACCTGCAGACCAGAGCCTTATACAGGTGGTTCCAAAGTAATGGGAAGGATCGCAGTCACCAGGCATTAGTAGAAGTCACTGCATTTTTAGAAGAGCTGCTTTATTTCTGTTACTGTAATAAGAACTGAAATTTCTCACTATTTTCCTCAAAAATGAAGTCAATGAAACCAAAGCCTTTGTACTGGTGACTTGTAAGGGGCATCTGATAAAGCTCAGTAACATGATTCTCTGTAGCTCTTTGTGATGTAAAGTGTAGTGGATCCTACTAAAATACTTCACTGCAAACATCATCCCTCTGTACACATCACAACTAAGGAAAGATTGTACCCTGTAAACTGTCTTTGAACCCAGGGAGATGTTTTTCATTTTATAAGCTGGGTAAAATCAGAGTCAGTGATTAATGATGTTCTTCTGTGTCTTTCTCAGTGTCTGGTGGGATTTTCTCTTCTAGGGAAACCTGTCTCCTAGTGCCAAAGTATGTCCAACTACCAAGTATTCTGCCGTGAATGCTTTATTATTATTACTTTTACTATGTGGATTTCGATGTGTTTTTCAGTGCTTTCTCTTCCATCGCCTTCTCAGTTGTTAGAGTATGTTTGTGCTTTACATAAATGTGTGAAAATGTATCTCCAACCTGTACAGGGCTAATGTGCAAACATACCACATGGTCTGGGAAGCTGGAAGAAGGAAGATAATCTAAAATCCTATTAGTTCCAGTTATTTACTAGGGTGGATTTGGTATTTATGACTTGGATTTTTTTTTCAATTACTTTTCTTTGTGGGTAGTCTTCAGAGAATATCTGCTGACCAGTTAGAATAATCACTTTATTCTGCCTGAATATTCTTCTCCATATAGGGTCTCTTTCTCATTGAAATGCATGGTTTACTTAAGCGTCCTTACTTCTGTTAATCATAATGAGATAAAACACCCACATTAGGAGGAAATAGGGGTTATAATTACATTGAATTGAATGTTTGATTCTCTGTCTACTTCCATTGGTAATTATTTTAATGATAGCTTCATAATTCACCTAGCCAAGCAATGAAAATGTGTCCACACCTACATCATTTTCCTGAAGGCAAAGGAAATCACACATCAGTCTAACGAAATGTTGGTATTAGGGAATGGATTATTGGTTCAGCTTTAACCAGGACTCTTTTAATTCACCTCCAGTTATTTGTGGCATAGTTTTGGTCATGTATGCAATCCAAGTATCTGATTGCATATTCAGAAAAGGTACTTGACTATCTCAACACTGTTACTCCCTACCCTTTATTTGGAGTTCGAACATAGAGCTCAGCTACTGCAAGTCTGGTTTTGGAATACTGGCTACACTCTACTGGAGTCCTCAGTTTTCCAAACCATGGCATTTCTTTGCATTCTCAAAACACCTGAGCCCTCTGCTAAACCCAGTGGTGACAGACATTGCTGCTTTCTTCCAAAGCTGTTTGCTAGCTTCGTGTGTTGTAAGGTACTCCAGCATGATAATTGTACTATTTTTCTCCTGCTCTGCTTTGTGGTATTCTTCAGCCTCGGGCATGTTGGTGGGTGGTGTTGACTTGAGAGCAGGCACGCTGAAATGTATGGGGTTTATTTTTACAGAGACTTCACAGGCAATTGGCTGTATTTTCCTTTAATCTCATTGCTCCTGTATGCCCTGGGAGCTGATCTGAAGGGCAGAGATGGAAGCAGAAAAATGGGCAGATATGTACAAATGCTTTTGTTTTATTCTTCTACGTTGTGATGCCGTGGAAGTGTAGGTATTTTAAGCTGCTCTTCACAACTTAGTCATCTTCAATAATAAAAAGGGGCCAGACCTAGTTTTTCTTCAGATGATGAGAAATGATGGTGACACAATAAGCAGTGAAGGTCTTGGCTCTTAGTGGCTTGCAGTGCAGGAATTGTAAGGTCTTGCACATGAGAGAGGCTCCGTCTGCTACGGTTCAGCATCATCTCTGGGGTGAGCTGCGGCAGCTCCTCAAGAGCACCCAGAAACACTCTGCAACTGCTCAGGGAGGGGAGCTGCAAATATCCCTGTTCCAGCCTGATCTGCAGGGGTTGGAGAGATGGTAGAAATTTAATTGCTTGTGCTGGAATCAGGCCAGTAAACAGGGTCAGCTCTCTCGTCCTTTGAAGAAGTATTTTGGCACATCTCAGATGCAGCAGCAGCAGCACTTGGGAATTGCAGCAGAAATGTTTTGCAGCAAGCTCTGGTCCCATCCTGAATCTAGGAGGTTGTCCCTGTACTGAACACACACCCTCTCGCCCTGTAACCCTGTTACTCCAGAGTTCACTCAGATGGCACCAGTGTCACCACAGGCCAGCTCAGAGTGTCTGGCTTCACTGGTATCTTTTGCCAAAGTATTGGCTCCTTTGGGCAGGATTCATATTAAAGTAAGATTCATGTCTAATTTTAATTTGTGATTTGGACTGTACATATACTATATAATATATGTGAGACTAGATTATTATATACTATATTTTATAAATATATCTTATATTCTTTACATCAATATAGAATTACAGTATGCTACATTATAATGTATATGTATATTCCACAGTGTCTCATCTTCTCCATAGGGGAAGAATAAGCCCTCACTAGCATTCAGTTACCTTCATTAGACTTTGGCTTTCATCTGGTCCTTTCATGCATGTGGAAACCTCAGTGGTTCTATTATCCATGGCATATTTTCTGTGACAGCTTTTCCTTCCTTCCTTCCTTCCTTCCTAAATGTTCTTTCAGAAGATATTGCTGGGTTGAACCCATCTGTATATGCCCGTACCTTCAGGTTTGTCAGTTGTCATGGGTAACAGTGGTGCTGGGCACCTTGGGTCACCAGTCTATTCCTTCCTGATTCTCAAGAGATGTTGGAAACGAGCCTGACTGGCAAACCAAGAGCTGCCTGTTTGTGTGCCAGTTTCCCCAGTGAGCTCACCCTTAAGCCTTCACCCTACTGTACAGAGTGTTTGATTGTACAAAGGATAACATCAGTTCTTACGGAAAGGGATAAACCCAGAAAATAAAGAGAGGTTACTGAGAACTCATAGCTGTGGAGAGCATTAATAAACACTTCAGTTGATACAAGGGGAATGCAAAGAGTAAAGGGAGTGTGTATTTTCTACCCAGTACAACAACAAAAAACAGAAGCTGGGTTGCTCTAGGTGTACAAAACCCCAAAGATCTGAACAGTTACATAAAAACTATGGTCTTTGTCACCAGTATTACTGTTTCATGGTTTTAGCTTGTTCATAAGCTTCCAAGAAAGAAGGTCTCTGCTATTTATCTGCTGTGTAATCTTTTCTGAAAGATCCAGACACCATGTCATGGTCTTAATTTAACTCTTACTGGAAATCTTTGACGGTGCATTGCCGCAGGAGCTTTGGCAGAGCAGGGTTTTAGATTCTTCATGGAGATGCTTTCAGCATCCATACAGGAGATGAATTCAGCACTAAATACGACAGAGGAGATAAACTAAGACTCTGGCCTGAAAACTAACTTAAAAGCAGTGCGAAAAATGCTGAAGGTTTTGTTGTTAAGTGCACTAATCAAGAGGAGATAGATGGAAGGTTCACCCTGAAGCAACAATGTGTCTCTGTGAGGGCACTGACTGAAGCTCAGAACAACAAAAATACCCCAGAAATAAGACTGTCTACAGCCAGTGATGACTGTTATAGCAAGTGCAAAATACTCAGTAGGAGTTTCACAAGGATGGATTAAAAAAATCCTGTATGTGGATATGAGATAAGGAACTGTGGCCTTCATTTTCAGAGCTTTGCCCTTAAATTAAGCTCAGGTTTAACCTTGACCTCTTAGGTTACTTTAGCCATTTCAGTTATAGTGGCCTATGCACCATGTCTCTATCTAGAAATCTAAATATTTCATCTCTTCATTTCCCATAGGAAACGTGGTCTAGCATATTGTTTTAATAAGCATTTAGAGCTGCTTCAAATTTCTTAATTGATTTCCTGTCCACTTTATACTAAAGACTTTCCATGTTTGAAACTTCAGCCAGTCTTAGTTTTATAAATTACCTGTAATTGGGAAGATCCACCTCCCCTGATGTTTATGCTGTGGTCTCATCCACTGACTAGAGTGACCAGTTCAGGCCATTAAACCCAGTGCTGTTTACCAGGTCATTCTTTTGGAATGATATTCAAGAGACATGTCATTAACTCCCCCACTGATTGACAACAGAAAGAACAGTGCAATCAGTCACGTTGTATAAATGCTCATCGTTGTTCCAAGTGGTGTTTGGGGACAGATTCACACTGCTCTGGTGAGGAAGAGCATTTGGTACTCCTTCTGCCAAGTGTCATCATCTTCCTTTCCTGCTCAAGATACAAAGCAGTGGTTTAATTTTTATCTGCTGGCCTTCAGAGTGCAAGATAAAGCTAACTTGTGCTTTTTTTCGGAACTGGGAGTAGATGGTGAGAACTGGGAAGGGGCTTGCTCTGTCTGAGAGCTTTTTGATCCTCACCCATGAATTACGCTAAGTTTCAGTGCTGTGTCTGCAGCTTTTCCAACAGATCCATTGGAGAGGTCTGCTGCTGAGCAATGCCCTGGTACACAGGGAACTGTTAGCTCATTAGATGAGCAGAAATTTCAGGTACAACGTGTTGGTAACGAGAGGCACTGCTGGGTCAGTACACAAGCTTATCATCCGTCACCAAAGTTTTGCAGGACAGATTCTTTTGCGTAGGGATAGAACAGACAGTGAAATAAAAGGAGGAATACTAGTGGAGAAGACTACCTGAGACATACTGATAATCTAACGACAGGAGCCTCAGGCTAGTGCTTGCAGAAGTTTTGTCTGTTGTTATGTTTTGTTATAAGGTTTCTCTTTTTCATATCACATGTGAAAAAAGTTGCACATTTTGTTATGGATTATTAGTCCAAAGGCAGAGGCTCAAAAACTAGAATCTCATTGACTGAGATAGAAAATCACCATTTTATATTTGTTTGAAAAATGCTTCCACCTGCTCTTTCTAAGTCTTCATGACCACAAGCCAGAAGATACTGAAAAATAAAAAAAATCAAAACCTAAAGAGTCATGGAAAATCCAGTTGTAATTCATTCCTCAAATGATGTAACTTACTACAGCCTATTTCTCTGTTTCAGAGGAGGCTCTCTGGGGTTCATTTGCCAGCATGAAACAGGGTGCAGATCTCTGTTCAAGGCTCCTAGGCACCCTTGTAGTACAAATAAGAGTAATCAACGAGCTCTGGTTTTAAGTAATTGGCTTTGAAATGCTCTCAATGGTTCTTATATGCTCTGAGCTCTCTGGGAGAGGCAGCATCCCCCAGTGAGGCTTCCCATCACTGCAGAACCACTGCCAGTATGCTCCAGTCCACAGTGGTGGGGTGGTGCAGAGGCTGGCTTGGTGGCGTGGCTCTGTGAATGATCCCTGTTTGCTTTGGCAAGAAATGGAACGGGTTCAGGCTGTGTCATATCACAGCTGTCAGTAAAATGTGACTGACTAACTCTGATCTCGAATTAGAGGGCCTGCCATTTTTTGTAGAAAACTAAGAAGTCTCTTTCCCTTTTCTCTCCCAAGCAGATAATTTTAAGACCAAACTTGCGATGTGCTTAGATCCACAGGAAGATTATTTTTCTTTGTGTTCTGAGTGTGTTTTGGGTGCTATACTTAATGCAGCATGTCGAAGGGAATGCTGAATCACCATTAACCAAGGCAGCTATCAATGAGTGTCTGTCTCATGTCTCCTTCAATAGGCAAAGGATCTGAATTCAATACAACCCTGTCAACTTCTAATGTATCAATTACCACCCTCTCTGTACAGGAGGCACAATGGTATTGATGAAATCCCAGTACTTGTTAACTTTGATGGGTAAAGTCTCATTGCCTGCAACAGAGCCAGGATTTCTCCTGATGCTTATGGAGCACACTGGGCTGTGGTGGTGGGCTGATGAGTGTCAGTCCATCCAAATTCAGCAGAACAGAAGATGGCATTTTCAAAAAAATAAGGCTCTGTAGACAAGAAGACTTTGAAAGTTGCTTCTAGGCCAGCTTCACAGAGGCTGCTTGTAGCCTAATGGTACAGGCTATGAGGTCTTTTTCCACTGTTAGTCCAGGGATGGTTTTGAATAGTTTAGTTTGAAGCATTGAGTTAATCTTTCTGAGAGGAAAAGGTTCAGATATTTTATCTACAGTGCTCTGAAGAAGGCTTTACTTCAGCCAGTGAAGGGTTGCAAGAAACATTGGTTCATTTCAGCTGATTCACTCTGTTCTCACATGGAGCCCAACTTCAGAGGAAATCTGAAATGAGCCATGAAACATTTATTTTATAAACTTTTATTTAAAAAAAAAAGTTTATTTTATAACTTTTTGAGGAAGTGCAGAGTCTAGTTGGAGGCCTGTGTCTAGTGGAGTCCCTCAGGGCTCAGTACTGGGGCCAGTACTGTTCAATATATTCATCAATGACCTGGAGGGGGGAACAGAGTGCACTGTCAGCAGGTTTCCTGACAACACAAAACTGGGAGGAGTGGCTGACACACCAGCAGGCTTTGCTGCCATCCAGAGAGACCTGTACAGGCTGGAGAGCTGGGCACGGAGAAATCAAATTAAATACAACAAGGGTGAGTTCAGAATCTTGCATCTGGGAAAGAATAACCCCATGCATCAGTATAGATTGGGAACTGACTTGTTAGAGAGCAGCATGGGAAAAAGGACCTGGGGATTCTGGTGGACAGCAGGATGACCATGAGCCAGCAATGTGCCCTCATGGCCAAGAAGGCCAGTAGCATCCTGAGGTGTATTAGAAGGGCTGTGGTTAGTAGGTTGAGAGAGGTTCTCCTGCCCCTCTACTCTGCCCTGGTGAGACCTCATCTGGAATATTGTGTCCAGTAATGGGCCCCTCTGTTCAAGAAGGACAGGGAACTGCTTGAAAGACTCCAGTGCAGAGCCACAAAGGTGATTAAGGGAGTTGAGCATCTCCCTTATGAGGAAAGACTGAGGGATCTGGGTCTCTTTAGCTTGGAGGAGTCTGAGAGGTGACCTCATTAATGTTTATAAATACATAAAGGGCAAGTGTCAGGAGGATGGAGCCAGGCTCTTCTCTCTTATGTCCAATGATAGGACAAGAGGCAACGGGTGTAAGCTGGAGCATAAGAGGTTCCACGTAAACATAAGGAGAAACTTTTTCACTGTGAGGGTCACAGAGCTCTGGAACAGGCTGCCCAGAGGAATTGTGGAGTCTCCTTCTCTGGAGACATTTAAAACCCACCTGGACACCTTCCTGTGTGGCCTGCTGTAGGTGGTCCTGCTCTGGCAGGGGGGTTGGACTAGATGATCTTTCTAGGTCCCTTCCAATCATTAACATTCTGTGATTCTGTGAAGTGCAGCTAATGAAAAGAGAAAACTGTGATGGCCATCCTGGATGAAAAAAAGACAAGTGAAGAATTTCATTTACAGCAACAAAGACCAAATTTCTGTACAGTTATTCTCCTGTATGTAGCCCAGGGTCGTGGTGTGTGTAATGAAGAATCTATCCTTAGAACGTCATGATCACAGAAACAAGGTAAGCTGAAGTGGTTTAGCTTTTGTACTTAAGGTTCTGCCTAGCTTTTCTCATACAAGTCAGGGAGAAAAAGTTGGTAGTGGTTAAAGGCCTTCCTATGAAAAGCCTACCTTTGAATTATTCCAAATGAGGTACACAGACTTCAGGAGATTTATTTCATTATCTGTGTTAATAACCCTGATGAGACAGAGACTGTTTTCGAAAAATCACTTTGATGATCAAGTACATTTTTTTCTGAGGTTTTTTTTAACTTTCTCTGTGTGTTTTTCCTGAGTCTTTTTGCTTTTTAATGTTATCGCTCATCCTAGAGAATGAACCAAGAGGAGTTTCTGTTTGTAGCCTTTTGCCACCTCATATCTCCTGCAGCTCAGAGTGATTCTAGAAGTACAGTAGGTCACTGACATTTCCCTCAAGACTTTGTTTCTTTGAGAGATAGTAAGTGCCTTATAAACTCTACATAAAAATTCCTTGAAAGGCATCCCATCTACTCTTTATTGAGTGTCTGGGTCTAGAAACTCGGGCTGGTAAGGCTTGGAATGTTCTCCTTTTTGCTGTCTTTGTGCATGCTGCCATCTGCAGTGTCTGGCCAGCTGAGGGAAACGTAAATAGATTATGTCCAACTCTTACTTAGTTCTCCTTGGGTTTAAAGCTAAGTAGGATGGTCAGCACAGGAAGAGTTATTTCATGGCAACTGCACAAGAGCTTTGTTCAGTGAAAACATAGTCTGGCTCTCATACTGAGACCTGGAACACCACTTTCTTGTCTCAAGTTAGATCACAGAAATCAAATTTTAAAAAACTAACGCTTGTGTTTGGATCCCGGGGTCTGAATCTCAGGTAGGAGCTGGGGTTTTTTTGCTGTTGAATTATTAAACAGGAAAACTACCTCACTCCATGGGAGACACTGGATAGAGAAGCTGGATTATTTCTTGTCTAGGCACCATCTCTTCACAGAACATTAGTATTGGCTGGAGCTGGAGGATGGTCCAATTTATATTTCTGTGAAATATAATTAAAATCAGAAATTGTACTAGTGAGGATTTTTTGCTCACGCAGAAGTAGCAAGATTAATCTAGCTGTGATATCCTGGAAACATTAGGAAAGTCATACAGAGAAGCCTGTGCTGTTGGAGCTCCAGTGCCAATGCAGTTTTTCTTGCATGCTGCTCAGAAGTTCCCTTTGTAGTGAGACTATTGTGAATATCTGTGCTTGATGAACAGAAATAAAACCAGGGAAAACAGTCTGGATCCACTTGAGAGAGCTTTTCCTTTCTAAAATGGACCTTTCTCCCTCCTTTCTTCAATGAAAAGTTCAGTTTCAGCCTGGAAGGAAATCAGGAAACTCAAAGAACACATTACGGTTTGCCTGAAGATAAAGGATGATTTATGGAGGATTTGATTTGAAAAGCACGCAAGGCCTTCTTAAAATAAATAAAACCCAAAACAACTTTTAGGTATTTCGCAGGGAAACAATCCTTTGGTTATCACCTCTGGTCTGTACCAGATTCTGGATTATTTGCAAAGGTCCCTCCCTTCTTATTTTATCTGAGTGAGTTTTTATAAAAGCTTCTGGACCCCAGTGTTTATGTGTTTCAGAAATACATTTCACATACAGCTGAAATGCAGAATCATTACTGTGTACAGAGTGTTTTTCAGAGAGTGACAATTAATTTCTTCGGCCAGATGTGAAACAGGAAAGAAAAAAAAAAAGCAGTGGTAATGGATGTACTTGCAGGAACCCCCTTTCTCCCTCAGCTCTAATTGTGCAAATGGCACTGAGATTATACTGTAATTGTTTGTCTTTTCCATGAGGCCAATATGAAGATTAAAGTACCATCTGGCTTTCTGAAAGGTAGACTTAGAAAACCTCTAGCTTGAAAGAAAAAGCAGTTGGATCCCTGTTGGGTGGACATTTTAAATGTAATTCAACTTTGCTCATCTCCACTTTTAAAATTCTAACCACAAATCAGAACTCAGAGCTCTTCCCTCATCCTAACAGAAATTTTTCAGAGTATCTTTTCCTGGAGGTTTCTGATAACCTTGGGTCATTTCTTCTACTTATGCTCCAGTAGAGTTTAAAGGCAGAACCCAAAAAGTAAATCTGGTTGGAAAATTTCACAATAAAATTTGGGGGTTTTCTTTAGCTATTTTTCAAAAACATTTTTATGAAAGTTGCTAGCCTTACTAAAACTATCCTTTTAGCACATTTATATCAATTTTGCTATGACACTTTGACAAATGTATTTGCTTAGTGTTACTTTTAGGTTCTTAAATCCTTTTCACAATCATTGCAGAAAAAAATAATTGTTTCAAGTCATGCTTCATCTGTGAAATCCATTTTTTTCATTAAATATTTAGGAAGTAATTTCAATTAGAATTGACTAATTTATATTAACAAGAAATTTCACAGAAAATGAAGCTGCTTCAAGTTCTGTGAAACAAAACCAGTTTCAGGGTGGGTTTTCTTTGTAAATTTATTTTTGCTTGGGTTTTTTTTTTTTTGTAATCGGCTCATCTAAAAATTGCAGTTGATAATCAGCATAGTGTGATTATTTGTGAAGATTTCATCATGAAGAATTCTCCTTTGTCTCATTGTTAGATGGTTCAGTAAAGGCCTGCCAATTCTGTTGGTGTATGTGAGCTTTGTCTAGGGAAACCATGAGGCTGAATCTGGGATTTTGTTCTTTAAAGTTGTGAGCCCCTTTGTTGTCTTTGGGCCAGTTTTAAAATGAATATTTATCAAAGCATGTAGTTACTGCCATGTGCTTCAGTCTTGGCTAGCTCTGAATTCTGTTTGGCAGTGTCTGTGAAATAAAATCCTCACAGCTCATCCTCATTGAGATATTCATGTTTATGCATGAATTTAGGAGCGACTACCAGTGAGGTTTGGTTTGAATTGTCACTCTTGAGCAGAGCTGGGAAAGAGCCAAGACAAGGCTCCAAACACTGATGTGCATGAATTCAAAGCCATTTCAGAAAATGATCTCTGTGACTGTTGTCTCACCTTGACTTTAAAAATGAGAGTGGTAATGTTTGCCTGTCGTAACTAGTGTTTTGAACATTAATTCATATTTGTAAAGCGCTTCAGTGAGGTAGATTACTCTTAGTTCAGGACACCATTTGACCATGAACTTTAAAATACATATAACCCTGTATTTTTACATGTAGCCAAAAGATGGAGTCAAGAAATCCTTTCTTTCTAAAGTACATCAACTTGCTTTCATCAGCCAGCTCCCTAACTCAGAACTGTCAGTAGCAAGCTGTGTCAGGATTCCACTTCTCATTTGAGTTTGATTTGGACAAGAATGTTTTTAATACATCTTGTAATTTCCTTCTAGATAAAATACTTCACCCAGTGCATAGTGTAATTTCTCTTGTAGCATTTTTCAATCAAACCTGTTTCCTATCTGAAGAAAAATGTGCTTTTATTCTCTTCCCCTTTACCTCCCCAGTGCATTGTTTGGGACTGGGATTCCAACGGCAAGCATGACTTCATTGGAGAATACAGCTCTACTTTCAAGGAAATGCGAGGAGCTATGGAAGGAAGACAAGTAAGTGGACACCACCTGAGCAGTCTTATTATGTAAGCTCTGTAGAGCATCGTTCTTCAGACAATCATCTAATAAAGCCAGCAACATTGCCTTGTCATAGCTCAGAAGTTGCCTGCAGTATTGATCCCTCCCATAGGTTTTACTGTTAGCTGGACATGATCATTTGAAAGTGCAGAAAGCAGCCTTTCCTGTACTGACGTGCCTGAAATACTTCAGGTCTTTTCTAGGCCAGATTCTACAGACGTCTTTCTTTCCATTGAGGTTTGCTTCCTTCGAGCCCAAGCACGTGTAGTACTGAGCAGTTCCAGCAAAGCAGATACCTCCTCTGGGTACTCGAAGCATTTCCCTGCTCTGGCCTTCGCTGTCTGACCATCATTCTCCGTCCTTCCCGTGCCTTATGGGTTGCCCTCACTGCTGCCAGCTCTAACCTGAACCTATCAGGATGAAACGAATCCATTTCCTAAATACCTCATGAATTCCTGTCCTAAGGGAAAACGAAATTGTTAACTTCTGAATAATTTCACTTCTTTATGTCAGCCTGATCTTTGCAAATCGAATTTTATGGTAATTATTGAATATGATAAATGATTTGACATATCTAATTCCAGAAATTGTCATTTCACAGAATCACAGAATGTTAGGGATTGGAAGGGACCTTGAAGGATCATCTAGTCCAACCCCCCTGCCAGAGCAGGACCACCTAGAGCAGGCCACACAGGAACGCATCCAGGCAGTCCTCTTCTGGTGAAGGAGACTCCACAACCTCCCTGGGCAGCCTGTTCCAGCGTTCTGTCACCCTCACTGGGAAAAAGTTTCTCCTTATGTTTACGTGGAACCTCCTATGTTCCAGCTTGCACCCGCTGCCCCTTGTCCTATCATTGGACATCACTGAGAAGACCCGGGATTCATCCTCCTGACACTTGCCCTTTACATATATGTAAACATTAATGAGGTCACCTCTCAGTCTCCTCTTCTCCAAGCTAAAGAGACCCAGCTCCCTCAGCCTTTCCTCATAAGGGAGATGTTCTACTCCCTTAATCACCTTTGTGGCTCTGCACTGGACTCTCTCAAGCAGTTCCCTGTCCTTCTTGAACAGAGGGGCCCAGAACTGGACACAATATTCCAGATGCGGCCTCCCCAGGGCAGAGTAGAGGGGGAGGAGAACCTCTCTTGACCTACATTGTCATTCTTTGACAGGCGAATGAACAGGAGCCAGCAGTGTGCCCAGGTGGCAAAGAAGGCCAAGGGCATCCTGGCCTGGATCAGAAACAGTGTGAGCAGCAGAAGCAGGGAGGTGATTGTCCCCCTGTACTCAGCACTGGTGAGGCCTCACCTCGAGCACTGTGTCCAGTTTTGAGCACCCCAGTACAAGAGAGATATCGAGGTGCTGGAGCGGGCGCAGAGGAGGCAATGAAGCTGGTCAAGGGACTGGAGAAGAGATCACATGAGGACCATTTGAAGGAGCTGGGTCTGTTTAGTTTGAGGAAGAGGAGGCTGAGGGGAGACCTCATCACTCTCTACAACTCCCTGAAAGGACATTGTAGAGAGGCTGGTGCTGGGCTCTTCTCTCAGGTAATTAGGGACAGAACCAGAGGGAATGGCCTCAAGCTGAAACAAGGGAGGTTTAGACTGGACACTAGGAAAAATTTCTTCATGGAAAGAGTGGTGAAATATTGGAATAGGCTGCCCAGGGAGCTGGTTGAGTCTCCATCCCTGGATGTGTTTAAGCATCGCTTGGATGTGGTGTTGGGGGATACGGTCTAGGGGTGAACTTGTAGAGTAGGGCTAATGGTTGGACACGATGATCCCAAGGGGCTTTTCCAACCTGAGTGATTCTGTGAACCTAGAGTTTAGCAAATGTTGCTCATGTGTGTAAAATGCTGTTGATATATATATCAGTCATATAGTAACCCATTATAAATAACTTCTGAACAGAACCTGAGTGTAAATCAAACATTTTAAAACAAGACTAGAAAAGTTTCCTAAAAATGTAAAGACTATTAAAGCTTCTCATAGATGAAAGGAGAAGTCTTCTACTACAGAGAAAAATGTCACTTTTTTTTTTTTTTTTTTTTTTTAAATGGAGGCAGTAAGGCCAGAGGGATTTCAGGGGAAAAAGTCATAGAAACATAAACCACCTGGATCCCCGCGTAGCATGGGAGTTAC
The DNA here is from genome assembly GCA_025345505.1 of Todiramphus chloris collaris. Taxonomy (NCBI): domain Eukaryota; kingdom Metazoa; phylum Chordata; class Aves; order Coraciiformes; family Alcedinidae; genus Todiramphus; species Todiramphus chloris. Next base: position 28,668,002 of record JANVCC010000019.1, on the reverse strand, counting down.
ATAAGGGAAAAATCTGTTCCTTCATTACATAAAACTGGACACATGTGTCTGTGCACACACAAGAGGAAAGGGAGGAAGGAGCCCTGCTGTACTTACCACCTCTCACTGACACTCCCACAGTTTGGGGTGTTAGTAGGGGCCTGCTAGAGGACTCCTGAGGTCCACAAGGTCAGTTGGAGTCCTGGAGGGATCTGAGTTTGGTTTCCCCGTTTGCCCGGGTGTGCGACTGTGACCCTCACACACAGCCTTTGCCTCAGGAAGCTCTTCAGGTAATTGTGCACACAAAAGACCTTTAAAGCTTTGGTAATGAGGGTATTGACACCAACGGACAATCCCACGTCTAGGTGTACCAGGAAGCAGTCAGGTTCATCCAGGGCTACCGCTGCTGACCCCAGAGAGAGCAGTGCAGGCTGCAGAGGAGTGTGCAGCCATGGTCAGGCTCCTGCCACATCAGGCAACCTCAAGAGTGAGGGTGAGGACGAGGCCTTGGCTGAGGACACAAAATGCTTTGATTTTTCACTTCATTCTCCAGAGGAAACCTCTGATAGTGATTAAAAGCAGCTCTTTTCCATGGTGGATGTGTTTCTGGGACAGGAGGGAAAAGCCCTGTGCTGTCCTCTTGCTGAGAGGGGCAGCAGGAGGGAAGGTGTTGCAGGTCACTTACAAGTGACTTGCTTTTCTTGAGGCCTAGAGAGAGACAATGCAGGATATAATGCAGCCTGCTCTCAATAGTGGGGTTTTTTCCCTGTCCGTTCGACTCCTTTGTCATTTACAAACCACACAATTTGTTGCAGTAGCTGCACGTGAAGGAACAAAAGAGAAACGAGGGGAGCCAAGAGAACACCCTGATGATCACCCAAGCTTTGCCATGGCTCTCTAGCCCTTTCCTCACAGGACTGCCCAATACCCTGGTGTGCAAGCACAGTGTCCCAGAGAGAGCAACTGCTCTGGATCATGATTTCTCTTGCCTTAGGCTACATGAAACAATCCTGACACCTTTATTTCTTTCTCTGAATAGCTTGAGCTATTGGTAGCAATGTACTGTCCAGATTTTGGTTCTACAGTGGTTGCCTGCATTTAGTCACCTTCACTCCCCTCTGCTGATGTGCACCATGAGTGGCTATATCACTTGCTCTTCTCTGCTGAAGTTTTTTTAGGAGAAGGGATAAGGATGTTTAGGAAGGCAGCATCCATCGCTGCAGAGAGTAATATCCCCCTCAGTCTAGCAGAGAAAAAATGTTTATGGAGGATTTCCCCTGAACATGTGGTCCTGTGTCTGCCTGTCCTCTCAGGTGGAAAATGCATTTCATGAGACAAGTAATTGACCTGTAGGCAAACTGGGAGAGCAAGCAGATGCGCTTCCTGCAGTCACAACATTCTTTTGTCTTCCCATTCTTCACTCTGTCATCTGTCTCCAGTAAGATGGTGATGAAAATACTCCCCCTTCCCTGTGCAGAAAAGGTCTCATATTGATCCAAAGCCATATGATTTGCCTTGCCTTTTTTGACATTCAGCAAAAGCTCTTCATTTTGAAATACTTCAGAGACATCCAAAGAATTGCTGTTTAGGCAATGGCTTGGAGCTTGATGAAATTGCTGGGGTTGTTCATAAGGTAAAAATAGTTTTATGTGCTCAAACACTTTGCTCAGATCCCATATGAACACTTCACTATAAAAAAAGTATTGTAACACTTAAAAAGATCTTCATTATAGGCAAAATATTGTAACGGTTAAGACAGATGTTTCGTGTCAAAACGTCATAACAGGGATTTTTAGATAATAGGTCATTCTGGTTCCCTTTGGAGATACATTCTTTGTGTTACCTGACATCACATGTTTTCTCCCAGAACTTGAAAACACCTCTCAGAAACAAATAGTATTGTTCTTAACTGTATTTAATAACATGTTACTGGTACAAGTCTGGATTTAGTGCTTTCTTAAGTTTTTATTTTACTATCAGACTAAAGGAGAAACTTCAGCTGTCTTTCAAGAGTGAGATGATCTCTGATCAGAATTGCTCCAGTCATGAGTTTAATACAAAACACCAGTGTTACTGTGTAGGAGATTCTGTAGTTAATATAGTGCATCAGGTCGCTCCCTCAGGTATTTTCCTTTGTATTAATTCCCTTTTTTTTTCCTCCTCTTAAATTATCTCAAAAGATCCTCAATCTTGTTTACATAACACCTGAACCTACACAACTGGAAGGCGATAACACAAATCTGGGTGTCTCTCTTAGTCCTGCGTCCACACATACATGTTCAAAGACAGATGTTTGCCCTGGGCCTTTTTCTATTAAGGTCATTCTCTGCATAGTTAATGGTTTTCAGTTTTGCTTCTGTGTGTGCCATTATTTGATAGGATTTAGTCAACTGTAGAAATCAGATAGTGCTTGTTTTGTTAATTATTCCATTTGTACATAAATTTCCCTTCAAGCATTCATTGCTGTTTTTCATAGGTACAATGGGAATGCATTAACCCCAAGTACAAGGCAAAGAAGAAGAATTACAAGAACTCAGGCATCGTCATCCTTAACCAGTGCAAGGTAAATTATGTGGTTTGCTTTTTGTCTCTTTCTTTAGTCAGCTCCCAGCAATCTGTTTTAATGGTGTTTGGAAACACAGATAGCAAGGTGGAATTGCCTGTAGAATAGCAATGGAAAGAGATTGTCATTTAACCCCAGCCAGCAGCTCGGCCCCACACTCGCTCACTCACCCCCCACCCTGAGAGAATCAGAAGAGTGAGAAGACTCATGAGCTGAGATGAAGACAGTTTAATAGGTAAAGTAAAAGCCACACACACAAGCAAAGCAAGAAATTCATTCACTACTTCCCATCAGCAGGCAGGTGTTTGGCCATCTCCAGGAAAGCTCCATCATGCCTATTGGTGACTTGGGAAGACAAACACCATCACTCTGAACATTCCCTTGCATCCTTCTTCTTCCCCTGGCTTTATACACTGAGCATGATGTCATGTGGTCTGGAATACACTTGGGGTCAGCTGTTCCAGCTGTGTCCTCTCTCACCTCCTTGTGTACCAGCAGCCTGCTCACTAGGGTGGGGTGAGGAGCAGAAAGACCTTAACTCTGTCTAAGTGCTGCCGAGCAGTGGGTAAAACATCCCAGTGTTATCAGCACTGTATCCAGCACAAATTCAAAACACAGCCTCATACCATCTATTATGGAGAAAATTACCTCTGCCCCAGCCCAGAACAGCACACTGATCCACTACAAAATGTAAAGACAAGGACTTGACTCCCAAAAGTAAGCTGCCTGTCCCCAGCTTGCCTCTTCAGTTTCTCTTGCCCTGTCCCAGCAGCTGTGCCCTGGAGGAAGCAGTACCAGACTCTCACACCTGCAGGCTTTTGCCAACTGGTCTTTGGTGCATTTCCCTTCTAATACTTCCATCTTTTCTACAACTTGCTCGTTCCTTCTAAAACAGTAACAAGATTTCCACTGATTTTCCACTGAGAAGGAGCAGAGCTTGGTTCTATTTTTGATGTGAATTTTCCTTTCTGTAGTTCTAGAATTTTAGTATTTCCTCTGCTTACATTTTTGTTACTGTCTCAAACAATACGTAACACTTTCTTCCTTTCCCTTATTTTCAGTTGGTCACTTTCCTCCTTACAGTTGACTTTTTCTAGGCAGTTCTCTGATGTTTTAGCTAAGCTGAATGTCTTGCTTTCTTGTCTGCAGATCCACAAGATGCATTCTTTCTTAGATTATATCATGGGAGGCTGCCAAATACAGTTTACAGTAAGTGTCTTACTTCTCTAGCCTGTTTTAAAGAAAGGGGATCCCGTTAGATACTGATTCACTGCTTTCACAGAGAAGTGATTCTTAAAGGCTGTTCCTTGGTAAATTATTAAGGTCTTCTTGCAAAATGAATTCATCCCAGAAAATAAAACTGTGCAAATGCAGTAAGATTTTTCTTGCATATGCTGATTTACTTTTGTGGTTTGCAGTAATGACAATCACGTTGCGAAAAGTAAAGACATCTTCATACAGGGGTGAGAAGCTAAGCTGGTGTTGTCCCACCACTTCCATCTGAGCTACACCCATTCCCAAAATCTGGAGAACTGAAATAGCCCCTGTGATGCACCTGACCAGCCTTTGGCTTTGGAGCCTTTGTTTGTTCACAAGAGTTTCAAATGAATTCCCTTGCTGGGAGTGTGTCACAGGGGGAAATTGCATCTCACATGCCTTTAGCTACTTCAGGTGCCCTGTTCAGCAGTCCTTTGGCTAGCCTTACTCTCCAGAATGAGTCCACACTAAAGCAAGTTGGTTCCATTTCTATTGAATGGATCTGGGATTGAGACTCTGCTGGTACATGGGTTTGTTGTTGTTGTTGTCTTAATGTTAATGACATTTCTGTTGAGTTCATGATGTGTACAGACAGCATGGTACAATTGCACTTTGAAAGGGCACTTGCTGAGGGAGGGAAACTGGGATGCCAAGCATACATTTGATAACAAAAAGCTGTTGTATGATGTACCTGCTAATTTAAGGCACTAATGAAGGCTTTGGTGACATCATGCTGTGTGTTCTTAGGATACTTTGTACATCTATTGTAGGAATGTCGTTTGTACTTGGAAAAAATATCTCTGAAAAACTAAAGTAAACTTTTCCTTCACTTTAAAACCATTTATTAAGAAGCTTTCATCTATAGAGATCAATAGTGCTGATTCCAGCCTGCTATTTTTACACACTGCCTATTGCAAACCCTCTATCTCTTATCAGCCAGTGTTCCTTGCTGCAGAAGAAGTGTTGGGAAGGTGGCAGCTCAAGTGGGTCTGTAGTCAGAAGACATTTTCGTCACTTCAGGAAATACAGCAGAAAGGGTGTGTAACATGCACAAAAGGAACTGTAATAGAAAGATCTATTGGACAGATTCTCTCTCACGGGCAGGTCACAGTACTGGACAGGCTGATGTGTTCCTGACAGATCTAGCAGAAGGTCCATGCTGTGTAGGATGTTCTCAGTGCAATGAAAATGACCCTTTTACAAGGCTGAGGGGAAAAGGACAAAGAGCATAGTTATTGCTGTGTTACCTTCTTATTTAGTCCTGGGAAGATGGCTGGTACATTGGAATGGATACATTTAAAGATACACTGATAAAAATAAAACATACACACTGTAAGAACGATTCCTGCTTTGCTGCTCACAAGATTACCTCCGTTGTGCTATTAGCCTAGCTTCTGTGATGTGTTAACTTAGTTTTTCAAATCCTTGCCCTGTGTATACACACAAGACCCCGGTACCACTGGGTAATGCTAAAAAAAACAGAGCTCTGCGTTGTGCTTTGGAATTGTAGCAAGTAACAGCCATCATCTTGCTTCAAAGTCCTCCCCTTGGGAGTCAAACAGAGATTTGGATCAAAGTCAAGCACGCTGCATCCATGTACAAATAACCATAAAGGCTTCATCCAAGAAAATTAGGGTATTTTTTGTTTATCAGCAGTTCTCTACTACAAGGACCATTTCCAAACAGGAAGCTTGTTCTGGGGAGGGTTGTTTTCTTTCCCAAACACCAGCCACAGAGTTTTTTTCCAAGCTCCTGAAGCCCACTGATTAATCCTGCACTGTGCTCTTGTTTTCAGTTCAAAAGCCTTTCACTGTGGCTAACAGCCATGAATAAAGACTTGTCCACTTCTGTCTGATGTGTCACTTGTCTTGTTAGTGTCTGTTTTGAGCTGATCAGTAAAAATGCCTTCCTTTAGCAATTTTCCAGGAATGCCCTTTGTTTATCATATTTTTTCACTTTATAATCAGAACAAAAAAATGAAGATTAAATTAATATCGGAGAAAATATAACTCAAACCAGGACAATCTTTCTCAGGAAATGTGCACGCCCTGGATAAGATTTTTTTAATTAGTGTGTCCCAAAACTAAGCTAATCCATACCAGTATCTATGGATTCAGCTTTGGTATCACAAACCACTAGTGTTTCTTTCTTCCTCGGTTATTTAAACACATGCAAGTGAGAACATGAGAGGTTCCCCTTGATTTATTCGAGTCAAATCAAGCTGTCATTCTCACAGAAAGATGTATGTGGAGAACAGACTCGCTGCTGCAGTGCCTGAGCAGCGAGCAGGGAAGCGGAGGTGAAAGATTACTGTATTTACAAGCCAAATCAAGCTCTTATCTCCTGACTGACATGTGGTGAGGTGCTGGGCCTTTGTAGTTAATCAAGGCGACGGAGGGATTTCCAAGCTAACTAAAGCCCAGTGAAAAATACTTTTTTTCGGCTAACAGTTCGAGATGGAAAATCAGAAACAGTGGGGAAAAACCATGTTGGGTTGACCCAGGATGATTTTTTTCCATTTTAGTTTTTAGCAATAAAAAATAAGTTTCAGAAGGACTGTGTGGTTTTTGTTTTTTTTTAAGGGAGAATGAAAATGTCATGTTTCATTTTCATTTTATGGCTGCATAAAATAGCGTTCCCTGTGCCAAGCAGAGGCTCTGACTGGGGAAGCTGCACATTTGCAGAGGCAAGCTGGGACTTCACAGTTCTTTTTGCAGCCTGCAGCCAGGCCCTGACCTGTCAGCTGCACTGTGAAACTGAGAACTGAACTCTGGGCATTTGTCCATTGCATAGGCAGGTGTGACAGGGTTTTCTGGAGGAAGAGTTCGTTGGGCAAAATCATAAAGAAGTTTGTAAATAGCTTTGTTCCCCCTACAAGACCCTTTGGTTTTCTTGTTCCTTTTGGGAATTCCTAGAAAGCAGCATCACAAATTGAGCAGAAGACATTCTGGCCATGAGAGTCACATCGCAGGGAGATCCTGCCAGAGTGTATATCCAGTGAGAACTGCAAAGAGCATTTGAAAAGGGAGAAATTAATTTTAAGAGGATTCGTTACTATTTGCTTTCACATGAAATGCTTCCCACGATCTTCTCTGAGCCTTTTCAACATTAAAATCTGTGCAGGATTTGAGCTTTGTTTTTACCCTGCAGCTCACCTTTGAGCTTGCTATGAAATTGGGAGGGTTAATTATTTAATGCTTAGATGTTTTGAAGATAAAAAAAATAGCAAACAGGCAGTATCCACTACTATTGCTACAGCCACAGTAAGGTTTAAAATAACTAAAATTGCAATGTTCCTAACTGGAGTTTTAATTTATAGTTTCTGTGGGACTTCTAACTATCTTGGGACTAATTTTTGCTGCAAAGCTTTTATATCCTGAACATCGCCTGGGCTGAAATAATTTAATTAAATATGAGAACCTATAGTTAATTTGATTCATTTGTATTAAAACATGATTTTCCACATAATAATAACGTAGTTCATTTTTTTTCCCAATAATGCTATTTTAGTTTTATTATCTATTGTATAAGCTGCCATTTACTTTTAGACATATTTATCAATACTACCCTGATTCAAATTTGATGAACTACCTTTAAAATGACCTTTGCTTTAAGGCTGCAGTTTCTGATAAAGAAATATGGTTGCCATGAGTATATTATGCCCCAAGGAGCTCCACAACACTCTAACTTCTCTTCTCTTCCAGGTAGCTATAGACTTCACGGCATCAAACGGTGATCCTCGGAACAGCTGCTCGCTGCACTACATCCACCCCTACCAGCCCAATGAGTACCTGAAAGCACTGGTGGCTGTCGGGGAGATCTGCCAGGACTACGACAGGTAAATAACCACATTTGATGACAGAGTTGTCTTTAGAAGAGTGTTCTCCCAGTGTGAAATTGATGGCTGCCTGCTGCTGGCTGCTGTAGCTCCATATCCAGTCAATTCAGAAAAATGACTGCACTCTAGAGAGGTTCACCTGCCTCAGTGTGCCTTTGAGAGTGGCAGTGGGCTGAGGTTAGCTTCGTGGTCATGAAAAGCCCAGTTTGTGGCTGTTTGGCTGATGTGTTAAGTCTCAGGTTTGTATTCATGTGCCAAAATAAGTGGGTTTTTCATGTGAGCTCAGCCTGCAGCCTGCGTTGCAGATGCTGACAGCATCCTTCCTGGTACTGCTGGGAGCCTGGTCCTGTCCCACCCTACAGAACAGCATTCCCAAGGTGCTGTGTTCAAAATGGAATTTGTAGTTTCCTGACCTGCTTAGTGGCCATGTCTGTTCTTAGAAGTAAATGCGTGGTCTTTTCCAGTGTGCTCCTGGCCTGTTGAACATTAACAGTGTCTTCCAAAATACATAGTACGAGGTAGTGGTGATGTATGCACACAACAACAAATGTGTGCCTTTAAACAAATAAACAAATGCAAGTAGTTGGGCCAAACATGCTTTGATTGCATCATGTAATTCTGTTGCTTTCAAATAGGCTGCCTGCTTCCATCAAATTAATTGCCCATTATTAATCTTATTACCAAGTGCACTTCCTTTAAATGTTCCTTCTCTGATGGTGAGGCATAGTATCTTACACAATTAGTCTTTCTAATCTTTGCACGTGCAATAGGCATCCACCCACCACTTTGCCACGTGTAAATGCCAGATCTCAAAAAAATAATGATGTTTCCAGTCAAATTTGAATTCTACTTTCTGTATAAATTGCAGAGTGACTTAATACTGTGGTTTGCATGTTACATGTTGCATATACCATTTAGCCTGCTCGCTGCCATTTGCGTGGTAATCAAATGTCTTCTGAAATAATGAGGAAAATATTGCAGTGATACAGTTTCTGAAACAATTTGACAGTCAAACTTAGTCAAGAGTCTGGGAAAATTAATATATTATTACGATCTGATAATTCCTCAGTGATTTTCCAGTAATTTAATAATTACTAGCAATAATTCAGGGCTGGTTTATGCACATTGATTTTTTCATTTTATCTCTTAAGGTGTATTTTTTAAGGGAATGACATTGTTAAGTGGCACAGTTCCTCCTATTCAGAGATATTAACCCCAAATCAGAATTCTTCTCTCAATATAGCATATTCTGATCATTACAAAAAATAATGGGCAGTCAGTTTTTAGAGGAAATCATCAGCATCATTCAGTTCTATTGTGCTGCAGAAAATGCTGGTTGATGCTCATCAGCACCACTAAGGTTGTAGGAGCCACGGGAGCTGTGGGATAGGGCTGAACAAAATCCCAGGGAAGCGTCTCCTTCCTGGCATGGGTTTGACCTGCACATGCTCTCAGGTGGTGACACCATAAATAGATCCCCATGGGCAAGTTGATTGACATGGTCAGTGCTTTCTGATCAAAATGTCAACTGGGGACCTTTTCTTTATACCTGCATGTTTTGAATCCAGCAAACTGAAAATTAAAACTTTAAGTGAGGAGGAGCAAACAAACCTTCACACAAAATAATCTACAGGTTCTATATAGGAATTCTTCTGTCTAGTTGCAGCCTTGAGATGTATGAGCACGTGTGACCTAGACAGCAAATCTGTACATACAATTAAAACAAAAAAAGAGTTTCAAATGCTGTAAAAATCCAAACTGTGGTACCGATCCATAATTGCTCCAGTGAACCCAGTTCTGCTTCAGATACTGGAGTGGGATTTACTTCCAGGTTAAGATCAGCCAGAAGTGAGAGGAGAGGGACTCTCATTGGCCCTCAGGGCTGTTTGAAGCCAGTGTCATCACCAGCCAGTCAGTCTTTGGTCAGTCTTTGGTAAGATTAAAATATGAAACAATAGAGATGGCAGGGCTCTCAACTGAACCTTTATAGTTCGTACCCATTAGTTATCTCAGACAGGCAGAACTGGCTGATTTCAGTCTAAACCAAGGAAAATGGAGTGGTTTTCTTTTGGTCCTGGGATCTATGTATTTAAATTAAACGAAAGAGTAGCTGGAATAAATTCAGATCTGTTTGTTTGCAATGCTTTTTGCATTCCAATAGCACAGCTGTTGAATGCTAAGTACTTTTGCTACACTGAAATGCCAAAAGCCTGTTTCTTTTATATTTGGGGATTTAAAAAAAAAAAAAGCCTATGGGTATTATTTAAAATACTTCTGTAATTAGAAACATTCAATTTTTTTTTTCTGTAACTTGGGAGGAATTGTATTGGCAAGTAATACACCCAAAAGCTGAAATTTTCTTTTATATACTCCAGTTCATTCTGTCGAGCAAGCCAAATCTTTCATAGTCCAGGTTTCTGTACATATCAGCCTAACATATCCTAACATATCCCTAAGTAATTAATGCTCCAAATCAAGTGCTGCCTCACATCCCCTGGTACAGCAGAATAATCCCCGCTCATCCAAAAGCCCATTTATCTGCACGGTTCAGAGACTCCTGCAACAGCCAAATGAATCGCACCGCTCTGTGTAGTTAAGCATGAACAAGTAAGATTCATTCTGTCATCAGCAGTATTCAGAGGATGAGAAATAGACTTTGATTCTTCTCCTGATTGTGGGAACGCTGCGGTCCTGGAGGAACAGGCCTATCTGATAAAGGGATGGGAGATGGAAGAGCCGTTCACCTGCGCAAAAGAATTAATACTGCATCTGTAGGGTGGAATTGTTCCAGGCTATAACAATTTTGGTCATAAGAGAGAAGACAGAGTTTGTATGTGATAGAATCAGTGGCTAAACAACAACAGCAGCGAATTGGAAAGGAAGGAGAAGCAGACATTAGTTTTAAGGAATTAAGCTCTAAAATGTATTTAGAAATACTGGAAAGGGGAAAAGCTTACTGAAAATAGTTGGTAAAATAAGCAAACAGCTTCATGGAGAAGAGTGTAAGAGAATTAAGTTGTCAATGTTGTTTAAAGATGACCTCATGAAGCAATAAATGAGAAATATATCATTTAAACATTTTCCACAAGCTTTCTGTTATATTAAGAATTATATCACTGGCATTAATTTACCTCGAAATGGAGCAAATCTACTCCACCTTTTTGTAGAGAAACAGATGAAAATGATGAAAAATCATTGGGCACTGAAGAGTTTTAGTATTAATAGGACGAGCCTCTGTATCATTGCACAGTTATTCTTCACCTCAGTTATTTCAGTGCAGAGGTCTCCAGATCAGAAGTCAGATCAAGTGGTTTCTTATGACCAGCAATATCAGCCTAGCCAGGGTTCTGAAAAATCACTTGGTCACTACCAAATGTGTATATTCTCTACATTAATGAGTATACTTAGGGAAAAGTGCATATATATATATATAGAGAGAGAGAGAGAGATGTATATACAAATAGAGTTTTATTCCTGAGTGCATAAATACATAGGTGCATAAAATATATAGGTATTATAAGTACTTATATGTCTATAATATGTATGGTTAACACTTAACCATGCAGTAAAAAAAAATTGATTTCTCCTTTATGGTGTTTTATAGCTTCCCTCTCAGCAGAGCAAAGCCATAAGTCACAGTAACAACAGCGCACACAGTTTATTAGAATGTCTGGTCCTTTGATCTTAATAATTTGTTTCACCGGTGCTGGAGTACAACCCGGCAGCAGCGAGCGCGGCTCATCTTTCACTGCGCAGCAATTGCTGTCTCTGGCAAAGGAAAAAGGGCTGGAATGGGCCTGCAAATGGCTTGTTTGTAAGGATAAATGCTGCTACATGCGCACAGTGCTAAAGGCTGAGATAATTCCTAAATGATCTTACATTATTACAGGTTTTAATGATGATATTGTGAGTGGAGCCCATGGCAGGACTTGCAGATCTGCTTTGGTTGAAATATGAAATATGATGCAGTTAGTAGCTTTCCCTTCTCTTCTGCTTATTAAAAATCTCATTATATTACATTAAATATTTATCTTTGCATTAAAACCTCTGTTCTGATTCAGCAAGATGCTAGAGTTTTTATCTAATCCCATTGAATTTGATCTGACTCAAGCAAACACTGAAGTATTATGCAAAATATAGATGGCACTAAGATGGAGTTAAGACTTTTACCGAAGTTCAACTTCAGCGTTCACCACGCACCTGAATGCTCAGTGCCTCCCATATACCTGGATGATCTTTATGATTAATTTTTACACATAGTTTTACATTTGTGCATACATTCAGAGATCTTCACCGGATTAATAAAAAGTACTCACAAATGTGTGAGAATCAGCTTTTGTGTGGTCAAATCAATACTCACACCTTGACAAAGACACACTTTTAAGCATTTATTACATTGGATATTTTTGGAACTTCCCATACTTGATGGGCCATCTCTGCTCTAATTTAGACACTCAACACATTCCATATGTTTGACCACACAGTTTTGTGAAACAGTGTCATAGAATTGGTATTCAGAATATATCTCAAAAAATTAGTTCGTAATTAAGTCTCTTTGTCCCTTTATTCGTTCTTAAAGATACTGCAATTTTTTTTTTCCAAGATCCCTTGAAACACATAGAAGATAAATTCTACTTCTTTTCCTGACACTAATGTCCCTTTTCCTTTAGGCAAATAGCCTCCTCAGCAATAAATACTCAAATACCTCCTTAAAAGTGGTATTCACACTGAGATCATGCGTTAACAAACAAACTGCTTGTGTAAAACACACTTGTCTAGCAACCTCCCCAAAGGCCAGTAATGAGCAAAGAGTATGTTATTCCTGCAAAGTGCAGGAATTATTTATGTGCAGAGCTTTGTAAAATACTTGAGTGAAAATTTAAGATCTGTGCCACATTCCACAAAAGATGTGAAAGTCTTGAAGTCAGTCTGAGCTTCCACATTAGTTTCTGCAGTCAGTGAATTGCAGCAGTAGCTGGCTCAATGCAAAAATTCCTCTTTATTATTTCTTTTAGGCCTGAGCAAGGATGTTCACTCTGAAAACCGTGCATAAAATCTCCCCACCCTCATGCAATAAAGTGTGCTTGAAAATTAAAAAGGAAAAAAATGAAAGGAGAAAATAAAAAGACCAGGGTTCCCAGTCCAGCACACCTCTTTCAGTCTAAGTCTAAGACGAGGAAAGACTATGTCAGATGAAAGGTCTCCTTGTCCCAGAAACACAGAACTTCCTTTAGTTGAAACAGTGGTGTAACAGTAGTTCATTAAAACTGGAGTGAAAGAATGAAGCTCAGAATAACTGGCACTATATGTGACATTAAATATTTCATTAAATCCCTATGTAGAGCTATAGATGTTAAAATTTAATCTACCCGTGTAGATCTGTAAATAAAAATACACTTAATTATTAAGTATCTCTCTTTATCACTTTAATTACAGAAACAACCTTTCTGGAGACTGTTAAGCAAAAAAGCTGATTACCATATCTAAACAAGTTTAAAAACCATGAGGGAAAAGACATGGATCTTTTTATTCAGTGCTTTAATAGGACCCAATTTACAAGGTAATACAACAAAAGAAAAACAGAAAAGCAATAACCTCTACAGAAAAACTTGTAGCTTATGTTTATCAGTAAGCTCAGGTGTGGGTAAACATATTCTGAAGTGTTTGGTTAACCCAGGACTAGAGCTCTACTGGCCAAGAGGAATTGCTAATGCTTTTAATCACCAAACTGGATTGAAAACTCCTGGATTTAACTGCTGAGGACTGGCACAATTACACAATATATACATACTTATCTTTAGTATTTGCCTGTGCAGACTGTATTTGCAGACTGCTACACAGTTTCTACAATCGCCACTTTTTACTCCAAGAATCGATGCAGGAGAATTAGTCTGGTACAAGAACTGTGTTGGGAAGGTGACTTTGTGACTGTTTCTTTTGCATATGCGCATGCATGTACACATATATGTGTGTATATATCTCTATAAATCTGTGTATATATACAATATGTGTGTATATATATATAATAGCTCTGCCTTTTTTCTTGCCAAGTTTCCATCTTTGTGTCTTCTTTACGCTGCCTCTTCTGCCTAGAGCTCAGTTCCTATGCCAGCGTATCAGTCAGGAGCAGTCCCTTCCAAAACCACTGCTTCTTCTCCGTGCTTTTCAGAGACCTCTGCTGCACTCTGTCAGCTGGTAGGGACATCAACATCTGAACCTGCTGCATGGTCTTTCTGTGCAGTCTTTACTGTTTTTCAGTTCGGCTTGACATCTCCTCTGAGGAGCTCTGCTCTGTGCAGTGGCTGACACTTTGCTGGTGCTGTGCAGGCTCGTACCGTTGAGATTTCTCTGTCAGCATTTCTTTCTGAAGAGAGTGACTTGAAGTATAAAACCCTATAAACTTTATATGAGATTACATGCCACCTACTGCTGTAGAAGCCAGGCATCTGTGTGACTAAATAAGTATTAATAAGTAAACAAGCCTAAATAAAGGAGGTGGTAATTTGCCTTGCCATTGTCACTGATGCCACCCGATACTGATCAGGTTGTATTGAATACAACCATTTCCCCAGTGTCAGAGGCATGAATTTCCTCCTCGCATTCTTAAGGATATAACTGTTTTAGTCATCTATTCCATTCTATTCACATGTAGTTGAGAAGCAAATTATTCCCACTTGCAAACCCATCTGTGGGGTAAATGAACAACATGTTCTAAATCTTCTCATGCAAGTTCCCTCCTTTACAGAAAGCGGATACCTTCTGCCTGACTCAACCTTAACAGGATGTTTGTGGGTCAGACTGCTCTCCATTTAAAGCAGGCAATTCTTGTGAGTTAGGTTCCATTTACTTACTACGCCCTCCAAAATCTGGTGAAATGAACCCTGATCAGAGATCCCAAAGCATCAGAGGAATGGAGGGCAGCAGCCCATTTCCTGTGGCATATTTGGCGATGCCTGGCTGGATGTTTAGTCATCGGTGTGTTTCACTTGTTATTTTGCTCTAACTTGTTTTGATAGCGTTCTTCATTTTGACTTAATGTCATTTTGATTTTGGTAAAATTACATCAACGGCTCATTTGGTCACATTAAATCACAATATAATCTCTGTAACGGTTTTATCCTGCTCATCCTAGAAAGCTCATTTGTATCTTGAGAGCATTTGATGAGAAATTCCTCTCCCAGCACCCCCCTGCATACATATGCCAATGCAGCCCTGTATTCCCATCATGCCTCTTATGGGGAGAGAGATATTTGCTGATAGAATATTGTTGCGGAGGGAGGTCTCTGACCAACCCTTTCCACTGTGATTTGTACAAAAGGCACGTGTATCAAAGCGAATGTTCTCGTGGTTGCTTTGTGCAGTACGCCCTGATGCTTGAGAGCCACGCTTGTGCTCCAGGAGGGCAGGGCCCCACCGCTGTTGGGTTTGATGTTCTTCACTGTGTGTACCTTACGTGGGGGAACCCCACCTGCTGCCTGCAGCGTCGTTGTTGAGCCGTGTTGAGTTTTAAACCTCTGAGACTGCAGTCTGTGTGAGAATGACCTTGTCAGTGATGGTGCGGTTTTCCATACGTGATCCCGCAGAGATGCCAATGCTCTATAGATTTTGGGTTTTGGAGGGTACAGAGACATATGCGCAACACCTTAAAATACACGGGACTGTCTGGAAACTGCCTGGTTTGAGAAGTTAAATATAACTCGCTGTAGCCTCTTGCAGCATCCCCTTCCCTAGTTTATTCCCAGTTATAAAGTCCCATTTCTTTTTCAAGATATATTTTACTGAATTGGGTCATTCATGTTGGTATAAATCAGGTCATTGCAATTTATTTGTCATCTTGCAGGGAAGCTTGACATTTTGTCTCACCTTCCTGAGTATGCCATTTTATTAGGCTATCCTTCTAGCAAGAGACTGATCTTGCTGCCAGTTCATTTTGCTTAACCTACACCACCCTTATGCTCTGACAACTCTTCTGTGTTTACTTTTTCCCAGTCTGGTCTGAGTTCACTTGATATTTCCACCCTGCAGAGCTTCTTTTGCAATTATTTTAATATTAACAAGGGGAAGTTTAAATACGTTATAGCTGGATTTGGCTTGATAGTTATTTCATGAGCTGATGCTTCTTGGTAGTTAGCTTCAGGGAATTTGTGTTGCCCTGCTTCATTAACTGCTTCCCTCACAGGTGAGACAGGCATCCCCTCATATTCATCAAATCCAATTACATGACAGTATCTGTTTCTGAGTGTTGAGCAGATTCCAGCTCCCCTAAGGTGACTAAGAGCTGTAATTAAAGATAGAGAGTCAGGATTTTGTATGTGGTTGTGAAGCACCTCTGTTTGCGACAGGCCAAATGGCGTCGCTGCTGCGGCGATTTGCCATCAACATGCCTGCTCCTGCTTCTCTCTGGTGACTCAGATGTGTGATAATCAGCTCACTCTGTCTGCTCTGCTAACTGTACGTTACGGACCGGGTGCCAAGCCTCGTTAGGTACAGCACACGTTGGATTAAACACAAGTCACCTGGCCAAAACCAGAGATCACGTGGTTGTATCGACACAACCGCACCGTGAATAGGTGGTGACAGCGTCACGGTTCCCCAGGGAAGAACACAAGTGAGGGGGAAAAATCCCTCCTGCTGCTGCTGAACTCCTGCTGAAGTCTTTCTGACCCTGAGAGCTGGACCACAGCCCAGCTCTACCCCAGCACATGCAAGACGAGCACACATAGCTGAGACAGACTGCAAGGGGTGAGGCGGATGGGCTCTGGTCCCTTCCACCTACATGGTTTTATTTAGCCCCATTCAATCATACAGATCATGTCCTTTATTAACCTAGCTCTGCTTGCAAAGCAGGAAAGGGAAATGTTTAAATATTTCAGATGATTTCTGTATTTTCTTTGGAACTGCTGCTAATCCCTGTAAGCTGTTGTGATTCAAAATTTACTGGCATCAAGCCCTTCTCAGATAACTACTAAATAATACACTCAGGAACATGATTCATTCATATGCTTTAGAAAAGAAACACTTAATTCAGCTCATATTCTTCCAGTTTGCTCCCTGAACATGAAAGATTACAATTTTAATTGAGCTTAGAGATGACTCTATTTTGTTTGTGGCATTTGCTGGTTTCTCCTTTTTCTTTTCCTTCTCTCTCTTCTCTCCTCCTCTCTCTTCCCATACCCCTTCCTCTTCCTCCTTCTTCTCTCAGTCACACTTTTTTCATTTACATGACATTCCCCTTTACATTTACAGACACTCCCCTTTTATCTTGGCAATTTGAAATTTCTTCCTAACAGAGGAAAAATACCTGTTTTCATCATGGGAGAAGTATGTAGAACAGATTTAGAGTTTATTCTTTTAAGACTGGAATTGAAAATGAAAGGCATAGTAATTGATTTTGCTGCATCCAGCATAGTACTTTAAAAATATCTCCCTGGTAATGCTGCTCTGACCCAAAACCAGTATTACAAGTGACAGCTTAGTATCCAGGAATTCTAGTCAGGTATATTCCTTGCAAGAATTTCAAAGAGCTGTAAATTTAAGATTCTTTGTTGTTTGAAACTAAAAATGGGTTCTTAGTATTCCTTTCTCCCCACCCTGTGTTTCTTTCTTTTCCCCCACTCACCTCACCATTAGCACCACTAGTGCTTCCCTCTTGTGCCAACATAAAGTGAGCAGGTCTTTGTGCTGAGGCTCGTCAAGGTCACTTCAGGAGCATCCATACAAACTGCTGCATTGACTTCAGGAGCTTAGAGGTGAGCACATCTATAGCTACAGACCAAAGGGCTTTCGTGAGCACCAGTGCCATGAGTCCCAACCAACCCATGTAAGTGGCGAGCTAGAAGTTCATCTTTCAGAAGGAATAAATGTCATACAGAGGGACTTGGGCCTTTTCCCCCACCTACATTTACTCCATACAATTAAGAACTTAGATTACCACTTTGGATTTTAAAAAGGAACTAATTCTCAGAGCATGTGGTCCTGCCAGCTCTTGCTCTCCTTTCCAAATACAGGTGTTGCTGCTCCAGTTAATATCCAGCTCTACCTCCAGCACCACCTATGCCAGAAGCTTCAGAGGGAGCTGCAAAAGACTTTGTAATGTCTGACTAATTAATTTCACCCACTGGAAGAGTTCTATCTGAATTCTCCTCCTTGTTACTAGGAATAGCAAATCCAGGTTCCAATGATACTACGTGTCAAGACGGTGCCAGCGAGACAAGGTTAACGAGACAGGGTTTTGAAATGTTCTCTACTTTGTCTCATCTTTATTATAGATGTTATTTCTTACCTTCCAGTGACACTTGGCTTCCGTGTGAAACAGAAGGAGGTATCATTATCTGTGACTTGATGATCTCAAAGGTCTTTTCCAACCGAAACAATTCTATGATTCTATGACTATGAGTATCACTTTACAAATCTATGATTCTATGACTATCAGTCTCACTTTTATTAATTTACAAAGCTGCGCACCGTGCTGTTTCCTCCATTCATCTCTCTTCTGGCCTGTGCAGTACAGCTCCCTGAAACCTCTCTCCCCTCTGCCCCATTCATGTATTGTTCTGCCGTTGCACTGCCTCGGTTTCCACGAGGCAGCTTTGAAGGATGGGTGACTAAAACTGAGCAGTGTTCCAAAAGGATAACATGAGATATTTTCAGAATTTATTTTCTGCTACGCACTCTGTTACAGTTGAGGTTTCTGAGGAACTTTAACTGGTTGTATTTCTGTTCTGAAGTCTTCAGTCCTGGAGTGCTGACAGCCCCTTTCTGTGTGCATTAATTTACATTTACCAATTTGAACACTGAACCTAAACCCTCTCCCTCATTTTATCTTTAGTATATAAACTCTTTGGTCTCTTTCAGCAATACATGCCTGTTTGACTGGAAAAGGTACCAGAAGCCATACACATGTATGCTTGCATGACTACTCGTGGCCCTTATGTAACCAGGTATAAAAGTCAAAGTCTGATGCTTTTGCTTTTTATGATCTTCCTGTCACGTACTTAAGCTTTTTCAAACATATGCTGAGTTTTAACTTTCAAGGGAACCCACGTAAAACAAAGAACAGTATACAATGAAAGCAGACAGAAGAGTAATTTTGTAAAGATTCTGCCAAGCCATGATCTTCTTTTTCTTATGCAATTTTGTAAATTCCAGGTTTTATAGACCCAGTTGTTTTTCCACTTCTGTCCCTTCAGCAAGCTGTCTCTGGCAGGAGAGTGCAGGCACTGTCTTCACGTGTGTCAAGGCTTCTTGGGATGGGTTTCAACAAAAGTCAGAGATCCTGATGTGGCCTGAGGCCAAGAACATGACACAGCCCCTGTCCTTTTACCTCCACGTTTTTGCTCCCAGCACAAACCAGTGATGCCCAGGTTCCATTTGGGAGCAGGCTTAGGCACATCTGTCCCCATCACTGCCCCAAGGAGGTCACTGGGGGCTGCTGGGTGGCAGAAGCCAGCACTGTGCCTGCAGACTGCTAATGGACCATGTCTGTAGTCACATCCCAGTGCTTCAGCCAGGGTCCCAGGCCTATTTCCTGGAACAAATGAAGCCCAAATGCCTGAGCAAGCAACACACAGGAAAAGAAAAATGGTTCTCACTTTTCTTCTTTCAAGTGAGTTTAAATTACAAAGGAAGAAAAGTCATTAGAACAGATCCCTTTCCTGCTGAAATGCATATTAAGAAGCCGGGCTGGAGTCCCTGGTGCACGCAGTTTGCCCTTGAGGCAGGAGGAGACCTTCTTTTCATATTCTGACTGATATTTCAGTCCCTGGGTGGCCTAACCCTTGACACAGCTTCCTGAATCTGGAGAGCTGCTCCGCTTTCTGCTGCACACTGCTGTGATAACCCTGGGTCTGGTAGAGCAGCTCTGGCACGCCTCTATACCATACAGGATTGTCCTGGAAGCAGGACAGTCCTTGGCTGCCCTCCTGGGTCACTTCTTCCCTGTTGTAGTGCAGGATGAGCAGAGGAAGGGCAGAAGGCTCAGCTGCTGGGTTTTCTCTCATATGACAAAGTGAGAGGTGAATGGGAAGACTCGAGGGTTCCCTTGTAAAATATCACTAAGCCATTAAACTGCATTATTACTGAAGAGCGAGACCTTTCTACCAGAAAAACACCTTGGTTTGTGTGATTGGAGGGAAAGTATTGCTTACATGAAAATTTTCTTTTATTCAGAAAGCTGTCAGCCACAGATTTTGAGGTGTGATCAGTAACCTGATTATCATTTTTATGCAAGGGTTGTCTTGAGTGCTAAGCAAAAGGTTTCCTTTTTACCTTAAAGATCAAGCTCTGGGAGCACATGAAAGTTAATTCCTTTGTTAATTCCCAGCAGCTTGAATCAGAACAGCAGAGGTATGTTGGAGGTATGGAAAATGAGGAGAGTGTGAAGCTATTCTGAGGTAAGAGAAAGGACTAAGCACAGGGCTGGACCCCAGGACACCCCTCCTCTCTAGAGATCACACGCTTTCCTCTATGAAGTAGCCACATGGAATCCCATCTCCAGGCTGTACCCAACCAAGCTTCACTCTTTCAGAAGGCAGTGGCAGCAGTAACTCACCCTTGCTCAGACGTAACGGCAGCTGTCCTGGCTTACCACCTCCTGTGGGGTAAGGAATTCCAGGCACAGGATCACAGCGGGGGTTGTGCTGCTGCGTGGCTGGGGATGTGGGAGTCGGCACGAGAAGGAGAACCCAGGCTGCTGGAGGTATCGCTTGGTGCTGCCTGAGTTGCAGAGCAGAAGATGGGGCTGCAGGTATGTGAGTGCTGACACTTGTTTGCACTCCAGAAACTTTGCAGTACAAATGCAGGTGCTGTGTGGGTTTAGGCCTCTCCCAGGCTGGGGAATTGCTGCCAGCATCAGCCTTTTGGATTGTTCTATGGACCATAGACACTTGTGTTCTACCTAAGTAAAATTTTTTTTTTTCAGTCTTTGCTCTTTCCCAAAGTCAGTTAAGTTTGCAGCTTCACAGGGTTTGATTTTCTAATCCAACCATGCTTCACTATTGATGTAAAACAAGAGGGTTTTTTCTCCCCTCAGACATTTTCCTAATGGCTGCTTATTTCTTGCCCTCTAAGTGTGCGCCTGAATTCTCTGCATCTATTTATAAGAGCTTCCCCGCTTCCAGGAGTGTTTAATCAAAGAGAAGGCAATCAGCAGGTTGTAAGCATCAAATGTCAGCAGCTACCTCGTTTCTGACATCTCTTGAAAAAATGTTTCATTACCATGCAAATGATGTTAGTCTTCCTTCCCAAGATCCGTCGTCACATGGTGTAACATATGGCACACAAAACTGTGCTCCCAAGATGTATGCAGCAACTGCGTTCCGCAGCAGAACAACAGTTGTGAGAGCTAAACCATCAGATGACAGTCATCACTGTTTCCCAAGGTGCTGGGGAATATTTATCTATCTCATGGTCACTCTAACTTGGAGGGGTGAGGGGAAAGCATGCACTGATTTCTGCTTACTTTGAAACCCCGCTGTTTTTCTCTGGCTGGTATCAGAAATATTGTGTTGCCTTTCACAGCCTGCGCCCAGCAGCTTTAATGGGTGCTATTACCTCTCCTGAGTATGTCTGGGAAGCAAATTCTTCAGCTGATACTTGGAGCAGCAATGTCTTGAACTGCACAAAAAAAAATGGAAGCCTCTCTTTGGAAGTGTTGAAAGTGCCAGTAATGGTAGAAGAAATGCAGCTTTTCTGTGGGCCCTGAAAGCCTGTAAGCATAGTAGGGTAAATCCATGAGGGGTTTGAGTCACTGGAGCTTCTGCTGGAGTACAGTGCAGTGACTTCAGCCAGGCTTCAGAATGTGTTTAGAGTTCAGCATATGTTTGGGTGCGTTGTTAACCTCAAGCCTGCGATCAAGTGCTTTGCTGACTCAGGGACGAGACATTCCCTACAGCTTGTTGTTTTCCACTTGGCCATCTGGGAAGAAGCAGCTTGACAGCACGGGGGCTGCATGAGACATTACTGCCTTTCGGAAAGGGTATCAACAGCCTTGAAGTTTCCGGGTCCTCCAAATTGGGAATTCTTGTCTCTACGGATCTAACTGAGGTAGAACAACCTCACTGTAGCATTTGAAAGCAAACTGACTGTGCCACAGCATTTGCTAGCTTGTCAATCAACCTATGCCTAGTTAAAGTAATCTCATGTTTTACTGGAACTGCTAAGGATGCAGGTGGAAAGCTTTACAGAACCTGCAGGTTCAGGAGCATGAAATTGCCCTTTTTAGATATTTTAGGAAGCCTCTTTTGCAGCTGGGTGGCTGGTAAGACCCCGAATTTGCAAACAGTTCTAATTACAGAGTTGTCTCTTCACTGCACCCATTTCCTGAGCTGGGTGAGCAAATCTGTATTTATATGACATAAATGCTGTTCCAGGCTGGTAAGACAACTCACTCTCCTGCTGCAGGCAGGTAGTGCAGAAGAGCAGGTAATACAGACCTGTTACTGCCTTGGTGGGAGAAGAGCAGGATATCTGGATCCCTGGGTATTCTCCAAATAATTTTAACCTCCCCAAAATACCAGAGGCTCCCCTGAGAAATTTGCCCTCTCACTCACCCATCTGGTCAGCACACACCCCTCCTCCCTTGACTCAAGACCCTTCCAGTCTGCCAGGTAACACTCTTGATCTGAAAGCCATTTCTATACTCTTGTGATGCTTTGTATTTTTGATGAACACTTACAGGAGAACAGATGTTTACGGTAACAAAATGCATTTCTCTGTGGGAACTCTTCTCTTTTTTTATTCTTTTCCAGTGACAAAATGTTCCCAGCCTTTGGATTTGGAGCAAGGATACCCCCAGAATACAAAGTAGGTGCATAAATGACATTTTCTATTTTCCTTGGTTTACAAGGCACAAAATAAGGCTCAAAATGAGGGAGAAATGGTGCAGGGCAGGGGCTAGGGGGGAGCAGGTTCTACTGCTTGTTTTCTTTCAGCTGGCTTTCTCACCCAGTGATACCTCACTGAAACCAGAAACTGGGGCTAGACTTAAAACAGTTATGTTACACCCAAAATACTTCATGGTATTGGCAAAGACCTGGATGCAGGTCTGGTAAGAGGAGAACTGATTTTTTTAACAATGCTACACACATCAAAAAGGCTGTCTAAGGTAAGTCAACATATGTCTTTACAACGTTGTCTCCTAAGCTAAAAGCAGTGTTATCAGAAGAGGACTGTGCCTGACCAAGTGTTTTGCAGGGCTCTGTTCCTGAAGAGTAACACCAGTGTTAATGCTTCCTGAAACCAGAGACAGCTTCCAGAACTCGGATACAGATTTTAATGTGGTAAATGCGTGCAGAACATCTGAGTCTGTGTCTGGCTATTCCCGCTGCAGCAGCTAACAACCATCGCTGCTGTGTAAGGGAAGTGTTTGGGAGAATAACCATGAGCAGTTTCTACCACCAGACACACTGGTGAAATGCAGTAGCTACTTCCCAGATGTCCTTTGCCACAAGCATGTGCCTGCTTCCCACGGCCGTATAGCAGCGTTGACTGGGTGACACTGGGTGACAACCAGATTGCTCTTCCAAACCCAGTACTGGCCATCTCTAACAATGCCATGGACGTTGTGAGTGTCCTGTGAAAGTATGAGCCTGAGGTGTGCCAAGGGCTGGTTATTCCGTCATCTGCAAGGTGTCCATCATTGCATGGGGAAAAACTTGCAACTCTTTCAGCTGCAGAGTCATCCTTATCTCGGACCACTCGAAGGAAGGTGTTACTGTGCCAGCTGAAGTCTTTCCACTGGTTTGCTGGCAGTGGCAGCAGGGTAAAATTCACAGCACAAGACTGCTTCTTTCTCAGCCAAAATCATCAGCTGGTGGCACTGAAGCCTCCAGTCACTTGAGCATACTGGCAACATACCAGTTTTGACCTTCAGATTTTGAGGAGTTCAGAAAAATTAAGGGCAAATGTAAGAAGATGGAGCTACTTCCTTGTGGATCATGTATGTGTGAGTAAAAAACACAATCCCAAAGTAAATGGAGATGCAAGTGAGGGCCAGAACAGCTTCTTTAATCTCCACTATGGACAATTGTGACAGAAAACAACAAAGACAAAATGCCATGACATCAGTTTACCAATGTAATAAAACTTTGAAGAAGAGAAGAACCATGTTGTGGGGGGACAAGCCCTTCTGTGCAGCAGATGGGGACAAATAATTAGCTTCATGTTTGTCACGGGCACATCCAACTGGAACTGGATTAGGAATGAACAGTCATCTGTGCTGTTGTTCAGTCCCTCCCTGTCACGCTCGGTCACAAGCTGTAAAAAACCAAGGCCCATAACTCACTATCCAGCATGAGTCAATGCCAGCACTGCTCTTGAGGATCAGCTGAAAGCCTCTGCTTCCATCCTGGACATAAGCTCTACATTTTTTGCCAAGGTTTCATTGGCGCACTGGGCCACAAGGGAGAAAGAATCTGCTCACGGTGCTGCCAAACCCGTGCCTTGGACTCATACTTTCTTGAGCTCCCGCCAATAGCCTGGGAGGGATGCTAGAGAGCAGCATCTGCCCATCCATTCAGTGAGGCTGTAGCCTCCTCACATGCTACAAGAAGAGCTATGCTTGCTATGCCAGCTACTATTCCCCATGGAATAATACACACCACACCCCCTATTTTACATTAGCACTTCAGAACAGTGCTGGTGCCCACCTCTGCAGGCCCTCCATGAATCCCCTTTACAAACATGTTTTTATGTATGCTTTCTACAGAATTTCCATTTCAAGAGCACACTGCTCTGTTACACTGACTTTATTTCCCTAGTTTCAGCTCCAAACGAAGCACTTCAGTTGTTAGCAGAGAAACAGCAGTTTTTTAGCAGCATAAGGAATCTGTGGGAGTGAGGGAAGCAAGATATGCCATATATAACATTCCTCTTCAGTCTAGAGATCTTTCATCTAATATTCAGCAATATGATCATTTCTCCCCAAGGCCTAACAAAGACATTACCCTCCTCCTTGATCTGAGTAAACCTCTGAGAGCAATGTTCTCCTCTTGAGTTTCTGTCATACAAAACTTGCAGAACCTGCTGGTTATTCCACAGCCATTTCCCCAGCCCATCAGTTTTTTGGGGTTTTTTTTTTTTGCAATGAGAAGAAGTATCTCAGAAGTCTGACGTAAAGTGAGAAGTGCAGATAATATGGACTGCTGCAAAAGGTCACAATGAGGAGAAGGAAATAGAGCTGAACCACACACACTAATTCCTTAGTAGGCAGAACTCAAAGGAACTGAAAAACCCCAGAGCAGCACAGAACTTACTGCTAAAATGAAAAGAAAGTTAGAATTGTGTCAGCCCCATGGCAGATGTGTTGCAAATAACAAAGTGTTCTTTCCTAAAGAAGAATGCAGTCTGACACCTGGATAGGTACGAACCAACTTGTGGTTTGTTTTAAGACAGTCCTGGTTATTTCTGCATTTTAATGAAAGCTTCGTTCCCTGCTTATGCTGGGAAGAGTTCCTGGAGAGAAGCTCACTGCAGTTATAGACCAACCTGCCCTGCTGGGTTTGCTGGGCAGGTCAGGGACTCAAAAAGTGCTGTGGTACTTGTGATTCCCACACTTTCCAGGAGCTTGAGGGAAAAAAATATATGCAAACCAGACAAAAAACAATCAACAGAAGGATGTGTGACCAACCAAGGGGAAAAACAGAATTTGTCACTTTATCCACACAACTTGGATTTAGATGTGGAAACTGGGCAGCATCCTCAAAATTCAAGTACAAAGGAAAATAAATGGCCACAACTTGCCAAGCAGAGATGTCTACAGTGTGGTCTTATCCAGAGACACAAGCTGTCCAGCTCCTAAACTATTTGATTAATGAGCATTCTGAAAATAATAGCTTTTGAGCAATGGTTCTTTAAATTTGTTAGTGTCTTAGGCTTTTGCAAAATATGCAGCCATTCTGTATTTCATTTTCAGACTGGCAGCAGCTTAATAGTGTTCAATTTATTCACAGATAAGTGCTCAACATTGTGCATCTCAGCACTTACGCTTGTATGCATCTATTGTTAGGGGATTTTTGACAATCTATTTAAATGAGTAAGAAAGCATTCCTAAACATGCCTGAATTTGTCAGATTGTTTGTCAAGTACTCCCAGTACCATCACCATGGTGGCTTATGGAAAGCTGGAGCTATTTGGGACAGGGAGGTTAATTTGAATGAATTGAACAGTCTAGAGAGAGAAAAAGAGGATTACTAAGTTTGAGAATTCAGGCATCTATGTTCAGCATTTGCAAAATGAAAGAAATGTGTGGTTTCTGAGACAAATCAGCTTTTTATTAAAAAAATGGGAATTCAAATAGAGTAAAAGGGGTTTAAAAAAATGTGAAGGCCAAAACAGAATAACATGTTTCAATGCAACTGAAATAAAATGCCTTTGCATAGTCCAAAAGCTTTCCAGCAATTTGCTTTATGATTTCATGGGGCTTTATTATTTGTCAGATTCCAAGGTATGGTTTTTGTTTGTGTTTGGAGGTTTCTCTCTGAGTCCAGAAGACTTTTATATTTTTCAGGAATCTCAGAAACTCGCATTAATTCAGAAATTCTCCTTTCCTTTCAGTCTTACTTGTAAACCTATTTAGCTCTGAGAATGAACTTACTCCATCCCAATATGAGGGAAATAAGTTATCTGCTACATTAGATCGAGGTGACATTTCTACTAAACAGTGATAAGCATGTGGCAGCACGGTTGTGGTTCTTAGAAGAGTCTCACTTTGAGACTCTTGATCTCATTGATGGAAAACTTCTGCCTGCAGGTGCTTGTCATTGTGTGTGCAGGCAATGGAGGCATAGTACAGTTGTAAAACAAAATTACTATTGTCTGTGCTAGCAAAAATATTTTAGACTGGTTATTTAGTTGCCTTATCCTCAGAAATCCTGTCGTCATAAGTTACATCATGATGTATGGTACAGCTACATATTCTGCTTGTTAAAAACCTTGAAGAAATTACCTGAGAAATAGTATGTTCCTGGTGCAGGAAGTTTTCATGTGTCTTTAATACCCCCACATCCATGATGTTATCTGCTAAATAATGTATCCAGAGTCCTGCCGAGGAAAAAGATCCATGTGTAGCCAAGTGCAAGTGAATGTCCTTAGAGACTTTGAGTAGTGTTTTGTGTAGGAACCCAGGTAGTGCCAGGCTGACCACCTGTAATCACCTCTGCCTTCCCTACTTTCTCTCCCCTTCCCTTGTATGGAATCATAGAATGGTTTGGGTTGGAAGGGATCTTATTTATGGATATATATCTAGAGAGGAGGGGGGTTGAGCAGAGGGTCAGCTTCATATTCAAAACATAATCCAGGGTCCATCACGGTTCTGTGAGGAAGGCCACCTTCTGCCACAGCCCATGGTCTGCAGATGTTTGCACCCTTCTCTGTGCCAGGTACTAATGTAAAGCAGTCACTCTGTGTTTGTGTGCCTTGACATATCCCAGGATTTCCTGACTGCTGTACTGTGCTAGGATGGATCAATCTAATGTGCTTGCTGCTATATAATGATTTGTGTTGATTGAAAAGGCTGTCGCTGTATCACAACCTGCTTCTCTCTCCTGCCAAGATGCTAAGCTAGGGAGAGCTGGCATTTAAATCTCCTTCTCAGCAGTAAGTCTCTCTTCTGTGCCTGGCATTGAGAGCCCAATCCTGACACCATAGTTACATGATTTCTCATGTACTTGGGTACTTTTTTCTTTGTGCTCTTTTTTCTTTTTTTTCTTGTTATTGACAAGTTGGATTCCAGTTTTGTTACTTCATTCCTGCGGGGAGTTCAAGCTGGGGTTGTATTTCACACTTAATGGCTGAAAGCTTGAAAGATCTCTGGTTTAACACAGAAAGGATGAAAAGGGTGTTTAACCACAAGTCCTTGTGGAATAATTTTTCTGACTGCAGTCTTCTCCCCATTTATCTGCAGGTGTCTCATGATTTTGCAATCAATTTCAATGAAGACAACCCAGAATGTGCAGGTAATGCTTTAGGACAGACTAACGTATTCTTGCTATGTGCTTGAATTTTTTGTTGTATCCCCTGATCATTACTCAAAGTGCTTTTTAAAGAAGGCACCCGGCATTTTCAAAACCCAAGACTCACAAGCCACCGGGCTTAGCTTTAGAAACCTTAGAAAGTGCCACACATTCATTTCCTGAAACACAGGTCCCTTGAAAGGATGTTGTGTTGGATATTCAGCATCGCACTTTCCCACCAGCACTTCTGAAAACCAAAGCCATGTCTTCTTGATTCATTCCAGATCCACCAACATGACAGGTTGTGCCCCTAAGAAGGGCAGGACATGCAGAAGCAGACTGTGAACCTCTGTGATCAAAGATTCCCTCTGTTTAGAGCCAGTTCTTTGGCCAGAGCAGCCACAGCAGCAGCTGCCGCAGGCCAGCCCCGCGGTGTCCAGCACCCTGGGGCCAGGGCAGGCACTGAGGGCTGTGGTGGCAGAAGGCAGCATGCTTTCATGACAGCAACTGCAGCAGGAGGCTGTTTTAATTAATATCAGTGTGTTCTAGCAACAGTCAATAACACCCAGCAGTCACAGGCCAGATTCCTGATGCTGGATGTCCTGTATTTGTGAGGTCTGCAGTGACTGATGCTGTCTTCCTAGTATCTCCTGCCACAATTCCCATGTTTTGTCAAAGAGAGTAACAGGACAATAACCTCTAAAAAGTTATCCCAGACTAGCACTTGTTGAGAGTCTTGATCAGATGACCATTGCTGTCTAAAATTCACAGGCTGTTATTCTTTCTCCCTTATCCTTCTGCTAGCACACAAAGACTGAAGTGGGAGTTTCAAAATGCTCTACCTGTTCCAATTTTCTGTCTGCTCCTTTCAGCCCTTCTCAGGCTTATTAGTAGCTTTCTTTCAGGCATGATCAGTGGAATATGTTAAGGATGGGACTTAGGGTGCTAAGAAATGAAGTGAGGAACAGAGACGACAAGCAATTCAAGGGAAAGAGACATGAAAAGAACTCAGAGCTGATGCATCTTAAATGCCAGGCCTCAGTGTTCGGTTCAGTGGGCATCCCGGTTTTGTTGTTGCGCTCAGACTGTTGGGCTGCCCAGTCTCTGCGGGCTGTATGCTTGAGATGTAATTGGGCATAAGTCCTACAGCTGTTTGATGTGTTCACCCAGCTTTTTACATTGTTTTTAAGGAGTTAAAAGAAGCAGAAATTACATGTGTGCATCTAGGAGTGCCTGTAAGCTTGTGAGCCAGCTTGCAGTGGAGATTTCAGCCACGCTGAGGGTGTGGGGATGAGGTGGAGAATCAAAACAGACCTTGGCATTAAGTGATAACGTATTTATTCATACAGTGTTCAAGCATAGCTTTGTTCACTAGTCAAAACACAGGACGTTTGTGACCTGCATACCTCAGAAAACAGCCCTAGCACTTCATGGAAAGAACACCTTTTTTATCCCCCCCTTTGCAGTCTCTTTGGAGTCCAAGGCTAGTTTTTTTTATCACACTGGCACTGCTGTGTAATGATTTATATTGATTGAAAAGGCTGTCACGTCTGTGTGGTGACAGCAGCAGGTCAGAGTTTGGACAGACAAACCCTCATCACATCAAGAATTTACGATCCAGACCATATTAGCTATGCAAAACAAATGTAAAAATTGTCTCTCCCTAATATAAAGGAGACTGAGAGAAGTAAGCTACAAAGGAAGTCACTCGCATATCCTGGTGGATTGGGATATCAGGACAGCAGACAAGTCTAAAAGATGCTAATCTCAGATAGTGAACGAGAAATTATGTTTCTAGAACATGTTTCTTTCTAAGATGAAAGCAACTTTCTAACATGAACCACACTAAATCTGTGTGGATCGCAGGGAGTAAGGCTCAGCTTATACTATATTAACTTAATTAATCACTGTAAAACAATTAGAGACCCCTGTGATTTGTTAGTAACTGGTCTGCACCCATATATCCTGTAAACAGGGTCGAGTAAAATCTGATGAGTGAGCTAGCCTGAGTGCAAACTGAAACCGGCTGAGGCTCTTTTTGATGTAATTTCCTTCTCCAGCATCCTTTACAAAGCTCTCCTGTCTATCCCTTTCCCACTTTAGACCTCTAATCCTTTAGGTCTGGTAAGCTGGGAGTTCTGAATGTGGAGGCTAATGTGCATCACTTCAAGAAATCCTTCTCCTCAATGATTGAAAACACCCATTTCCATTCTGTGATCTGTCATGTGTGTCAGCACAAGTCTGTTCTCCCTGGTCTGGCTATATATCCTGAAATGAAAAAGCCAAAAATAGCGAGTTCTCCATCAAAACTTCTTGACTACAGCTCATTTGTCTGTAGACTGCAGAGTATCCTGCTATTTCTTCCAAGATTTCACGGCTTTTGGTCACAGTCGAATTCAAACCTGTGAGCAATTATGTAAATTTACCCTGAAAAATTATTTTCTCAGCACAGGGGAGTCAGGTGTTTGAAATGATGTTTGAATTCCTTGACAGCTCTAGGTTGTAAGTACAAAGGGCAAAGTTGTTGGAACTACCATGATAAATAGAAATAAATACTGGTCTGAAGAGGAGGAGAGAGAAGTACGGAAGTGTCTTTAATTTCTTTCTACCCTTTTAGCATGAATCTTGTCTGATGATCAGGATATGATCGCTTATACCTCAACCTGAGAAGCTGTGGCATTGCAAGCTGATACCTGGAAAACAGACCTTAAATACTGCTGCAGACAGAGGAGAAGTGTGATATAATGAATTATATAGTACAAACTAGACTCAAGACAGCTAGAGGCACCTTCTCAGAAATTATCTGCAGTTGTTAGTCTTTGCTAATCATGTATTTTGAATTTATTCATTAAGAATTTGCCTTTTATTTACATTTTAAACTAGCATGATGGTGCTGGTGTGCTCCACATTGATTTGCCTTTTGTGTGGCTTTTCATGCCAGGAATACAAGGCGTTGTGGAGGCTTATCAGAGCTGCCTTCCCAAGCTGCAGCTCTATGGCCCCACAAACATCGCTCCCATCATCCAGAAGGTGGCAAAGTCGGCGTCCGAGGAGACCAACACCAAGGAGGCCTCGGTAAGGGCATAATGCTTGCTGCCTTTGGCTTTTTTCCTTGTCTTATGGTGGAACTCTTGTAGGTCATCAAAACAAGGCCTTTCCATGTAGGCAAGTCATGCTTCACAGTTTTCACTAACAGCTGTCACAGAAGCCAGCTTGGGCCTGGGATGGCTGGAGCGGTGTATCTGGCCCTTAGAGCTGCGACGGTCACAGCCTGAGACTCTTCCTCTGCCATTTCCTGCTTTTAGAGCTGGTTTACTGCAACACACCCAGTTCTTCACTGTAGAAACATAACTAAGGTTGCAAAAATTCAGGGACCAAGCCCTAGAAGTGTTGCTCATACAGGGAGATGAGTTAAGTGATTCCCTACTCAGACTGCCTGATTCCAGGTCTCTTGCAGAAGCTGTGCTAAAACTTTTTTGTTCACTGGGGCATTTTTCCAACCATTCCTTTGAAAACTGTAGTGCACAGTTTTCAGTTTGCTATTACTGACAGGGAGTATTGTATGCCTTTTAGGAATCAGGAGACCAGTCTGTTAGCCTGCATCTGATACAAAACCCACAACTGATTCCTTGGACTAAAAGCCTTAAGCAGAGATTGTGTTTCAAATGTACAGTCATGTTTTAAATGACATGCATTAGGCCTATTTTTATCATGCCTTCCAGGCAGAAAGGGAGAAAAAGAGAATGAGAGAACTGGAGAGAACAGGTGAGTGAGTAGGTCTGAAACATCTACCAGAGCAGTGCTGTGGGAGTAAAGGGTGTAGGAGAGATCTCGTGTACAGCAGCAAGAAAAATGCCTGTGTATAGGAACAGGACAGAGCTGCACGTTGGCGTGTCTCTCCTCACCAAGCCTAGAGCTTTCTCCAAGCTTTCTTCATGTGCTGAGCCTTTTTTAAAGTCCTGTTAAGGCAGCAGTTTCCAAACATTTCAGATCACGAATCTGGGTTTGTGATTGTCACTCCACTTCTGTTTCTGGGACATCAATACTATTTAAGGTCCCATAGCTAACATGGGGAATTGCTGGGTTTGAATTTCCATTCCCACCTAATCCCGTGGCAGCTCGCTCTGTTCTCAGTGCTGCCTCTGAACTAGTGTGTCATAGCAGGTAAGTTGCTTTCTTCTAAACCTAAGCTTCCTCTCTTTCTGATGTGCTCCACATTGATTTGCCTTTCGTGTTGGAAAAACAATTTGTAGCATGAGTCTTCAGGATAAAGTTTTCCCTGCATATTTCATGGCAGGAAGTGACAAACAACACTCTGAGTTTATATAGCTGTGTATACATAAACTTTAAGGATGCTTAGTATGTAGGTACTGCTCACACAGGTTGACCAAACTCTCTGACCTCTTCATTTTTCTTGTCAACACACATGTGTGAAATGACTCCATCTGCCTGACAATTTAGAAAGGATCCCAGTGAAGATAGGTCATAGCCCGTGATTCCAGTTCAGCAGCCTTTGGACTTTTGGTAAAGAAAGTGCACAAAATTGCTTGCTCTCCTTTAGCAAATGAGGAAACCTCTCCTCAGGGCTCTGTAGGAAGTGACTGAGGATGGATATCCTCCTCCCTGCACATGCCCTCACACTGCTCAGGGACCCTGTTGCTCTGCAGAGTGCAGCAGACCTACCGTGGTGTGGCTCTTCTCCCATGGGCACCAGTGGCTCACCCTCCAGTTTGCAGTCAGCTGCACCCATCCCACCTGCCTGTTAGCAAAGCTCCTCTGCAAAGTGGCCTCCCTGACAGCTCTGTGACAGGCTTGTAATGCTTCAGTAGCCCCCTTTCCTCCCTGCCTCCCTTTGCTTCCCAAAGGGGGAAAAATAAAATCAGAAACTGTCAGCAGAAGTGCTTGTGCAGCAGATGGAAAATAGAGCTAGTGAGGATCTCAGGACTACTCCAGACTTCACAGCAGAAGTCCTGACTCTCACAGCCCTGGCAACTAGAAACCCCTTTATCTTCACTGTGTGTTCCTTGGCTCCTTCCAGCTCCTGGAAGTTACCTAAACTAGAGCTAAACTCCGGGAGAGGAGAAATTAGTAGCTGAAGGGGTTTGGATGGGAAACACAACCTTTGAGTCACTATAAAGGCTCTTTTCTACTTAAAACACTCCATGAGTGAGTTACCAGCAGCACTTTTGTACTGGAAAAGGGCAAGCAGCTTTGGAAGATTAATTAATGATACAACTTTTCACTTCTTGTCCAACCAGCAATATTTCATCTTGCTGATTCTGACGGATGGCGTCATCACAGACATGGCTGACACCAGAGAGGCCATCGTCCATGCCTCTCACCTTCCCATGTCGGTCATCATCGTTGGGGTGGGGAACGCTGATTTTAGTGACATGCAGATGCTGGATGGTGACGATGGGATCCTGAGGTCTCCCAAGGGCGAGCCCGTGCTTCGAGACATCGTCCAGTTTGTGCCATTCAGGAACTTCAAACATGTAAGCTGACTTTTCCATCTGTTTCGCAGCAGGGGGAATGTATATAACATATAGTGAATGGTTCCTGGGGCTGGGCCTAACTTTGGATCAGCAAGAAGTGTTTAGTAATGCCATTATTGTGTCAGAAATGGAGGAAAAAAAACCTCAGAATGAAATGTGTACCATAAGTGAGATGGTGAGGGTGGGAAAGGTAGACATAGGGCAGAATCCACATGCTTCTCATGGTGACAGTCCCTACTTCCACTTTCTCTCTGATTTCACTTTGGTTGCCCTCCCTGGCTTATTTTTCCTGGTGTCTCTTTTCCATTCTCCTTGCATCTGTTCTGTTAGAACATCTGTATCCTGCTTTCTATGCCTTTATTTCCACAGGCAGCTGAAATGGCTGCAAATTCATACAGTATTCCCCAGGAGGCTGTTTCCTTATTGAGATGTAGGTCCCAAAGTTCTCAAAAGCATGACTATCCACATTCAGCATCCTGGTTGCCTCCAAACCCTTCCCCCGAATTCTTCCCATGAAAGTGGTGGGTGTTCAGAAGAGCTTCCCTGTGCCCTCAGCCAGCCATTCCTGCTTGAGCCCTGCATGGAGCAGGAGACACTCTGGGAGAAGGAACAGACCCAGTATTAAATTGCCAGATTTGACAGAATGCCTTGGCTAGGTACTTTTCTCCTCTGTCACCTGCCCTACATTACAGCCTCTGTCCCAGGGGCTTTTTCAGCAGCTGGGTAGCCAGTATTCCCCTGCAGAAGGAGCTTCCCCACACACAGCCTGGTTTTCCAGGGCCCTTTTCTCCATGAGGAGGCAGGGAATGGCCACTGTGTTCCTCTGCAATGCCGATCACATTCCTTCCCCTCTGCTTTTCCAGCTTTCTCTCTCTTCCTTCCCCTCATTCCTTCTGCTGTATTTAAGTGGTTCTCCAGACTGTTCTTTTGCTGCCTGTAGTGTCTAGCAAGGATATCCTCGGTATTTGATTTGAAAATTTCTTTACCCTGCAGTGTGACTGACTCACTCTCCTCAGGAGATTGCCCTTGTCCATCCACTCCCATCTGCTCGTGACCCTTAGATCTGGATGTGTCACATAGAAGTTTTCAGCTCTGGGTCAGTG
This sequence comes from Todiramphus chloris collaris, assembly GCA_025345505.1. Lineage (NCBI taxonomy): Eukaryota > Metazoa > Chordata > Aves > Coraciiformes > Alcedinidae > Todiramphus > Todiramphus chloris. The sequence continues at coordinate 28,633,818 of JANVCC010000019.1, read as the reverse complement.
TTGGTCTGCATGTGGGATTGCAGTGCTTATATTGCCTTAAGTTTTCTAGGCTTTTCATCACTACAGGAGATTTTTTTTCCCTCTTTGCTACTTTCAAAATATCTTCATTTTCTTTTCCTTTTCTCAAGAGTTCTTTTTTCTCACTTCAAAACACAATTTCGCCCTATTTTTCGTAGATCTAGACGTACTTCTTAACTGTCACAAACTCTGCTGGGGGGGGAGAGAAACAAACTTGTTCCCCTTTTCCCTCTGTTGACGATGTAAACTCGCCTTGTGCCATTAGTTCGGTGACAGCTGCAGGTTTGCCACTGAAGAGTAGATCCATATGTTTGTACACTCACAGTGCCACTCGGTCACCTGTCTGCTGGGACAAACTATGAGCACGACCTGCTAATAGCCTGTGATCCTCCTTCCTCAGACAGCCACAAGCAAGTAGTGCTGTGCTGCGGTCTGTCATGAAAGTGTAAAAGAGAGGCAAGTTATTTATGGACTACTGCTAGACCTACTTTTAATTAGTCAAAAACATGTTCATGTTTCTGCAAGGAACTGGCAAAGCCAGCTGCATGTGTTATTTTTAGTTTCTTATGGTGATTTTATAACAAAGCTGAAATCATCCTTGATTGAATAGATGAAGACTGCCAGTCGCGCTTCTGGGCACTGACTGTATTGTGCCTCTGGTGTTAATGTGGGAGTGAGTCTGTATGTGATTTTAATTGCTAGCATTGGTCGAATGACGAGCATATATTACATTTAGATGGCATAGATTAACTTCCCCGGTACTGGGGAGAGGATAGCAATCTTAAAAATGTATTGCTCTTGTTAAATAGTGGTATTTTTCTTGCCCTTTCAGTAGCAGAGATAATATAGATATAGAGATAGAGAATGTCTTTGCTATATCACAAAAGTCAATATATCTTACGCAACTTGATATTTAGCCTGTTTATTGTGATCTTTCAGCATTTCAACAAATGTCAGTGTAATGGATGAGTGTCCATAACAATAGTCACTTCTGGTTGAATTTCTTTATTGTCATATCCCAAATAATCCCTCTCTCTGAACAAAGTGACATTCACAGCTTTCTCACTTGCTTATCCTCAGCACAAACAAAAGAGTGTGCCTTTTGTATCAACCAGTGAAGTCATTTTTCATGGGAGGAATGAGCATGATGTTGTCCTGATTCTGCTGGGCCAGACTCCTGGGCCAGCCCTGGTCTGCAGGCTGTGAGCAATTTGGAGTCAGCCAGGGCAGCTACCCCAGGCTGGCTCTCGGGTCTATCCCACCCCAGAAACATCCTGCTCACTATAAAGGGGGAAGTTTGCCGAGGACAGGGGCTCCTGCTCCTTTTCCTCCCACTTCTCCCCACCCCTGGAGGGGCTTGCTCAGCATTCTGCTTCCAAGGATCATAGAACCATAGAAACATCTGGGTTGGAAAAGACCTTTAAGATCATTGAGTCCAACCATTAACCCTTCTCTACCAAGTCCACCACTGAGCCATATCCCCAGGCACCGCATCTCTACAGCTTTTAAACACATCCAGGGATGGTGACTCCACCACCTCCCTGGGCAGCCTGTTCCAATGCCTTACAACCCTTTCTGTGAAAGAAGTTTTTCCTAATGTCCAGTCTAAACCTCCCTTGGTGCAGCTTGAGTCCATTCCCTTGTGTTCTGTTACTAGTTATGTAGGAAGAGACCAGCACCTACCTCTCTACGACCTCCTTTCAGGTAGTTGTAGAGAGCAATAAGGTCTCAGCCTCCTTTTCTTCAGATTAAATAGCCCCAGTTCCCTCAGCCACTCCTCATTAGACTTGTTTTCCAGGGCCTTCACCAGCTTAGTTGCTCTCCTCTGGACCCGCTGCAGCACCTCCATGTCTTTCCTTATTGAGGTGCCCAAAACTGAATGCAGTACTCAAGGTGTGGTCTCACCAGTGCCAAGTACAGAGGGACACTCACCTCCCTGGTCCTGCTTGCCACACTATTTCTGATACAGGCCAGGATGCCATTGGCCTTCTTGGCTACCTGGGCACGCTGCTGGCTCATGGTCAGCCGCTTGTTGATCAGCACCCCCAGGTCCCTTTCTGCTGGGCAGCTTTCCAGCCACTCTGCCCCAGACCTGTAGCATTGCATGGGGCTGTTGTGGCCCAAGCGCAGGACCCAGCACTTGGCCTTGTTGAAGCTCATACAGTTGACCTCGGTCCATTGATCCAGTCTGTCCAAGTCCCTCTGAAGAGCCTTCCTACCCTCAAGCAGATCAACACTCCCACCTAACTCGGTGTCACCTGCAAACATACTGAGGGTGCATTCTATCACCTCATCAAGATCATTGATAAAGACGTTAAACAGAAGCGGTCCCAGTACTGAGGCCTGGGGAACACCACTTGTGACTGACCACCAGCTGCATTTAACTCCATTCACCACCACTCTCTGGGCCCGTGTTTGATGCAGCAGAGTGTGTGCCCCTCCAGGCCTAGGGTAGACTGTTTTTTCAGGAGAATGCTGCAGGGGACAGTTATTGTCACCACTGTGCGTTTGCTGAGCTGAGTATAACTTTATATACTTTATATTGGTATTACACAGAGTGTTAGGGGTTGAAAGGGACCTTGGAGATCTTTGAGTTCAACCCCCCTGCCAGGGCAGGATCATATAAGCTACCCTATAACCTAATCTACCCTACAACCTAATCTACCCTAACACAGGTCACTCAGGAACGCATCCAGGCGAGTTTTGAAAATCTCCAGAGAAGGAGACTCCACAACCTCTCTGGGCAGCCTGTTCCAGTGCTCTGTGACCCTCACTGTAAAGAAGTTCCTCCTCATGTTAAGGTGGAACCACCTGTGCTCCAGCTTATATCCATTCCCCCTAGTCCTATCACAAGGCACAAGTGAGAAGAGGCTGTCCCTTTCCTCTTGACACTTAGCCCTCATATATTTATAAACATTTATCAAATCCCCTCTCAGTCTTCTCTTTTCCAGACTAAAGAGCCCCAGGTGTCTCAGCCTCTCCTCATAAGGCCTGTGCTCCAGTCCCTTCATCATCCCCGTAGCCCTCCGTTGGACTCTCTCAAGCAGATCCCTGTCTCTCTTGAACTGGGGAGCCCAGAACTGGACACAGTACTCCAGGTGAGGTCTCACCAGTGCAGAGTAGAGGGGGAGGAGAACCTCCCTCGGTCTGCTGGACACGCTCCTCTTGATACACCCCAGGATACCATTGGCCTTCCTGGCCACAAGGGCACATTGCTGCTCCAGGGAGAACTTGTTGTCCACCAGGACTCCCAAGTCTTTCTCCACAAGACTGCTCTCCAGCAGATCACCTCCCAGTCTGTACTGGTGTAATTTATTATTCTTACCAAGATGCAGGACTCTACATTTTTCCTTGTTAAACCTCATTTGGTTCTGCCCTGCCCAGTTCTCCAGCCTGTCCCAGTCTCACTGGATGGCTGCACAGCTTTCAGGTGTATCTGCCGATCCTCCCAGTTTTGTGCCATCAGCAAACTTGCTGAGCAGACACTCTGTCCTGTCATCAATGTCATTGATAAAGATGTTGAACAGGACAGGACCCAGCACTGATCCCTGGGGGACTCCACTGGTTACAGCTCTCCAGCTGGATTTGGCACCATTGACCACCACTCTCTGGACTCTATTGTCCAACCAGTTACTAATCCATCTTACTACCTGCTCTTCTATCCCATACTTCCTGAGCTTCTCCACAAGGATGTTATGGGAGACTGTGTCAAAAGCCTTACTAAGGTCAAGATAGACTATATCCACTGGTCTCCCTGCATCTAGCCATCCAGTTACAATATCATAGAAGGCTATTAGATTAGTCAAGCATGACTTCCCCTTGGTAAATCCATGTTGACTACTCCTGATAACCTTCTTATCTTCCATGTGCCTAGAGATAACCTCCAGAATGAGCCTCTCCATTATCTTTCCAGGGATGGAGGTAAGACTGACTAGTCTGTAGTTTTCTGGAATCTCTTTCCTGCCCTTTTTGAAGACTGGAGTGACATTGGCTTTCCTCCAGTCCTCCGGCACCTCTCCTGTTTGCCATGATTTTGCAGAAATGATGGAGAGTGGCAGGGCAATAACATCAGCCAATTCGCTCAGCACTCTTGGGTGCATCTCATCAGGGCCCATGGACTTATGTATATTCAACTTAGGTAGCTGGTCCTTAACCCAGACTTCACTGACCAGTGGAGAGTCATCCTTCCCCCAGGCTTTCTCCCCTTCAACCAGGGACTGGAGTTCACAGGGGCTGGTCTTAGAAGAAAAGACTGAAGCAAAGAAGGTGTTGAGCAACTCTGCCTTCTCTGCATCCTCGGTTATCAAGACTGCTTTCTCATTCAGCAGTGGCCCCACACTTTCCTTGTTCTTCGTCTTGGCACTTAGGTATTTAAAGAAACTTTTCTTATTGTCTTTTACCTTACTCACCAACTTAAGCTCTAAGAGGGCTTTGGCCTTCCTTATTGCCTTCCTACATGCCCTGACTACTTCTCTATAATTTTCCCAACTGACCAGTCCTTTTTTCCATGAACTGTATAGTTCTTTCTTCCTTGAAATCTCCTTCAAAAGCTCCCTGCTCATCCATGTGGGTCTCCTAGTATGCCTTCCAGATTTTTTCCTCAAGGGAATACATCTACCCTGGGCCTGAAGAAAATGTTTTTTAAAAATTAACCAACTTTCTTGGGCTCCTTTACCCTCCAGAGTACTAGCCCATGGGATTCCAGCAAGTAGATCTTTGAAGAGTTCAAAGTCAGCCCCGCGGAAGTCCAGGGTTGCAGTCCTACTTACTGCTCTGGTTCCCCCTTGTTTAATATTAAACTCTATCATATCGTGATCACTATCACCCAGGCTATTCCCAACCCTGATGTCTCCAACCAGTCCTTCTTTATTAGTTAATACAAGATCCAACAGTGCACCCCTCCTTGTTGGTTCATCCACAACCTGCATCAGAAAGTTGCCATCTATGCACTGCAAGAGCTTTTTGGACTGGGTATGCCTGGCTGTGTGGGCTTTCCAACAGATATCAGGGTGATTGAAGTCACCCATGACTACCAGGGAGGGTGTTCTAGAGGCCACTTCCAGTTGATACTTGGTATTAGTTTTGCTGTTTCATTAAATCCATTTTCATTTCAATCTGTGGGTCTCTTTTCCTGATCCCTCCTCACTGCTGGGGAGGGCATGCCAGGTGATAGAGCAACTGCTATAGTTTACCCCCAGATATGGGATAAATGTAGACAGATGTTTTGATTCAAATTTAGTTTTCCCTACAGAGAAATGTGGATTTAACACGTTGGGGAGATTTTTGTCAGATCGGTTCTGATCAAACACAAGTATTACCATAAATCAGCATATTTACATTTGACAGCTTTACTTACAAAATGTGTTTAGTTAAAAATCAGATCCCTTTTATCGATGTACCTCATGTTTAGTTTTGATATTTAGGTTGTTCAGCTATTAAGTAGAAAAAAAAAAAAGTTGAAGGATCTTTCTAGAAAGACTACAAATAAAGTTGTATAAGGTTTATAGGTTTTTCTGATAAATCAAATGCTTATTTATGCCTAAATCTGTATTACCTCTACTGCTGACAGAAGGAGGAAAGAAAATGTTATTTGTGAGCAATTATTTTTTGTTTTGCTGGAACAGTAAACCAAAATTCATTTGGAGTCAAACAGTACTTTTTTTTCATTACTTCAATTCTCAGGTCAGCCTGGAACTCAAAATTTCACATCTATCCAAAGAGATCCAACATAATCTATCCAAAAGCTGCTCCTGTGAGAAACCTGAAAGGAGGGAGAAGGAATTTGTAAAACTAATCTATAGAGTGAATCCCTTTTGTTTTACCAGTCTGACTTCAGGGAGGGATCTGGTCCTGCACCATACAGGCATTTAACATGTTTCCACCAGTTACAATTATTCATATACTGAAAACCTCACACACACTTCAATGTTTTACTGGCTCAAGAGCCAACATAGACAGAAAGCTTTGTTATAGGAGTTTAATCTCCTACATGATGTAGCATATCAGGAGTACTTCAGTAAAGCATCTGACCTTTTTTGACTCTCTCTTTAAGGAATATCTTTGAAGCTACCAAAATAATAGTTGTAGCGATTCCTGGCAAACGCTGTAGTTGCAGAGGCTTGATAAAATCAAGATAACCATTACTGCTTAATAAACTGTCCTATTGTGTAGTGGGTGACATGAGCAATTCACTGCGGGGAACATAAACAAAGGGAAAATGCTTTCCCTGAACACAAGAGAATTTCTCCTCTCTGTCATTATCACCACTCCAGCAACGTGGGTGTCCTCCACCCAGAACTGTACAACAGGGATGCTCACAATCGCCAAAATGTAGCAGAAGAAAATCACCTGTCCTGGCCGTGTTTTCAGAGCTGAATTTCTCTGCCTTTAGGATGTGCAGTATATTCACCAATCACGGATTTGATGCCATAGGTAGATTGTGTTCTGTTCTGCACTGGGTTTAACCATAAAGAGTAATGACTGTGACTTCATAATACATGTCTCACAAATGAGCTTGGAAAGCTCAGCTCTTGGCCACCACAAGGAGCGAGGTTTTGCACTACCCATTATAATTACAGACAAAGCCTGGTGAAGCCGTAGAACTGAATCAACAGTCATTTGTAATGTACACAATTTTCATTACAGGGGGTTATTTTCCTGCTTGCTGGCTGATCTGACCATTGTGTATCAGCCACCAGTTGAGAACTGTTCATCTTGAGGTGTTTGTTGCCAGGATTCTCTTCAAGCATAGCAGTTAAATGGTGGAGAGACCATTAAACCACTAATGTACTGTCTGTGTGAAAAAATGAGTGAAGGTAGTAGCCCTTACCCAGCACTGCTGAGCTGGGGCTGGCCTTCAGCTCACGGCTTACTGGGTCTGATCCTCACTCACACAAATGCTGCTTCACACTATCTGGTCTGGAAGCGAGTGCTTCACCACCTCAAAAGTACATCAGGTACTGGTGGCCCAAATTGTAAAGCAGGAAGCCACCCCTGACCCCACACCCTGACTGGAATATTCAGTTACCCTGAACTTGAAATACTCCCAACGGACCTGAAAAACATGCAGAGAACGTTGGGCTTTAGTGTGCCCTCAGGCAGCTACAGCTACGAGTCCAGACTGCCTCAGAAAATGAGTTTTCAGCAACAGTGCCACTCACTTGGAATCTTCTTTGCCCTCTGTTTCCATACCATACGTCCTACCTCGTTCTGATGGCACCGACACCTCCAAACCCGTGGCACTTGTAGCAGAGGGACAGGTTAACACTTGTGTTTTCTGCCATTTCCTGCAGGCATCCCCAGCTGCTCTAGCAAAAAGCGTTTTGGCCGAAGTTCCAAACCAAGTCGTGGACTATTACAATGGCAAAGGGATAAAACCAAAATGTATGTCAGAGTACGAGTCTTCCAGGACACTAGCTCCATGAACCCGCCTGCAGGACACTAGCTCCATGAACCCACCTGCACTCTTTTACATATCTCAGAAAGAAAAATGCTACTGTCTACAACTACTGTACTTAAAAGTGAAACAACAAAAAAAAATAGCACGTTTTGGTGATTTTTAACTAAAATAACTTTTTTTTTCTTTTTGCATGTGTCGCCTAAAGGCTTCAATCTGTTAAGCGGTTGTATTGTTGAAAACTTTTTATGAGAAAAAAAATCCAGAGGAAAAAAAAGTGAACTCTTTCCATTATAGCATGTCGCCTTGAAATAAAAAGTTATCTGTATCTGTTTTTTATACAGGTTTGTTGAAATTTTGCTAAATTTCTTATCTTTACACTGTAAAGCATTTTGAAATATTTATTGAGAGTCGATAGCCAAACTGTCTTTGGTTTAATCTGCTATGAACTGAGAGATTTTTCAAAATGGCAGATGCATGAACTGTATTTTGCATGTTTAAAATAAAAACAACACAATTTTGGAGTTGTTGTCTTTATTTCTCTCTCTGCCACAAGGCTGCCTGCTTTCAACCTCCACATTCCCAGAAAAGGGTAATAAAATGTTTCAAGAGGTACCTGGCCCAAAGAATGGGCATTTCTAACATTCCAACACAGGCACCTGAACAGGTTCCCCCTGGTCTGTGCCCTGGGTAGCACTTTTTCAAAAGCCTGACTTCATCCAGGTGTTGCGGAGGGCTCAGACCATAGCTGCCAACAGATCTGGCTTGGAGGGCATGATCCATCAGGATCGCATGTCTTAAAACATGCCTACCTAATCCAACGATCTGCCTGGCTTCCGAATGGGTTGTCTCCTGCCTACCCAAATCCCAAATTTATAACCTCTTATGTTTGGGAATTCCTGTTTTGTTTCATTTGTGCTTTTTAATCTTACACCCAAATACCCAACTTTGCGCGACACGTTTTTCAAAAGAAATTTTACCCGGCCTGATTTTGTGACAACCAGTGATTTGTAACTTCCTGCACGCGCAGATCACTTGTGTATGACAGAAAACCTGGATTTGTACCAAAAGAATAGTCAGCCCACCTTTTTTTTTTTTTTTTTTTCTTAGGAAAAAAAAAAAGAGGATTCGCAAGAGCAGATTGGCAGTGGATTGATCTTTCCATTGACATATTTGAAGTAATTAGATCATTGTTATTCTTAGCATTTGAATTCTGGCTTCTTCGTTTGCTAAAAGAAAACAGTGAAAGATGTGAAGAAGTTAAGGGTAAAATTTGTCAAAACATAAGTTGCGTGGGATTGTCCAGAGGGTGCGGCTTTGGACAAGCTGTGCTCCCACCGAATGGAGAACGTTCTTGTTGCCACTTCCAGAAAAAGATGGTTTGAGCCAGTGCTGAATATTCTGGAAAATCTCACCTGTGAGCACAGGGTATTGTTACAGAAATACACATTTTTTTAGTGAGTTTGCAGGTCACGTAGAACTCTAGATCCCCAATTCTCCTTTAGGAGTAACTTCGGTGGGATCAACTTTGACAGATGATTTTGTCTCATAAAGTGAAGGCCGTGGGGCTGTCTCCCCAGCACAGGGTGTTCTGTTCCATCTACATCCTGCAGCACAGTCATTAACCTTTGCTTGTGTAGACTCCTCCAGCTGATTGGCTAGTATTACTTGGTCATGGACATAACTTGTCTGAAGGTGCCTTGACTGATAGATGTCAAATCCACGTTTTCATTTAATGGCCAGCTGTTCGTTTGAGAGCTTGCCCCAGCAGGCTGCATGTCTCTCTGAATGGATTTCAGTTGAAAGCTGCTGTGATTTTTCCCTTATACACCACTCTGCCAGTATATCATAGTTCTTTTCTACAGTGTCCCTAGGTTCCTATTCCCATTTCCCCCCTTTTTTCTTTCCTTCCCTGTTCTCAGAGGGAGCATTTTCTAGCTGTTAAAGCACATGACTGAAAAATTGATGACTCTATGTTCTTTGCTCCTCCAGTCTCTTGTTTTGTAATCCTGGCCAATTTGTTTAACTTTTCTGCACCTCAGATTCCTCATCTGTAAAATGGAGGCCACTGCTGTTTATTCATAAATATCTCACAAAGGTACTGGGGGACTTCAGTATCTGAAAAGTGATTTGAGATGCCCAGAGGCACGATGGTGCTCTCACCACAAAAGGAGTACTGCTTCATTCTGGGGCAGGGATTCAGGGGTGTCCTGTACAGCTGAGGAGGGGCTAAGCCTTTCCTTTATTATTTGCCAGACTGGAGAGAACAGAGCAGGACTGGTGGGTGATGTGATGGTTCGAGGACATCTAGGGCACAGTGACCACGGAATCACTGAGCTCTCCATTCTTAGAGTAAGTGAGGCAGGAGAACCACCAGTTTGGACTTCTGAAGGGCAGGCTTTGACTTGTAGAGGAGAACGGTTGATAGAGTTCCCCGGGAGGCAGTCCCGGAGGGCAGAGAGTCCAGGCAGGCTGGGCACTCTTCAAGAGGGAAGTCTCAGAGGCACAGAAGCAGCCAGTCATGAGAACTGCAAAGGTGCTGAGGGGCTATGCAGGGAAGAAACTGGAAAGTCCAAAGCCCAGCTAGAAATTACCTGGCTTTGGCCGTAAAAGACAGTAAGAAATCTTTCTATAAATACACAGGCAGCAAAAGAAGGGCCAGGGAGAGGCTCCGCCTTCTGTTAGATGCAGGAGGAAACATGGTGACCGAGAGTCGGGGAAAGGCCGAGACGCTCGAAACCTCCTTTGCTTCGCGCTCCGCTGGCGCGACCAGGTCTGCTCGGGGACGGTGTGAGCGGCGGACCGGCCGGGACCCGCTTTCGGCGGCAGCACGGGAGGGTTTCAGTGAAGGACCGG